>PVIW01000598.1:55827-290819 GCA_004026585.1 Noctilio leporinus
ACACTGTTGGTGGGAATGTAGGCTGGTGCAGCCACTGTGGAAAACAGTATGGGGTTTCCTTAAAAAACTAAAAATGGAACTGCCTTTTGATCCAGCAATTCCACTACTTGGACTATACCCAAAGAATCCTGAAACACCAATTCATAAGAACCTATGCACACCTATGTTCATAGCAGCACTATTTACAATAGCCAAGTGCCAGAAACAGCCTAAGTGCCCATCAGTGGATTATTGGATCAAAAAACTTTGGTACATTTACACAATGGAATTCTATATAGCAGAAAGAAAGAAGGAACTTGTACCCTTTACAACAACATGGATGGAACTGGAGAGTATTATGCTTAGTGAAATAAGCCAGTCAGTGAAGGACAAATATCATATAATCTCACCCATTACGGGACAATAATGAGCAAAACTAACAACAAGCAAAACAGAACCAAGTATATGAATACAAGGAATAGGCCTTCAGTGGTCAGGGGGAACGGGGTTGGGGGAAAGGGGGAGGCAGAGGCAAAGAAGGAGAGCAACTTAGACAAAAACCTAGTATAAAGGAGCCATGGACATGGACAACAGGTGGGATTGATTTTAGGGGGAAAGGGTGGGTGGGGAGGGGGACAGAGGGGAGCAAAAAGGGATGGATGTAATACAACAACAATAAAATTAAAAAAAAAAAAAAAAAGAACAGACAAATCAACGGAACAGAATAGACAACCAAGAAATTAACCTATATCTTTATGTCAATTAATATTTGACAAAAGGGTCACAAGCATACAGTGGAGATATAGTCTCTGCAGAGATAGCCTCTGCAATAAATGGTGTTGGGGCAAGTAGACTGGTACCTGCAAAAAATAAAACTAGACCACCAACTTTATATTATACACCAGAATGAAGCACCAGATAGTAAATATTTTCACCCTTCCAGCCCATATAATCTCCACTGAAGTCTGTAATTTTAGTGCAAAATCATCCATAAGCAATAGTAAATAAATAAGTAGGGTCATATGTCAATCTTTGTGGCACTGAAATGTGAATTTCATCTACTTTTTCACATGTCACAAAACATTAATCTTCTATTGATTTTTCCCAACCATTTTGTATAGCATATAGGCCAAACAAAAAATGGGCAGCATTCTGTCAGCCTCTAGTGTACTATACCACACTAAATATCTCACCACTTCCCAAAAAAGCATTTTTAAGATTTATTGCCACTGCACATAATAATCCCTTTGCTAGAGCATCTTTTCATCCACAGCCTTGTCTTATCCTGGTAAATTCCAACATGCCCATCAAGGCTTATTCACATACTATAATTCTCCCTAAATCTTCTCCCATAATTTTTCAATTTCAATAAGTGCCATCTTCAGCCACTCAATGGCTTAAGTAATATAAATCAGGCTTGACTTTTCCTCTCACATCTCACTTCCAATCCAGATTTTTCCTGTATCATTTAACACAGGATGTGTTTTGCTTTTCAGTGTATCATCTGTTTCTCCCCACCACAATGCAAGCTTCAAGTCAGGAAATTGCGCCTATTTGTTCACAGCAGAACCTCTAATACCTCAATTAGTATCTATAAGCCAATAAATCTGTTGATCATATACTATTGCCAGATTCTATTACTGAATCCTCAGTGCCAAATCCTTCTTTAAAATCTCCATGCTCTGAGTGTTCCTTCATAATTCATCATTAGAAGCCACCCATTAAAACCAAAGAAAAGGATACTCAAATCTAGCGTGATCCTATCATAAATTCATATTGGACTCTACTCCAGTACAAAATGTCCATGAATATGAGTATTAAATTTTGATGGCCTTCTAAGGAGGTTTTTGGATATCAGAAGTATAAAAATATAGTTGCTTTTAAGTATTTAGGTCCAAGGCATATGATGCATTTTAATGACTTTAAAAATACAGAAGTATTCATGTAAGTTACTTTCTTTGGCATACTCTCTCTGCTATAATATAAAATATCAACTCAAAGCTTTGCTACATTAAACCAGTCTCACAGAATGTTACCCATATACAAAAGTCCTTAATCAAACTACACACTCATTTACTATCTCATGAGAATGCTTTTAAGAAGCTCAATTAGCAAGAAAGCCATTTTACTACCAGGATGTATATAGCCATTGACCCTGAATAAAGAACTATGCATAAACTGGACTAAACCTGCTGTACATGAGCAAGTCAGTGCTTTAGGGAGAAATGTTTTTGCTGTGATCTGTACAAATGACTTGCTTAAATCATTTAGTTCGATTTGATGTACACTTCTTCCTATGGTAGCCATTAGTGATTGAGCATCATTTCAATTACAGTAAGTTTAACTAACTTATCTCTGACCTCCTATCCAATCCATTTCACCCAAATCTCAAAAAATAAAGGTAAACCAGCACCATGACAAAGCAATTTGGAGGCAGAAATTCAACACATGTCATGATTTAGTTACCAATTTTATACCTAATTGAACATTTTATACATAAGTAACAGAAATTAATGTTTAATAAAGATCATAAGATACAAAAGTGATTAGAAGTCTTAATTTTAAGTTTCCATATAAATTTAATTTGTACATATACCTGTTTCCAGATTTGTCACTGGTATTGAACAATTTAAATTGCTTTAAATAGCAATTTAGGGTAGGTCCAGGATTAACAAAATGTGAAGTTACCAAAGTACTGAAGCGATCTCATTATTGTTTATTTGTGCAAATTTTCATTATATAATGTCAACTCTTTATAACCACAATCTAAATCAAAATTTAAGTACCTTATTCATCACACCTAGGGTGGAATTAATATATTTTAATAGGCTTCATTATCATGTATTTAAAGAGCTTACAATAGTTTCTGGAACACATTAAATGCTCAATAAATGTTGGATGTTATTATTTTGGGCAATGAGAATAGTAGAATCAAATTTTTTTAAATGCACACCCCATATGGATTGATATTCTAGGCTGGATTCTCAACTCTACAGGAAAACTTTACATATTTATAGAATATCAGTTACCAGGAAGCAAATCAAGCAAATAATTTAAGACTTTTATTAGAGCATACAATTTGAGTATTGAAGACAGCCTCTTCAATAAATGGTGTTGGGGGAACTAGACTGGTACATGCTAAAAAGTGAAACTAAACCACCAAATTACACCATACACCAGAATAAACTCAAAATGAATAAAAGACTTAAACATTGGTTGTGACACCATAAAAGTCCTAGAGAAAAACACAGGCAGTAAAACTTCAATAACTTCTCCAAGGGCAAGGGAAATGAAGAGAAAAGTAAACAAATGGGACTACATCAAACTAAAAAGCTTCTGCACAGCTAAAGGAACCATCATCAAAATGAAAATGGAACCAACTGTATGGCAGAACATATTTGCCAATGATAGCTCAAACAAGAGTTTGACCTTCAAATTATATAAAGAATGTATAGGACTCAACACCAGGAAGACAAACAACCCAATGGTCAAAGGATCTGAATAGATACTACTCCAGGAAGACATACAAAGGGCCCATAGGCCTATGAAAAGATGCTCAACACCATTATCCATCAGAGATGCAAATTAAAATCACAATGAGCTATCACCTCACACCTGTCAGAATGGCCATCATTAACACATCAATAAGCAACGAGTGCTAGGGAGGATGTGGAGAAAAGGGAACCCTGGTGTACTGCTGGTGGGAATGCAGACTGGTGCAGCCACTGTGGGAAACAGTGTGGAATTTCCTCAAAAAGTTCAAAGTGGACCTGCCTTTTGACCCAGCAATTCCACTGCTAGTACTATACCCAAAGAACCCTGAAACACCAATTCAGAACTTATGCGCCCCAATGTTCCTAGCAGCACTAGGAACACACAGCCTAAGTGCCCATCAGTGGATCAACAGACTGTGGTACATTGACACAATGAAATACTATGCAACAGAAACTGAAAAGGAACTCCCACCTTTTGCAACAACATGCATGGAACTGGAAAATATTATGCTAAGTGAATTAAGCCAATTGGTTAAAGACAAATACAATATGGTCTCACCTATAACAGGAATCTAATGGTTAAAATAAACTAATGAACAATATAGAACCACAGTCATGGAAACATGGAACAGATTGAAAGTGAACAGAAGGGAAGGGGAGAGGGATAATGGTGGAAAGAAGGGGAAAGGATAGACAAAGAGCATGTATGAATGACCCATGGACATGGACAACAGTGTGGGGATTAACTGTAAATGGGAGCTGGGATGGATGGAGGAGGGCAAGGGGAAAAATTGGGACAACTGTAACAGGACAACAATTTAAAAGATTTTAAAAATTAAAAATTAAATGTAAACATGGATATATCATGCAGTTGAATATAACCTTCAATTGAATATTTTAAATAATAAGGTAGATTTTTTAAAATTTCCTATTCATAGAGGAGAGTTTTGGGGTACATTTATAGACCTGGTTCAATCTCTTCTCTTAGGAATAATGTGGTGGAGAAAATAAAAACAAAAACAAAACCTTGACAAGCACTGACTTATGAAACAGCCTCTTTGTGCCATCTACCCTCACTTTCTATGTATTTGAAGAGTGAATTCTCAACATCTTGCTCTGTCTAGCTTTTCACAGGCCAGTGGGTTTTTGTTTGTTTGTTTGTTTGGGATTTTTTTTTTTTTTTTTTTTTTTTTTTTTTTTTTTTTTTTTTTTTTTTTTTTTTTGTCTGTTCTTTTTCCCTTGCTGCTCTCCTCACAAGGGAGGCTTTATATCCTGGATGTATGGAAGCAAATCTGAGCTAATCTTCATATCCATAATTGCCTCCTTTTATTTTGAGCATTGTAGAACCAAGATTGGCTAATATCCAACTGCAAATTCCTAACATGCAGTTGCTTTTTAATACTTGTTTAATAAATTATAATTAGGAAATGTTAAGTACCATGTATTTGCATTTTGATGAGAATATTGGAAAAAAGGACATCAAAATAATAATTTCTCATGTTTTTAAGAAGTTCTATAGAATTTAGTGTTTACATCTTGTTTCCAAAGTCTCTTCAAAATTTACAAAATATTCCTCAGCTCTGCCTCCCTTTTAAATCTGATTAATCCAGATGTCCTTGTTCTAACAGCAGGTGGTTTACTGGGATTTAGTTTTGGGAATTGCTAATGAAAAAGAAAATATGAACTTTAAAATATGTGTCCTAGGAAAATAAAATATAACTTTTATGGAAGATAAATATTTGAGAATTATACTCCAAGCTGGTATATTTATAGCCTTCTACACTGCTTTGACATTTTTCTGAATATCCACCTTTGATAGGAAGACTTTAAAAGTAAGATGCAACTAATTAACACCAAAACCTAAACATGTGTCCTAGGGAAAAATAAGTTGTAAATTAATACCTGATATATATGTTTCTGTTTATAATTTTTCAATGTATGTGTGTACATATACATATGTACATGCATACAGAAAAAATTATAAAGCTTTACAAAACCTTGATTAATGCAAGATATTTCCACCGGATAAGACTAATAATAAGCTAAAGCAAGAAAGAATATATGTTGCTTTTGATACATTTTAAAATATGATATAACACATTTATTGGCATTGAGAAAAACAAGATTGGTAAGAAGAAATGGAGATCATGATGTCCATGATGCCATCCCTTTGGAATTGCTAAAGTATTTTGTAACTTATTCCCATATCATCCCTGTGAAATAGATATTACACACATTATATTATAAGTAGTTATTGAAGCAGAAATATCAGAAAACTACTTACTTTGGCTTACTGAAAAAGATCACCTTAATTGTAGGAAGAAGATTATCCAAAATATTAAACTAGGATTTAATAATATCTTTTTAAAATTTCATGAATACAGAAAAAATATAAAACAGACTATGAGTAGTCTTCTAGGTCCTTCACAGTTCATTGGTGATTTTATAGATTGTTAGAGAGTTTGAAGTAAGTCCAGTGGAGAAGACAGACCTAAGTTTTTCTGTAAATATATCAGGAAAAGTACACATAAGAAATCTACTATTCATATTATTTAAAAAAACCTGACCCAGCTCCCAGTCCATCCATAGTGTTTTCCTGTTTCTCCCAGACCACATGGACCAGCTCAGTGCTGCACCTGCATCCTTGGGGGATGCTTATGGGAAAGACTCCCTTCACACACACCTATGGCCAACCACCTGTGCTTCTCACCTCTACCTGACAGTAAGGCTTGTCAACCACAAACCCTTCAGCACTCAGAACAGCTGGGTGAAAAGTACATCCCCTGGCATTGTAATTAAAAATTGATTTTTTTCATAAGTCACAATTTTTCTAACTTCAAATATGGTAAAATTGAGTTTGGCAATTTCAGAATCTAGTGTCAAACCTGCCTTAAATATGATCATTTTATGTAGGTCAAAATATTAAGGAGGGGAATAGCAGCAAGTCTCTTACTTTAACTTGTATAAAAACACTGCTGGGATTTGGGAGGTTTCATACCTGTTGAGAAAACTTTCTATACTTGTCACTAACTACAGTTTTATTGCACACATTTGGGTGTTATTTCACTTAGCAGATTATTTTAGTGTGGAAATATGGTGAGAAAGTATGACTTTGTTTCCAATTTGGCTATCCTGAAATTTCAAATTAGAATGAAAAAATAAATGTTAAGGAATTAGTGTAATAGTCATCTCCTCTGGTAACAAATAAGGCTTTTGTTTTGTTTTTTTTTCTGATATCATTATGGAGGTATATCCATATTTCAATTAAGTTAACCTTTTTTTCTTTCAATGATAAAATTGCCCCTCCTTTGGCCAAAGAGCCCTTGGCTCCTATACAATTTCAACAAGACTTAGTTCTTGAAAGCCTTTTCACTTCCTGGCACATCTCTTTGGCTCACCTTTGACATTACCTGCTTCATTTCAGGAAAATGCCATAGTTCTAAGGAACCTTGTTCTTTGCAGCAAGTCATATTTAGAACCCAAAATTCAGGTGTTAATAAGGCTTGTTGTTAGGGGTAGCATTTTCTCTGTTTCATGAATAAATCTGGGAAATACAATTGGTAATTAGAAAAAATAAGTTCATATAATTATTTCCCACTCATATTGAACATTACAGGGTTTTTATTTAATTATTTTATTTTATATTAATTTCACTTGCTAACATAAAAAATTTAAATAATACTATTAAAATTAAAGCAACTAAGCACTATATTGTATAAAAAATATTGTTGTCTTTTAATCCTTAGACTATATCACTCCAAGGTGTAAAAATTAAAACAAAATGGTATCAGGTCAGAATTGTTAAATATAGATCAATGAAAGGAAATTAAGATTTCTGAAAGATTTTTTTTAAGGCACTTCAAATCAGTAGTGTCTTTGTCTACTTGTGATGCTATAACAGAATACTATAAACAGGCAACTTGTCAGCCACAGAAATTTATCTCTCACAGTTCTGGAGGTTAAAAGTCTGAGATTAAGATACTGGCAGATATCCACGTCCGGTGAAGCCCTGCTTCCTGGTTCACAGACAGTCATCTTTTTACTATAACTTCACATGAAAGGGGGCAAGAAAGTTCTCTGGGATATCTTTTATAAAAGCACTAATTTAATTCACAAGGGCTATGACCTCATCACCTCCCAAGGGCCCCATTTCCCGATCCTATCACATTGGGGGTTAGGGTTCCAACAAGTGAGTTTTGAGGGGATACAAACATTCTGTGAATAGCAAGTAGTGCATATATCAACATCTGGTAAATGGTATGCATTTAGTCAGCCACACACTTGGAAAATTCCTATCATATACAAAAATAAATTTACCTGTATTCAAGAGCTAAATGTAAAAAGCAAAAGTATTATAATAAACATATTAAAATCACTTTTAATCTGAAAGAGAGGAATGCCTTTCTAAACAAGAAGAAAAACTGAGATTCAAAAAAGGAAAAAGTTAGTCTACTTGAAACAAAAGTATAGGCTACGAAACACTACGAGAAAATGCTTTCAAATGCACTATACCATTATATAATAAGGAAAGGAAACAATTATTTTTGGAAAAATATCTTAAGTGCTTAAAATAAATAATAAAACTCAGAGGACATATGTTGATTTATACCTAAGCTTCAGAAAATTGGGCAATATCACTATGCATGACCCAGGATAATGTTCCAGAGGAGGTAGGAAGTGGCAGAACAGATGAGAAACTAAAGGATGAGAAGAAAGAACTCAAGGAAGATAACACAGGGGAAGCTGACCAAAGATAATTTAAATGATGGTCAAGAAGGAATTAAAACCACAATAAGATACCACTTCACACCAGTCAGAATGGCCATCACTGACAAATCAACAAACAGGTGCTGAAGAGGATGTGGAGAAAAGGGAAGCCTACCTAGTGCACTGTTGGTGGGAATGCAGACTGGTGCAGCCACTGTGAAAATCAGTATGGAATTTCCTCAAAAACCTAAAAATGGAACTGCCCTTTGTTCCAGTGATTCCACTGCTAAAATTATACCCTAAAAATCCTGAAACATCAATTCAGAAGAACCTAAAATGATATTTTGAGATTTTTCCAGCATTGCTCAAAAGTATCCTTCCTGGTGACATACAACTTATCAAAAAAGAACAATCTTATAAGAACAATCTTATAAAGCATTAATGCTCTATGTAGGAAATTATTATTAAAACAAACAATAAAAAACAGTGAAGGCGCTGGTATAACCTATGGGGAATATGATATAGAACAAAGCCCCTAGACACAAAAGTGACAATAAGAAGCCCCTAGATATCCAGAGGTATCTTACTAGAAGCTCTAGAAACATTGCATGGAGGGAGTTTTTAAATTTTGTCCACCTCTCAATGACCCAGGAGACCCTAGCCAACATCTGAATCATGTGTGCTCCTGAATTGCTTGATTTTTTATTAAGTGTAAGAATGTATTACTGCTATATAGAGAGAAGGGAGAGGAGGATAGATTTTTTAAAAAAGAAGATCATATGAGTATAGCTGGCACCCTATAAGGAACTATGAGCAAAACTAGCTGAACAATGTCCAATAATTACTCCTCTTCCCTCTTCTAGTTCCACCTTCAACATTGACTTTTGTCTGAAAAATATATCCTCTTCACCTCAGTTTCAAGAAAGTATATGTTCAGCAGAAAAAGAGACAAGAAGCTCACAAAACCAGCCCGTTCAGGCACAACTAACCTTGGTAATGAAACAATGACAGATAATGCAGGATGTTCAACCTCATATCAAAATACGTATTTCTTACACACAACCCTTCTTCATTCTGATTGCCACTGCCCTCATCAGGTGACATCATTCCTTACCTGCATGATGATAGATGCCTACTAACTATTCTGGCTTCTTGTCACTACCTTTCCCCTCTGATCTGTACAAAGATTCTAGATGAATGTTTCAGTCATGGTTCTAGATTGTACACTGCCAAAACTAACTTGAGCTAATTTATGCAAAAAGGAATTGTACATGGAATATCATGAAGTCCTCAAAATTGGGTGAAATGCCATAGATCCAAGTTTAGAGAATTGGAAAGAATCAAAGAAGGCCAGAAAGTGGAGAACACATCAAGGTCATGTTGCAAGAAGAGTCAGAGGAGAACACAGTCATCCACGCCACTGTCACTGGACACTCTCTACCATCCCAGTTAACTACATTGTTAAGGTGATAGATTGCTGTATATCACTACATAATTGTATTGATCCCTCGAGTTAAAGAATTGCATAGCATTTTCTAATTGGCTGAGTGAAGGCCATGTATCTCCCAGTTTCAAGTGAGGAGAAGAAATGTGTGCCCCCTCTTTGGTTTCCATAGTGGATAACAGATCTCAACTTCCAATTAATATATCATAATAGAGAATTCCTCCAAAATAGGAATGGTGACAGGATTTGGAGTAGGCAAGCAAATAATTACGTTAACTACAATCATTTTTAAAGGAACCCCTTACCTATGACTCCACATTCCTAAATATGAGCATCCAGGCAATAATCATTCCATCCCCCAGACTCCCCTTCCAGCACTTCCTTCTCTGTTTTACTTTGAATTCATAATTCACTTACCATTCCCCAATCCCACTTCATTGTCCTTTCTTATTTCTAACTACCTTCAAGATTTGTCCTCAAATCAACCTTGTCTAAAATCCTTCATGTTCCCAGATAATCTACCTTTTTGGGAGGCGGAGGGAGTATAATTTATAATTTATAATACTATTTTCCCAATGTGTGTTTTAATTATTTGTATGTATTTTATCTCCCCTTCTAGATTATAATATTTTTAAGAGTATGATTTTTTTTCATTTTTCACATTTTACAAATATCTTTAACATAGGTAACAAATAAATGCTGGATTTATCATGCAAATGCAGCACTCAAAAGCAGATATAAAACACAATAAGTCACAAATAGAAATTGGTAACAAAATTGCTGTGGAACAAAAATTCAAAGGTGATATAATAACAAAAAGGCCCTCTACTTTAAGAAAGCTTTATGTAAACATAAAAAGCTGAATTTAAGTAATCACCACTCTTTATATATTTACCTAACAGAAGTACACACTTTCAAAAAGTATAACCTTAAAAGTGTAAACTTGCTAGCAGTATTAGAATGTCATTTGCTTTTCAAAATATGTTATTTTAAAGATTTATTGTATAAAGAAAGGTACACATATATACAAATACAAAGGATGAAATCGTTTCATCAAACTACTCTTCTAAAAATATCCTCTCTGGCTCTATGATCTACAAATAAGCAAAAATAAAAGAAAGAGCTGGTTTAGGGGAAAGCTACAAATGGTGATTGAAGAGTATGGAAAATGATCTATTAAAGATGGTTAACAGAATGGATATTATTTAGCTTGAAGTTTAAAGGTTGATTTGAGATAATTTAATTACAATCTACAAATACATGAAGGGCTTACCAGGGAACAATCACCAGCTTCCCTCCAACTTCAACTTGGACCCACCCAATGGCAGCAGAATACACGTTCCTCTCAAGCATACATGTAACACATGTACTAAGGACATAACATGTACTAAGTCATAAAACAAGTCTTAACAAATTTACAAAGATTGAAATCATTCCAAGTATTCTTTCTGACCACAATTGAATGAAACTGGAAATCAACAAAAAAGAAAAGAATATAATAACAATATAGAAAATAAACAACACTCTTGAACAAATATTAGGTTAAAGAAAATTAAGAGAAAAACTAGAAAATATCTTAAAAGATAATGCAAAATAATACACCAACACATATAAGATGCAGCAAAGGCAGCATTAAGAGAATTTTATACCAATAAATACCTACATTTTAAAAGAAAAAGATAGCAAATAAACAACATAACATTACATATCAAGGAATTAGAAAAGAGCAAATTAAGCTCATAGTTAGCAGAGGGGGGAAACTAGTAGATATTGGGACCTGGAGAAGTCACCATCCTGAGAGTGTCAGGAGGCAGAGTTACCTTCTGAGTTGGGATAGAGGACCACCACAATCCCATCAGACCACCCGTCCCATCAGGAAGCCCCCAGACAAACCCTTCTGTCCTTCTCATGGTCCTAAGAGGATGAGAGATCATGCCAAAGAAACACAACCACCCCTGGCACAATATCACTGCTCTGGGGACCTACAGAAGACAGTGCATTTTTAAAATTCCAATAAATAAATCTTAGAATAAATACTATACTGTTCTTTAAAAAAAAAAAAAAAAAAAACTGAGCCCTGGCTGATGGCACAGTGGATAAGGTGCCAGCCAACCAAATTCACTGGTTCAATTCCCAACCAGGGCAACATAACCAGATTACAAACCAGGTCTTCAGCCAGGTCTGTAGCTGGAGGCAGGTGAAAGGCAACCATACATTGATATTTCTCTCCCTCTCTGCATCTCTCCCTTCCCCTCTCTCTGAAAAATAATAAATAAAATCTTTGGGAAAAAAGAAAAGAAAAAGGAGACATTGTAGCTGATACCACAAACAAAAAATGTCAGAGAGGCTATTATAAATAATTATATACCAACAAATTGGATAATCTAGGAGAAATGAATGAGCTCCTAGAAACTCAGAAACTTATAATTCACAAAAACTGAATCAAAACCATGTAGGATTTACCCCTGGGGTGCAAGGATGACTCACTAGATGCAAATCAATCAATGTAATAAATAATAATATAATAACCCAATTTTTTAAATGGGCAAAGAACATAAAAATAGATATTTGGTATGTGAAAATATGCTCAACATCAATAACAATCAGGGAAATGAAAATCAACACCACAAAGAGATAGCTCAAACTTGTTAGGATAGCTTTTATCAAAAAGGTAAGAGATAGAAAATGTTGGCAAGGACATAGGTAAAAGGGACCCTTATATTGCTGATGGAAGTATAAATTGGTATAGTCACTATGGAAGAGTATGGAGGTCAAAAATTTTAAATACATTTATGTCATGATCCACTAATCCTACCTCTGGGTATATATATATTTGTAAGAATTGATATCAGTATCTCAAAGAAGCATTGCACTTCCATATTCATTGCAGCACTATTAACAATAGTCAAGAAATGAAAGCATCCTAACTATCCACTAATGAATGAATTAAAAAACATGGTATGTACATACAATTGAATACTATACAATCATAAGAAAATCCTGCCATCTTTGACAATATGGATGAACCTGGAGGACATCATACTAGGTGAAATAAGCCAGATACAGGGCAAATACTGTATGACACCACTTGTATGATGATTCCAAACCAGTTAAATTCATGGAAGCAGAGAATAGCATGGTGGTTGCCAGGGCCTGAGAGGAGTGGCAAACTGAGAGATACAGTCAAAGGGTACATAGTTTTTGTCTTACAAAGTTTTTGTCATACAAAGTAAGAAAGTCCTAGAGGTACATATAATGTGACCTGCCTATAATGCTATATTATATACTTAAAATTTTCCTAAGAGTTTAGATCTTACATAAAGTATCCTTCTCAGAAAATAATAACAATAATGATTTAAAAAACAACAACAACAACAAAAATGAGGGCAGGAGGGACATTTTGGAAACAATGGATAGGTTTATAGCGCAGATTGTGATGATGATTTCATGGGTTTTACTTATCTACAAACCTACTAAGTTGTATACATTAATTATGTATAGACTTTTACATTTCAAAGCCTAAATGATTTTCAAAGTCTATAAAAATAGGTCAAAATAAAACTTTGAGTGAAAGGAGAGAAAGGAAGGAAACAAAATTAATTCCTTGGTTATTTTATAAGTTATAAGTTATGGCTTGGAATAAAAGTTTATTCAAACTGACAAAACTTTAGTATATGCTAAAGTACAAAATATTATCACTAAATAAGTTTGTACCATTGACTAGAAGTAGATAGTAGAAGAAAAAAAAGTGAAAGGAAGAAAAAAAAGTGAAAGGAAGAAAAAGTTTCTAATCTAAATGCATTATTTATTATAGCCACAGGGTAAATAAGAAGGCAACACTTATATTATTTAAAGGTATAGATGTCTCCCTGACCAATGTGACTCAGTGGATTGGGCATCATCCCACAAAGCAAAAGTTCAATACCCAGTCCAGGAACATGCCTGGGTTGTGGGCCAAGTTCCCAGTTGGGGTTAGGGGTGGTGTTGGGCTAGAGTCAACTCATTGATGTTTCTCTCACACATCGATTTTTCTCTCCCTCTCTTTCTTCTTCCATTCCCCTCTCTCTAAAAATAAAAATAAACTTAGAAAAGTATTAATGTAATGGTAAGCACTAGAACAAAAATACAAATCTTCTAAAATATCAAAAAACTTGATAAATGGAAAATAAAGAAAAGAAAAAAATGAGATAAAATTGTAATTGTGATAAGCACTTTCTTCTTATATGTATTTACTAACACGTATAACATATATATGATTTTTTATATGTATGATATTATTAACTAAGGATTGAATTTATCAGACATATCAACAAATGTAAATGTGGTTAACTCATCTACAGAATAAAATATTGGCATATTGGCACTCAAATTAAAATCCAATTTTATGATGTACATAAGAGAACCACCTAAAACAATGTGATTCAGAAAGGTTAAAATTTAAAAATAGGTAGAGCATTGCAAAAGACTCTCATAGGCTGAATAATTTTATCCCTAAAATTCATTTATTGAAATTCTAATACCCAATATCCCAGAATGTGATTGTATTCGAAGAGCCTTTTAAGAGGTAACTAAGTCAAATTAAGGTCACTTGGGTGACCTTATATACATATATGTAATATATATAAGGAATATATATTAGATTATATATTCTAATCTAATAGAATAATGCCCTTATAAAAAGAAAGAATTAGGATATAATGCACGCAGAGAATGATCGGGTGAAGTTATAGGGCAAAGAACCATCTGCAAGTGAAGGAGAGGGTCCTCAGAAGAAACCAATCCCATCAACATACTGATGATGCTGGACTTCTATGTTCCAGAATAGTAAGAAAGTAAATTTCTATTAATGAAGCCATTCAGTCTGTGGCCTTTGTTTTGGTGGACAATGCAAACTAACAAAGAGACCATTGCTCTCACCTTCCTAATGAGAACAAACCAGACAAACTATAATTTTTAAAATTTTTATCAGAGAGCTGAAGATGAAAAGAGATCTAAAACAATAAATCCTAGAGAGTTTTGAGCTCTTCTTAGGAGGGAAGAAATTTGCAGCTTTGCTTCTTCCTGGTGGAACTGTGGGATAAAGAGAAATCCATTCTATATAAAACATGTAAAAACAGCCAAACTTCTATCAAACTTTCAATGGCCATGCATAGGCAGATATAAGTTAGAATCACTAGTAACACCAAACAAAATGAGTCTGCCCCAGCAGCTTCCTCTTCCCACAGATCTTCGCTACGTGCATGGGGTAAAATGCCCAATACTGTGGAAAGGCAGGAGAGCTGAGAGAGATGCCCTGGACCTTCCCCATGTCAAAGCAGCAGACTTCAAAAGGCAGTGAGTAGATTGAGCATTACAAGAGTGAGAGAGGGACAGAAGAGCAGAGAAATCCTTAGGTCCAGAAAGTGGAGGGTGGAAATTAAGAGAAAAGAGAATTCCCAATGGCCCAAAAAGCTGGCATCTGTGCAATTACAATAATGCAAGAAATCTCCCACAGTTGAGAAAGCTGATGGCTGGGCTGAACAGGTAGGTGTACAGGTAGATAGGTAGGCAGGCAATTAAACAGATGGATGGATATATGCATGAATGAGAGATACTAACAATGATAGATGGATAGATAAGTAAATATATATAAAAGCAGATGATGTTACATGAATGGATAGATGGATGGAAGATGATAGAAAGATGATAGATGATAGAAAGATGATAGATAGATGGATAGATAAATCATTGATTTTCTCCCTTTCAAACTAAGTCATGCTGTACTCTAGTTTTTGTTCATTTTGAAATCTTTTAAAATTTTATTTTAGTGAAGATATTGAGGTGATATTAGTTAATAAGATAATATAGTTTTAAAGAAATACATTATAAACAATTTCCTTTGTGAGGTCCTCTTGTCATTTTTCAGATACCAAAACAGTCTATGCTACAGTGAGAGTCCACTGAAATCAACTGCAAAAGTCTCCTTCTAAATGTGTGAACTGCTTTCATTTACAACTCTAGAGAAGAAAACCTGCCAGGGCATTACCAAGAGGAAAACCCATTCTTCTGTTCAATAAACCTAAGCCACTGCCTTGATGTAGACCAAGACAAACACAAAATATCACAATACTTTGGGGAATATATGCTTCATTAAAGATAATCCACTACAATATGACAAAATGTAAAGTAACTATTCTTTCTGCAGCAACACAGATGAAGACTTTATTTTAAACCCTTAGCAGATTGAATTTTTGCATGATGTTTTCTTTAAACTGCTTTGCTTAATCTGGAAATACATGGAAACACTCATTCACCAGCTGTGCAGGTTTCTGCTGCAGCAAATTGATGATTAGCTTCCTCCTGACAACGCTTTCCTCCCACAAAATTTTTAAACTGACTGAAAGAATATTAAAATTCAGGGATGAAATATACAATTTCATTATTATTAAGCATTTTACAGCTATTTCATCTTTAAATCATTTGACTAACATGTTTGATCAAACTATTCTTAGAAAGCATTAATTAGGATAATTATTATTAGTTTTTTGTTTTACTGGGAAAAAATTCAGAACATATCATCCCAAAGCCAAGTAATTAGGCAAAAATTAGTTGTAATTGTGTACATTAAACTCCATCACAAAAGTTGACTCTTACAGTAGACTCAGAACTTGACAGTAATTTAAGGCAAGCTTGGCTATTGATGCAAATTAACTTTTTCATCTTTTCTGCTATCTAATTAAAAGACCAGTATTTTCTTTTAGTCAAATCAATTAAGCTTTTGTATTTAAAGTTAATTAAATTTGACTAAATGAAAATGCATATACATGAAAAAAATGTACATTTCGAAGGATCTAAGCAAGAGTTGGCAAACTGGGTATTACAGACAATTACCCATTTTTGTAAATAAAGTGCTATTAGAACAGTCTCACCCATTCATTTTTATATTATCCTTGGCAGATTCCCTCAATGGCAAATTTGAGTAGTTGCTACAAAGACTTACAGCTTTCAAGGCCAAAACATTTGCTATCTGATTCTTTAAGAAAAAGGTGTCCAATTCCTGATCTAAATAAAAAGTTTCAAAATACCTATCACTTCCATCCCATCAAAGTTTTGTTTTGTTTTTGTTTTTGCTTTTTTGTATTTCTTCCAGGAAAAGAAAAAAATTAAAGAAAATAACTTAAAACTGATACTAGTTTCTAAACTGAACTAATTACATTAAAATAAAGAAAAAAATTAAAATATCCACCTCATCATTCATCATTTAACTTGTCCTTTACCTGACCCAGATAAAGCAGGAGTTCTCTTCTTAGCCCTGAAGAGTTCAAATATGCAACTTTTCACTTCCAAAATCTCACACCTATCTATCCTTGTTTTCACTCACATTATTTTGCATTTCTAAACTTTGTAATAGTCAGTACAAAATAAAGGGAAAGTCAATGAATTTTGATCCCTTCAAAGTCCCGGAGGTTAAAGGTTCTGAGCCCAATTCCAATATGTGGAAGGGTTCCTCCCCCATCACCAGCTGTCCTACAAATCATCTCCATTCTGAGGCTACCCAGAGCCAGAGGTATGACCCACACACTGAGAGCTTCACACACATGCACAGGTCATAGCCTAGGCTTCTGATTGATCAGCTACAGATTGAAGGTTCCCATGACCCCTCCTTGAATTTCAAACACAAGTTTAGGTTTTCACACCCCGCTCCTTGGTGAAAGTGATGCATGGGGCAAAGTATGAGGAAAGGATGTGGAGCTCCTATGCCCTCACCAGGTGTACTACTCTCCCTGAATATCCATGTGTTCACTAACTTGAAAGCTCTTCAAAGCCAATCCTGGGGTTTTAGGGAGGCTTCATTACATAGGCATGATTGACTAAGTCATCAGCCACTGGCAACTAATTCAACCTCCAGCCCCTTCTCCTCTCTAAGATCAGGGGATGGAACTGAAGTTCTAGCCCTCTAATCACATGGTAGTACTATGGTAACCAGCCTTCATGCTTAGATAACGTTGGGTTGGCCCTATTCCAACATTCCAAAGGTCCAAGGAATGAGGTCTACACAGTGGTTCTTCTGGAATGGCTGTTCTAGCACTGTTTTAAACAGCTTTTCAAATTCTCTTTCCCCACTTGTTGAGTGATAAGGATACCTGTCTGTCTACCTCACAGAAATATGGGAGTATATGCCAACATGCTTTGAAGAATGCGAATATATAACACCAGGGACACCGGGAATATACAGTAAATATGACACATTAACAACTCTACTCTCCTAAGTGATAATCATGAAGTTAAAAATGTACTTAAATAAATTATATCATGAAAGTAAAGGGAAAAGTAAAAGGAAAGGTAACTATTCAATTTTTTTATTTATTGAATTTAGTGGGGTGACATTTTAAATAACTTATATAGTTTTCAGGTATACAATTCTGTAATACATCATCTGTATATTGTATTGGGTTCACCACCCCAAGTCAAGTCTCCTTCCATCACCATTAATCCCCCATACTTTCTTATACCTCCCCCAGCCCCTCTTTCCTTCTAGTGATCCCATACTGGTGTCTGTGTCTATGAACTATGCCAATAAAATTTAAGCAGAGGATAAGTGGTAAGTGATTGATTTAGCACACATGGGAAAGCCGAATCCTGAATGAGCATTTGAAAGTTGATATACAGCCCAGTTCGTACAACAGAACCCTCAAAAGGTTCAACACTAAGTGGAGGTAAAGGAAAATTGGAGCTGTAAAAAACAAACAAACAAAAAAAAAGGAATCATTGAAAGTATAAGATGTAATTAGGTCCCAGAATGCACTTAACCAAATAACCACCGTTCCCCTCCTCCAACAGAGAAATGAAACTCTGTTTTCTGCAGAGAGCCAAAAAGATTTTGAATTTGGGAGAGCCAAGCATGAGCAACAGTAGGTTACCTCATAAAATCAGGGAGATCCAGGGAACTTTTCATATCAAATATTGGTCTATTTCTTAATTCAGCTCCCTAAACACTGCCAGTCAGACTTACACATTCTAAGCAGACTGATGGTTCATTTTACTAAATCTGGCCAGATCAAGAGAAAAGACCGCAGAGGTTCCCAAATTAAATTGGCAACAAAATACCCTATGGTTCACATAAACTCTCCCAGCCTCTCACATATATAGAGCTTATAATAGTTTTTAAAAAAACACCACCTGTGGAAAGCCTCTAACACAAAAGTCAGACAGCCCAAGAGTAAATAACTCTAGGAAGAACCAGCAGTTATGTAGTGTCATGTCAGGATGACTGTAGCCAGGATTCCCATCTCAACTCACATGCATTTTCCCAAATCATCCTTATATAAGAGAGTGCAAAGGTGCCATGCTACCTCACAGTTCTTGTTGGCACCCCCATGCCACGTTTGTTTACTATTCTATACACAGAAGCCCCTATTGTTCAGGTGGTGCAGAAACTTTGTTCCTCTTACTTCCACCATGAGAATAAACTTGGTATGAAGTACAACATTCCACTGTCATTTTTTGGTCTCGCCAAATGCCTGGAGCTGAGTGAGTTTTAAAAGCTGTAATTAGGTCCATAATCTATGTGTAAATGGAATTTGTTTATCTAATTATATTTCTGACTAACTTGCATCATAATTCCAGAAACACAAAATTTTAATTTCTGAGCGGCAAAAACATTCTTCTCAAAACATAATAAAGTAACATAACACCATTTACTATAATGTATCTCTTGGTAAACTCAGCAACATCTACGTACTTAATTATCCTACACAAGACCCAGACTATACTGATTGATTCATTTTTAAAAATCATAAAAAATTGTAAACAAAATGTTTCCTTTCATAATCAAGGCTAATTTAAATTAAGTGTGTATTTATTTCATTTATACTGATATGTATTTACGTAGACATTTTATATGAAATATCCTTAATGAGATCCGTGTGTTTCTATGCTTGTTCACCCCCAATCTTTTTACAACTCAGTAACAAAAGTGATCCTGCTACAATAAAATCATGAATCCCATTACTGCTTCACTTAAAATTTTTCTATCTCACTCAGCATACAAGCCAAAAATGTTACAACAGCCCACCAAGCCCTCCCTTCTCTTTGCCCACTCCCCTCTCTGAATTACGCCACCCCCCCCCCCCACTCACTCACTGTATGACAGCCTCTGGCCTCCCAGATGTTTGCTTAGGAGACGCTGAGCCTTTGTAAAGGCTGTCAGTTAGCTTGGAACACTGTCCCCACAGATACCCATGGAACCCTTTTCTTCAACTCTCTCTTTATGGAAAATGTCACCTTTTCAATAAAACCTACCTGGATTATGCTCTTTCAAGTGGTAGCCTACTACTCTTCTAACAAGATCAATTGATTCTATTCTCTACTTTTTACACAAAACTTATTACCACCTAACATACTGTATAATTTTGTTATTTATTATCTTACTTGTTTATTGCCTTTTTCTCCTTGCTAGACCATAAGCCCAACTATAAAAAGGCAATAGCACCCTGGCCAGGTGTTTCAGTTGGTTAAATGTTGTCTGGTACACCAAAATAAAAAAAGCTGTGGGTTCAATCCCAGTCAGTGCATATACTTGGGATGTGAGTTTGATCCCCAGTTGGGGTGCATACGAAAGGCAACCTCTTGATTTATCTCTTTCACATCGATGTATCTCTCTCTCGTCTTTCTCTCTCTTCTCTGTCTCTCTCCCTCTCTTTCTCTGAAAATCAATGAACAAATCCTTGGGGAAGCTGGGTAAAAAAGCCGAAGGGATTTAGGAGTACAAGTTGGTTATTACAGAATAGTTATGAGGATATAAAACACAGCATAGGAAATATAGTCAGTATTATTCTAATAAGTATGTATAGTGTCAGATGGGTGTGAGATTTATTGGGATGATCACTTAGTAAGTTACTTTAATATCTAATCACTGGATGTACACCTAAAACCAATATAATAATATATGTCAACTGTAATTGAAAAATAAGAATGATTTTAAAAATAAATTTAAAAGCTGAACAAGAAAAAAACTGCAAAACTTATTTTCTGAAGCATTTGAGATGTTGAGTCCTGACATACGTCCTCAGTTTGGCTCAAATAAACTCTTACAAAAAATTTTTAAAAAAGAAAATTAAGCTCTAAATAGATACTTAAATTTTTTGTAATCAAAATAAATTCCAAATAGATAACTGTCTCAATGCAATTTTTAAAATCTGAGCATGCTTTGAAAATATTATGACAGAGTATTAGGGAATTAGATTTCCTTATGATATAGGAATAATATAATTTTTCTTAAACAAGCCACCCCAAAAATAAAGGTGATAAAACCTGGCTACATCAAAGTTAAATACATTTCTCAGGCAAGATAAATGATAAATAAAGTTCAAGCTATAAACCAAGAGAAAATACGTGCAATATATAAAAGGTTAGTATCCATGATGTAAAATGAATAACTGTAAAACATATTTTAAATATAGAATAAAAGCAAAGGCTACACAGAGGCAATTTACAGAAGGAGAACCCACAATGGAAAAATATATGTAAAAACATACATAACAGCACTACTCATTAGTGAGATTATATCCATATAACATTCCATATTCTTGAGGTTGAAACAAAAATTTGACAATATATGCCTGGACAGGGACATGCTAAAAGAAATTCTACAGGAAACGTAAATTAGAACCATTTTGTAGAGTAACTGGACAACCATCTAGCAATATCTAGCAAAAGCTGAAAACTATTCATGCACTATGATTTAGCTATTTCCCTTCAAATTACTTTCTCTAGAAAAACCTGCATGTGGAGAGAATTAAAAATGATTCATTACATACTTTTATGAGTAAAACACTGAAAATCTATGAATAGAGAGAAATCAATAAACTAATTGTGCTTTACTCATATAATAGGTTATGTATCAGGAACATGAAGAACTACATCTACATATAATATCTTTGATAATCTTAAATATGTAACAATGACTGCTGCAAACTCTTACATACAACACTATAGCATTTATGTATATTTTAAGACCTACAAAACAGTAAGAACACAAAAGAGTAAACATACATAAATATGGTAAGAAATGGAGCATGGAATTGGGGATTCATACAAAAGAAACTTCACCAATAGTTCTACTTGCTTAGAGGAACAAATAGTCTGAAGCAAGTGTTACACAATTAGAATTAAATTATGTTGGTGTACTATGTTAAGTTTTTTATTTTTAAAATATTTTATTCCATTTAATTAAAATAGAAAATATTTGCTTGAATACATGAAACAAAATTAACAGTATAAAAGAAAAAGAGACATTGGCACCATTATCTCAGCAGTTTGTAGAAATACTAGACAAAAAATTGGTAAAAACATAGAAAGTTTAAACAATCCTATTAAATACTTTGACCTAATTGATATTTAGAGAACACTGTGCACAGTGATGCAAAATACCCATTCTTCAAGTATACATGGTATGTTAACGATAATATTTTAAAATGTCAATAAAGGATTAAACTCATCCTGATTATGTTCTCTGACCACAATAAAATTAAATTAGAAATCAGTAACAGAACAACGCTAACTATGTTCGAAGAGATATAGGAGAAATTGGAGCACTTGTCAGAAAACTGGCAACTGCTTTAAAAAAAAATGTAAAATTTTAGAACTAAAACATAAAATAGTATTAAGAATTCAGTGAGTAAAACAGAGCTAAAGAGAATGTGTGAAATTAAGTAGAGGTCAGAAGAAAATGTCAATCATGAATTACAAAGAGACAAAAGACATAGACAATGACATGATAAAGGCAAAGGGCATACAGGGAAGAAGGTGATCATAGAGGCAGTAGAAGTTCCAGGAAAAGACAAAAGAAATAATAGGGTAGGAATAATATTTAAAGAGATAATAGCTGAGGATTTTCCAAAAGTGATATTTAAAAAATCAAGCCAGACAGTCAAAAACAGTATAGCCCTTGCTAGTGGCACAGTAGATAAGGCCCCGGCCTGTGAACCCAAAGGTCGCTTGTTAGATTCCCATCCAGGGCACATAACCAGGTTACAAGCCGGGTCTCCAGCCAGGTCCATGGCTGGAGGCTGGTGAAAGGCAACCATACATTGATGGCTCTCTCCCTCTCTGCCCTTCTCCCTGCTCCTCTCTCTAAAAATAATAAATAAAATCTTTAAAATAAATACTTTTTAAAATTTTTTAAAAAGTATAAATCACAGCAAGATTAAGAAAATAAAACTGATTAAATCAAAAAGAGAAGTCTTAAAGTTGACCAGAGAACAAATACATTGCTTTCAAAGAAAAAAAGAAGAAAATATTAATAAAAACAGACTTTTCAATAGAAATAATTGAAGAAAAGAAATTTTATTTTATTTAATAATATTTAATATTACATATTGAATACTTTAAATTTTTAAAGTGTTCATATTAAAAAATTTCTTAGAATCTTATATTCACAGAAGATATTATTCAACCATAAGATAAAATACATTTTTAAGAAAAATAGAAACTGAGAGACTTTGTTATCAGAAGATATGAACAAAAGGAAATAACATGGAGTTCTTGAGAAAATTTCAGATGAAACTCAAAAGTGCAGGAAAAAATAAAAAGTAAATGGAAAAGATTAAAAGACAGATATAGGTAAAGATAGATATAGATACACATGTATATTCACACATTGTGTCATATTTACTATATATAAATACATAGATATATGTATATATGAAGATGTAGTATCAGTAACTACATAAAAATAATATTATATATTTGAATAGAAGTAAAATATATGACAACATAGTTGGAAGATGTGCAAATGGATTTTAAGTACTCAAGGGTCCTAGCATTTGCTAGGAAGAGGGGGGAAAATACCAATTAATATTCAACATTGCTAAGTGAATGGTAACTGTGTAAAATCTCTCAGGAAACCATTAAAAAGTAAAAGAATTTAATTTCCACACCAGCAGAGGAAAATAAATGAATGGAGTGAAAAATATTGAACAGCATAGATAATACAAAACCTTTAATAAGTTAATGAATTTCAACAAAATTAAATAAATATTCACATCAAATATCAATGAGACCACTGTTCCTGGCAAAAACATAGATAGGCATGTGCTGGGAAGGAAAATTGTAGGGTAGGGGGTGCCGGTAAGGGAGGAAAAGATATTAAAACTTGACATTTGACATTTCCAAGTATATTCTAAAAATTCATGTATAAATGTACATGGCAAGGACCCAAAGTAACCAAAACACATTTGAGGAAGATGAGAGGATTTGTTTACTAGATTTTAAGACTTATTATTAAGCAACAGTAATTAAGACAATGAAGTACTGCCTTAAAGAAAGACAAATATATCAATGAAATAGATCAGTTGAAAGGATAGTCCTTAAAATGGACCCACACATATGTGAATACATGATTTACAACAAAGGTTGTATCTTTGTAATAAAGGTAAGTAAAGAAAAATCATTTCAGGGAGGGGGACAGAGGGGAACAAAAAGGGGATGGATGTAATACAACAACAATAAAATTTTAAAAAAAAAAAGAAAAATCATTTCAATGAATGATGTTGATACAATTCCATATACATATTGAGCAAAATAATATTTTACCATTTTAAATACAAAGCAGAAAAACATAAAAGGTAATTTCAAGTAAATCATATATATAATATATAAGGCAACAAAATAGTTTCTAGATAATAATATAAGAAAATATCAGGCCCTGACTAATGGCTTAGTGAAATGGCGCTGACCTGCAAACCCAAAGATTGCTGGTTTGATTCCCAGCCAGGGCACATAACCAGGTTGCAAACCAGGTTGCAAGTCAGGTCTCCAGCCAGGTCTATAGCTGGAGGCAGGTGAAAGGCAACCATACACTGGTGGTTTTCTCCCTTTCTTCCTTCCTCCCTGCCCTTCTCCCTAAAAATAATAAAATCTTTTTAAAAATAAATGCAGACTAAAAACAAAATATATATATATATCATTATGACCTCAAGGTAGGGAAGGGATTCTTTAAAAAGACACCAGAAGTATTAACTATAAAGGAAAAGACTGATAAACTGAACTACATTAAAAGTGAAAACTTCTGTCCATCAAAATATACCATTATCAGTGTGTTGAGAATACTTAAATTTTATGTCGTATAGTTCACATCAGGGATCTAGGATGTGTCAATCTTATTTGTGCTGAATTGTGACAGAAAAAAAGTTAAACATTAAACTTCAGTGCACTACACAGACATTTTTTCTTTTTAATTTTATTGTTGTTGTATTACATCCATCCCCTTTTTGCTCCCCTCCGTCCCCCTCCCCACAGACTTAATAAATCTCCAAATTATGAATTCCCTATTTGTCTTATCCTTATGCAATCTGCTGTAGCACAGATGAACAGACACAAACCTGATATAGTCTGTAGCAGTTTTTCATATGCTTTGTTTTAAAGGTTTTGTTGGGTTTTGATACTTTTTTTTTATGTGAATTATGTTTGCTAATTGAAAAGAGAATTGCTTAAATTTCTTACGGCCTGAAATCTCTTGCCCTATAAAAGAAAAGCATGATTTTACTGAGTGTCCTGACCATAGTTGACTAAGTATGGATGATTTCCATGTCCTCTCTATTTTAAGTGTTTCTTCTGCCTCCTATCGGTGTCATCTTCCTTCAAGAGTTTGGACTGATAGCAGTTGAAGGAGGGACAAGCACCTTGCCCCCACTTAGGTTTCACAAGCTCGGGTGAGCAGAGTGAGTTATAACTGTGAGGGTAGATGTTCAAGGGGAAGTTCAGTGCAGTTGTACTGAACAAGGACTCAGTGGATCAAAATCATCATTCACTCCATGAGTCTTTGATATTTTCCATGACACCATGTTGGTGAACGCTGGATGACTTTTAAATTTGCCCTAAGATCCCATCCTCGCTGCCCTTTCAGTTTCTAATGGTATTGTGAAGCTCCTTAGGGGATCTTGGCTTCATGCTTCTGTGAGGCTGACTCTCTTCATAAATCCATGTTCATGCATATGACACCACAGTAGACACTATTAAATAGCCCAGCTGACATATCAGAGAGATATTTTTAAAGGATTGTTAAAGGTAAGAGATATTATTATACACATAAGAGGAGAGAACTGCATTGATCCACAGGACAGAAGTCCTGTAGGAAGCCAACTAAACCATGAATGGGTTCTAACACTTAAAACTCAAAAGTTAACCCCATGCAAAATATTCAAATTGAGAAAATTTGATGGTAAAAGTTGAGTGGGCCTGCTTCACAGACAATAGCAGATATGTGAACCAGATTACACAGTATATGGGGTGAACACACAGCCCACACTACTGCTCTACATTCTACAAGTTAGATTCTGAAAAGCTATGCATTAAGAAATTCCTTATTTAACCCTGACCAGTGTGGCTCAGTTGGTTTGGCAACATCCTACAAAGTGAAAGGTTGCTGGTTTGATTTCTGGTCAGGGCACATACCTGAGTTGCAGGTTCAGTCTCAGTTAGGGTGTGTACAAGAGGTAGCTGATCAATGTTTCTCTCTCATATCAATGTTTCTCTCCCTCTCTTCTCTTTCCCTTCCCTCCTCTCTAGAAATTAATAAATAAAATAATTTTTAAAAAGAAATTCCTTGTTTGTTAAACCCAAAGTAACAACACTGTGCAAGTGACTTTAGAAAATATTGGGGAGCAGATTTGCTATTTTACTGTGAGGTTCAATTGCACTGGAATAGTGAAAAGACAGTAACTATATGGTCTTCTATTATACTGTCATACCACATAGTAATAGAGGCTGGAACTTGTCTATTTACACCTGTGGGAGATGATTTTCAGTTTCATGGCCCATCATTTGTCCAACATACTATTCAAATACTACACATTCCTTCCAGGGTAGGATGGTCATACCCTACCCTCAGCACCCATTGCCAAGAGATAAATACCCTGGCTATTAACCAAGCAAAAACAACCAGTTAGGGGTATTTAGTCTAATGGGGAGTCATGAAATGCAGCCAATCACCCAAGCATATGTGCAGTCTGCTAAAAAGAGAACAAATGGGTTACTACTCAGGGCCTAATCTAAGCAAAACCTTGATTGGTGAATCAAGTCAAATGTGATCATGGAGAATGGATTGCATAGTTTTGAAGGGAAATTCTGTAAGAATTTTAAACATGAAGGGAAATGGGAGGGAAAACATGGCATGCCTTGAATAATACACAGCAGGTTAAAAAATGCCCAAAATATTCCTGGCACTTGAGTTGTCATAAATTCTACAAACATCTCTAATTAAAAGTACTTTTTCATTAGTGGCACCCAGGAAGTTGCCACAAAGGGCATTTGAAACATTTGTAAAATACTACAAATTTTACATAGAGTTGTAAGATTTTTAAAAATTTAACCCAAGGATACTTGCATGTTTATTGTTTCTTTTAATTTAATTTAAAACCAAAAGATATATATATATATACACACACATATATATATACATGTATACACATGTATATATATATATATATATGTATATATATATATACATATATATATATATATATATACACACACATGATTTTTTAAAAGCAAAGTGTCAAAATTATTGATGGTTTAATTTTAACTTCTAATTCTAAAATGTTTAATGATACAAATATATTCTGCAATTCTGCAAAAGAAAGTGCTGGCTGGCTGGGTCGGTTGGTTGCAGCATCAGTCTGTGCACCAAAATGTGATGGGTTTGACCCCCAGTCAGGTGTGTACAGGAGGCAAACAACAGATGCTTCTCTCTCACATTGAGGTCTTGCTCTCTCTTCCTCTCTCTAAAATCAATAACATCCTCAGGTGAGGACTAAAACAATACTTACAAAAAGAAAGAAACTGCCAATAGCAGGCTCTAATAATGGCCATTAAACAGGGTATAATTGCTAAAGAAGACTCACAGGATCCAGAATGATTATGCTTAAAAATTTACAATGCTTTGCAGGAAAAGGATGCAATAGATGCTCCACAATATATGTCATCAGAGACATGCAAATTAAAATAATAATTAGATACCACTACATGGCTCATAGAATGGCCAAAATCTGAAACACTGACAACATCAAATGCTGTCAAAAAGGTGTCAAACAGGAATTCTCTTTGATTATGATGTAAATGCAAAATGGAACAGCCACATTGGAAGACAGTTTGGTGATTTCTTACCAAAACTAAACACTCTTACCACACAATCTAGCTATTGTGTTACTTGGTATTTACATAAAGGAGTTAAAAATTGATGTTCACACAAAAATCTTCCAATGCATGTTTGCCCCAGCTTCCTTTGTAATTCCTGAACCTGGAAGCGATGAAGATGTTTTCCAGAAGGTGAATGGATAAACTAGCAGCTTCAGACAATAAATGATTATCCAGAACTAAAAGGAAATTAGCTATCAAGCCATGACAACACACAGAGGAAACTAAAGTGCATTGTACTAAGTGAAAGACGCCAATCTAGAAATGAAAAACTATGGAGACAGAAAGATCCATGTTTACCAGGGATTGGGGCCAGTGGGAAGTGGTAAATAGGCAGGCAGAGCACAGGGATATTTAGATCTGTAAGAATTCTGTGAAAATACTGTGTATGATACTATAATGGTAGATACATGCACATTATACATTTACAGTGTGCACCACCAAAAATGAACCCTAATTGACTTTGTGTCATCATGATGTGTCAATGTAGGTTCAATTATAATAAATCTACCACTCTGGTGGGCCACATTGATCATGGTGAGGCTATTGCATGTGTGGGGACTGGAATATATGAGAAATCTCTTTACCTTTCTCTCAATTTTGCTGTGAATCTGACACCACTCTAAAGAAGTTTTTATTTTTTAAAAAAAATTGGAGACAGAAGTTCAAAAATATCAAGTAGAGCCGGCCTAAATGTCTCCAAAATTCTGATATTTTTTTAAATAAAGGTACAATGCCTGCCATTTTTTGAAAGCTACAATACAGCAATAGCATTAAATAGGATACACACCTCAGCCTGCCACACCGGGAGGCTGGGCATGGGCTCCTTTGCCCTTCACCAGAACCAGGAAGCCTAAAATGGAGCCTCAGCTGGGTTGCTCATTTGTTTTTCAGTTTTGCTGGTTATGGAGACATAATCCTACTACATAATTAGCCTTAACAGTAGAGCCCTACCTGGGTCTTCTCACTGTCATTTACAAACAATGCTGACAAAATGATGCAAACCACCCCCAAACTCCCAGTCCATGTTTACAAAGTTAACACTCTGTCTACGTGTTTCCTGCCTTGACCAAGAGTCTGTGTAGTACGGGTACATTTCTCATTTCAGAAGGAAACCTCAAGCTAATTCCAGACCTACTAATTTAGCCCCCATAGCACAAATAGCTTCTCTGGCGAAGAAGGAATCAAGGATGCTGGCCAGTGGGATGATTTTGCTTTTCTTGTTATACTTTCTTACTGCTTGGAGCTCTCACACTTTGAGCAAGTAGCTTCCTTCACAGAGACTGTAGCTTTGTGCGTTAGCAGATAACATCGACCCTCAGTGACACTGGAAATAATTGTGAATAAAATCCACGCACAATTGTCATGAGAAGTCTTGCCAGTAGAGGGCAAGACTCCTTTGTACTTGGTGACCTCAAGAATAATTACAAATCCCATTTGATCAACATTTAACTTCAGTCTTCTGTTTTAGAAAAGTCATTCCCAGCACATCAGTGGAGCAGGGAAGCCCTTTATAGCAGATCATTTAACCCAAAATGAGATGAGGAATCTAAAAAGCTTATTTGCTCCAAACTCTAAGCTGTTGAACATAAGAACAATTAAGACTCATTCAAAACTCCCAAACTGCCTCCTCTCAATTCTTCCTTCATCTCTAAGTCAAAGCTCAAATTTAAAATTGTAAATCCTATTATTAATAATAATGCTGCGTAGTGAGAATTACATGAGCCAGTCTCTAGCTTAGACACATGAGGGGAGTTCAGAAGCAAGAGAAGTTAAAGCTGAGTAAGAAATAATAGCAAAAGGGGTACGTACAGGCCACCCTAAATCTTACCTTATGAATGCTACCTATAATTTCTAGCTGAGCAATGATCATGAATTCAGCCAACTATAATAGAATGAATTTTTGAGTCAATTCATAGGCACTTATTGAGCCTGTTAGAAGGACCCAGGCCTTCACTCTCAAGAGGATTATGAATAAGCAATGCCATCCAGGAACTTGAACTTGTCCTATGCTTGTCTTGCACTTCAAACATCATGAGTTTGAGTCCCTTAAAATAGTCTCAAATTTAAGGAAATCCTGGTTCAGTTTATAGAATATTTTTATATTCTACTGTTGTTGTTTTAGAAAACTTAAAGCTGGCTTGTGATTTATTTTTGTCTCTTAGTTTGTTTACTTTTTAATTACTATGATTTGTAGCTGGGTGAAAAATAATAATGGTAGTTTAATTAGTTTAAGTTACCACTGGTTTTTTTTCTTTTACTTTAGGTTCATAGTTCACTATATTGTTTTAAATAAGAAAAATTGCTTTTTTCGAAATACTCACCTAGTGACATCACTTTTAAAGCAAATTAGTCTTCTTAGAATGTCTATAAAGAAGAAAATAAAATTCTGGAACTACCTACTTGATGAACAAAGAAATTTTCTATATAAAATGAGAAGTGGGGAAAACTATTAAATGGCTCCAGGAACAATTAGAAAACTTGTCTTCAGCCATAACATTTACTCCCACACAGGACACAAACCCTATTTATAGTGTTAAAACTTTCACTCCATCTCTTCAATACCCACCAAATAGAGTGAATAATAATAATAATAAATGCTAATGAATGAGTGATATTACAAATGATACTAACTCTAATTGTATAAGTAAATCAACTATAAATTCTAATACATTAACAATAGTAATATTATTTGCAAAACACCTCACATCTTGTCAAAACACACTGTGTCAAGACACCATGGATAAGAGTTGCAGAGGCATACTGTTATCCCAGGGTCGACCATGCCTTTGGACATAAGCAGAATCCACAAAGCTCTATGAGGCATTTGGTGGGATGTTTTGCATTGTTTTTAAGGTAGGGGATTGATAGGAATAAACCAGTAGAGTAAAGGGTACTGACAATATAAAAGAAAGAAGGGGGAACTATAGAGACATAGTTTTGAGGAGACAAAAAGAGATAGGGTCATCCAGGGAACAAAGAGGGCAGTGTACTCAACTTTGGTAGGAGCATGGACACTCCAGGTAAGAGCAAAGCAAAGAACAAACAAACAAATAAAACTGGTACAAATAATGCAGGTGAGGGGATACAGCTGGAGAAGTGAGTATAAAAAAGTAATAATCTGACGACTCTATGCAGTGCCAAGGGCAACACTCCGAGCACAGATGAGGCAGAAATGGGTAGCAAATAAGTATTAAGGGGAATGTGGAGGCATTATTAGGCAGCACTGAGCACCTGTTTGAGATCTGAGTCCTCCACCCTCATCAGACTTCTTGCCCACACATTAATGTGTCACTGGCTAGTCCTCCACTGATGAAGGCTTGACAATTAGTTTCTTTTTAGTCTTTTTCCTACTTGCTAGAGTAGAGGTCTTCCTCTCCTCCTTCCTTTCCATCGGAGTTCCCTTCTGTCTCTCCACTCTCACCTCTATTAATTTTTAAAACTTGAAAGAAGAAAACAAAAAGCACCCTCAGCAGACACATATTAAAGATTTCTAATTTGGTATTCCTCCTTCTACTCTTCTTCCTTTCCTTTCCCCTTCATACCATTCCCTTCCCTTCCTGGGTATCAGGAATCGAACAGTTAAGTGGGACAGGGCAAAGGAGGTATCTGTGCTAGAAACTGGGAGAGTGGTAAAGCTACCACCTCAGCAAGCTGAGGAGGGCATGCACATCAGGAACATGGGCACCGATTCTCTGGAAAACTTACATTTCTAATAAGTTTAAGTTTCTTAGACAGTGTGGAAGAACATGAAAGGAGAGATAAAATCATGGGAGAAAGCGCAAATTCTAAGGAGAATCCTGGCCAGCATGATGACAGAAAACAACCTTTGGAGAAGATGATGCTAAGACTAACATATGTAGCCAGAGTGCCACACCTTCCAGGACACCCCAGCAGGTATTGGGAATACAGGCTCCCCAGAAGATCTCTGAAGAGCCCGAGTTTTCACATAAGTCCTCCTCCCTTTTGGAGAGATCCTAGAGGATTCCAGTGGTGCTGCAGCTCTACACCTTCCTACCTATATGTAGTTGGAGCAAGAGGCAAATGGCCCAGGTCAAGATACCCAGTTAACACAGGCGGCATGTTCTGAGACTACATGCACAGAACAGTCCTATGCTGGACCACAGTGCAAAGGTGAGGGGCAGTGTGGGAGGGCAGGAAAGCATCTATTCTGGGACATGTCAACAGCCAATCGCTTTTACTGAAAGAATTCTCCATTCAAGATGAAACATAAGTGGCATACATCAAGCTGCCCACTCCAATAAAATAGCTTGCCAGGGGCATCATTTTCTCAAATTGCTTCCATTTTCATGACTAAGTGGGGCCTTTGGAAGCAGCTGATTCTCAAGACTGTGCAGAGCTGCTGTTCCTTCTGTATAAAAGCATCTTCTTTCACCCTCACCTCCACCAATAGGCCCGAAGGCCCTAGGAACTGGATATCTCAGTTCCAGAAATGTTGCTCCTCTGCCTGAAAGGCCCAGCAACTGGGTCGCATGAGCAGTTAGCCTCACTGTCCACTCTCCTCTCGACAAACAAGCAGTGTCCCTTTCCAAACGGTCTGCCTTTCTCTCACTCCAAATGAATTAAACAAGGATTGCTTTGGAAAGAAAACAAGATTCAATGCTTCACAGTGAAAGAGACTTGGATCACCTCATTAGTTTTCTTTTACATGTAACGGACTCCCAGCTCCAAACCTAACCCGTCTCTATATCAGCTTTGTGGTGCTGGGGCTGGGACTCTGCAAACCATCTTTCATCTCTTCCAACTGAGTCTTCTAAATATTAGATACTGGAGAGAGACTAGAGGAGGGAGGAAAGAGAGGCAACTTATTCCAGGTTGCCTGGTGGACCCTGAATGCAACATGATCATGAAGCAGTGATTGGATTGATGCAGGCACAGGGCAAAGAATGCCAAGGGATGTAAACAGCATCTAGAGCTGGAAGAGGGAGAAAGGGACTCTGCCCCCAGGGTCCTGAAGGAGCACAGCCCCAGCAATAGGCTGGCTTTGTTCTTCTGATCTCCATCCAGAACTGGGAGAGACTGCACTGCTGTTGTTTTAGGCCATCGAGTTTGCAGTAATTCGTTATGGCAGCCCTAGGAAATTAATTCAGTTCCCCAAAGGTAACAGAAGAATACAACTGTAAAACCATGTTCTGACAACCTTGTTAAAATAAACCCAGATTTTGGCGAGGGGCGGGGGGGGGGGGGGTGATGGCAGCCATGAGTTGTATTTCTGTCCCCAAGTAGGAAAAGGAGTAAAGCAAGTATAGACTCATTTGTCTTATTTCAAAATAGTTTTTTGAAGTATGAAAGTTATTACTGTTCAGTTGGATTTTTTTTAAACCAGAAACCAAGTTACTTGAGAGTTTCAAGAACCAAAAAGCCCTTCAAAATTAGCAAATCATTAAATTTATGTAGCTAATCAATTCCTTTTAATAATGACTATTTTTCAAGAGACAAAAATCTGCAGCTACATTGACATTCACTTGAGTGGTATGTTACTAACCATTATGGGATGCCAGCCTCCAGCAATTCAGATAATCCCAGTGGTATTTTTTGTGTTCACTGCCTATAGATTTTCACCCTGAAATCTTTCACATCAGACAGTGTTATTGCAAAGTAACTGAAAGGAAACTGAATTACAACTGTGTCCTTAATAAAAGAACAGAGAAAAAATTCTAGCATTTATCTCAATGTGTACAATTTAAAATCCTCTGAAACTTTTTTTTCATATATTCATCATGTACATGAAAAGGAAAGTAATTTTTCTAAAAGTGAAGAAAAATTGTGAAAGAGATAGCAATTCACTTCAAGTGATGATACCTGTATTTCAAAACTATTTTAAAGGATCTTTAAAGGTATAATCATTCAGGGTTAGATCTAAAGATGAGCTAAAGACCCAGTTTCTGCCTTTCATAGGTTTTTTTTTTTTTTAATTTTATTGTTGTTGTATTATATCCATCCCCTTTTTGCTCCCCTCTGTCCCCCTCCCCACCCACCCATTCCCCACAAAGTCAATCCCACCTGTTGTCCATGTCCATGGTTCCTTTATACTAGTTCTTGTCTCTTTCATAGGTTTTAAGAAATATCTTTGCTGATCTCAACTTTGAAGCATTTTAATATTTCAGAAACCCATTATACCTGTCAACTGTAAAAGTAAATAACCTAATTTTGCTCTTTTTTATGTTTATTGTTTCAAAGACATCCGATATGAATGAACTTAATATCGAGAAAAGTATTTTTATGAAATCACAAAGTATACTCTAATATTACCAGAGGTCTTTGGCTTCCAAGGTCAAGACTAACTAGAAGCTCTGAGAGACCTTCCTGTTCTGCTACCATCAGACCTCATGCGTGTGGCACTCTGGTCTTACAGGAAGTAGAAAAGCCTCAAGGTATCCTCCTCCGCCAGCACATAAACAAACTGACGGAACATCCAGACTTGAGCTTTAAACAGCAAATGGTGGGAATGGGATAGTTAGGAGCCTGAAGACTAAGCAGAGCAATACCAGGCAGCTGCCAGAAGTGGGGAAAGGGTGGCTGAGCTGCTGGGAGTAGGAGCAAACGGGGACCGGAATGGCAGCAGCCACATTGCGCCAGCATACCAACAAAGGGCAAAGTTACCCACGGATGCGCGGACCCCGTAACATAGCTCCACGCTGATCCCTGAGCAGAGTAAGATGAAGCTGAGACTCTGACACCAAACACTTGAGAAGAAAGATACCTACATGGTCTTCATGTCTCTTCACAGATTATTTATTAGTTGCAAAAGTGGGGGGAAAGTGTTATTCTAGTGTGGCTAAATCAAGTAATCAAAATTATCACCACCTATGAGAGACAGATGCTGAATATGTGTAACCTCTGTATGTAATAACTAGAAAAATGTAACATCACTTATCTAGCATTGTAGCAGAGAATGAGAAAATGTTTCTAAGACAGTATTTAAAATAGCACCACAAAACACCAAAATATATATTACAAGTTATATGCTATAAAACTTTAACAAAAACATTGAAGCAGACCTAAGTAAATGGAGATCCCCATGCTCATGGCTAGGAAGTCATCATAGCAATAAAAACACCAGTTCTCTTTTAATTGATTTATAAATTTAATGCACCTCCAATCAAAATGCCAATGCAGCTTTTTATAGAACTAGGAAAATTGCTTCTGAAATTTCTATGGAAGAGCAAAGAGTGAATAATAACACTTCAGAAGGAAGGAGATGCATTCATATACATATATATATATATATATATATACATATTAGAAGGAAGGAGATGCATTCATATATATATATATATATATTAGAAGGAAGGAGATGCATACATATATATATATATATATATATATATATATATATATATTAGAATGCTATAAAGGCCGTAGGGTATTAACATAAAGGAAAAAAAACTGATCAACAGAACCCCAAAAGAAGCCCAGATTACACATGGAATTTTGATAGGTGGCAGAGGTGACAGACTATTTAGTGGAGAAAGGAACTGAAAAAAAAATTTTTTTTAAAAAGGCTATCCTTATAAAAATAAAGTTTTTTTTTACCTTATCCCAAACATAAAAGTCAGCTCAGATGTATTAAAACTTGTATTAATTTCAAACAAGCTTTTAAAAAACTGGAAGAAAATTATAGTTAATATTTTTGTGTCCTTGAGGTATGGAAGGATAGACAGAAAATTCTGCCCTCAAGAAAAAAAAATGATGAAGTTAATGATATTAATATTAAGCTCTTCTATTTACCAAAGCCATCCTAATAAAAGTGAAATGTCAAGCTAAAACTTGGAGAAAATATCAACACATAAAACTGAAAAACACATAAAATACATAAAGATTCCCTAGAAACCAATAAGGAAAACTCCAAAATACATATTCTTCAGTGTACTTTGTTTTTTAACTTAATAAAAGAGCTTATGGCTTTATAACTATATGGTTTCCTGGGACATGCCACTATGACTCTCCACTGTGTTGTTCATGTTGTTGCTTGTAGCCAATAGTTACTCATTATCACTTTTGTATATCATTATATTATGATATACCAGGCCTATCCAGGAAATACCCAGCCACGTAATATGAAAATAGAGACATTTATTGAAGGAGATAAAAGGTACAAGGACCATTATACATAAGACAATGATACCTCAGTCCCTTTCAAAGTAGGCACCTTGGGACCTCACATAATTCTCTCAATTGCCATCAGCAGCTCCAGTTGTATTTTCCTGAATCTCATTGACAGTCTGAAATCTCTTCCCTCTCAATGGTGATATTAGTTTTGGGAAAAGTCAGAATTTGCAGGGCATCAAATCTGGGCTTCAGTAGGGCTGAGTCACCTGAGTGATTTGATGTTTCACAAAAAAAACTCTCCACAAGATGTAGTGCATGAGCAGGTACATGTCGAGATGAAGCTGCCAATCACCAGTTGCCCACAGCTGCAGCCTCCTGAATCATCCAAATAGTTCCCTCAGAGGAATGTTCAAACTTGACACAAAATTTGATACAGATTCTTTACTCATTCAATCATTTTGAATGCAACAGCCACACAGTACATGCTCATTCAACAGCATCTACCACCCCACTGACTAGTACAGTGAAGTCATCATTGTTCACACATGCACATCCCATTCCACTCTCCCTGGCTGCCAAGTTACACTGATGGAGCGTAAATCATTCTCACTGTCATAACAAGGGTTGGCTTTTTCTAGATAGCATAATGCAGTTTATCTATCATTTTATTGAGAGGTATTTACATGTTTTCCAGTATTTTAATGGTATGAACGCAGTGACTGTGCATATTAGATCACATTTCTCAAGTAAAAAATTCTGTTGGGATAAAGTTACTGGGTTATAAACTGTGTTTATATTCAGCTTTATAAGAAAAAGACAAACTTTTTCTCAAAGTTGTCATGCCACCAAAAATGTAAAGAAATCACACTAATTTCCATTGTCATCAATATTTTATATTGCCAGATTTCTTGTTTTGTTTTTCCCCCAAATTAGTTAAGAATCATTTTATGTTTCTGATTTGAATTTTCTGAATTACCAGTATTGTTGAGCATGTCTCCCTCTGTTTATTCTTTTTTTTTCTTTTAATTTTATTGTTGTTGTATTACATCCATCCCTTTTTTTCTCCCCTCTGTCCCCCTCCCCACCCACCCTTTCCCCACAAAGTCAATCCCACCTGTTGTCCATGTCCATGTTTCCTTTATACTAGGTTCTTGTCTAAGTGTTTATTCTTAATAAATGTTCTTCTTCTACAAAACATCTATTTATACCCTTTGACTATAAACAGGGTGGAGCAAAATGGCCCATATGGAAAACAATTAATAACTAATAATACAAGAATAAACTTGGCTTCACATATCCACATACTCACATACTCACAACTGTAAACCAATGAATGTCTTCAATTCTGCGCGTGTTAGGGATACGACTGCCCAAGGTCAGGGTGGCCCTGCTGCTGTGAACTGGAGAAATCTCAGTAATTGTGAAGACTATCCCAAGCCGCCTCCCTGGAGAAGTGGGGAGGGAAATGAGATTGCAGGAACAGAGAGTGTTCTTCATTCTGCATCCAGCAACATGGGTCACTTTTTCACATTGCTCCCTTATGTTTTCTCATGAGCCTAAGATGATTTCTAAAATGCTTGTTCTTGGTATAACTGGCTATGCATGAGATGTAGCATTGAGACTTAGTAAACTCTTGACATTTACCAGGACTTTGAAGGGGCATTGGAAAGCATTCAACTTCTTAACTAACAATACAGCCATGGAATTTGTTGACAAGGAATAGACTGCAGTGCTGTGTGGAGAGGTATCTACCTCTGGGCCCTGTCATTCTTTCTCACAGTGTTTCTCAAGATGGACAGATTTACCTGGAGGCTTGTTGAAAATGTACTTTCCCTAACCCCATATCAGTCTACTAAATTTAAATCTCTTTTTTCAAATACTTTGGATGATTCTTATGCACACTACAATTTGAGAAGTGCTATGTATATTATTCCTATTCAAATGCGAACAAAATTATGAGTTAGGACAACTCATGAAACTTCCTGAGCTTGTTGGCAGAGAGGCAGTTATGAACATAAATATGAAAATGCCTACTATTCTCCCAGCAACAGAAGCAGCAGAGAACACATGGAGGTGTTTATTTATCCATTTGCTCTCCATTCTCTTTCTTCTTCCCCTTACCAAAAATAAATAACAAATACGAGCTATAAAAGAAATAGAAAAAAAGCAAAAGGCTTCCTTGAAACAGTTCATCTTGTGTTAATAGTACCCTTAATGTTGTAAAACCTTGATAGGACTTTTTTAAAAATCTCAGGTAAACGGAATTTTATTAATCATAACAGTCCTTGGTGGGAGAGGCATACCATCATTGGGGTATTTTTGACAGCCCTCCCTTCAAAAAAATCACTTCAAATGGAAGAAATAGAAATTTATATGAAAAGCATTGTATCATGTATTTATTACCCCAAATAATATACAGGGTGGGATAAAAGTAGGTTTATTCTTGTATTGTTATTTATTTATTACTGTATTATGTCTCATGTGAACAACTGTAAAGCTAATTTTGCCCCACTCTGTACACTGTCAGACTCTATATTAACTTTCATCAGGCAGTGACGCCATGCAAGCAGTCCCAGCACTGGCCTTGGCCATGGCTCCCAGCTTTGCAATTAATAGTGTCTAAGAATGAAAAGGTGGATAGATTCAGGATATACCATATGTCTGGCATCCATCTCTATATCCCTAAAACCTCTAAGAAACCAGTCTTGCTAATCATTTCTTATAAAAACACACCAAAATAATGGTTTCAGGGAATAAACAACATTCGGGCACATTGCACTTTTAATAAACAGGAGAGTAAATAATATATGCTTTCTACTTCTTTTTTTTTTTAAGATTTATTTATCTATTATTTTTAGAGAGGGAGAGAAACATCATTGTATGGTTGCTTTTCACCTGCCTCCAGCTAAGGACCTGGCAAGAGACCTGGCTTGCAACCTGGTTATATGCCCTGGCTGGGAATCGAACCAGTGACCTTTGGGTTCACAGTCCGGGGCCTTGCTTTCTACTTCTTTAACTGCCTTTCTAACCTCATGTCCTCGTGACTATAATGCACTGTTTCTCCCTTTAATCAGTCATATTCTAAAGTTTGTATTGTCTTGGAAAGTCTGGCTCACTTATTAGTATAATTTTATAAATAAAAAATATTGAATACTTGTATTAGAGTGTCATTAATAATTGTCCCATATTGTGAGTCCCAAGCTGATTTATAAGTCCTCCCAATAAAGGTATAGAAATCTTCCATCTCTCACCTCCCCATTAGGTATCCTTTTCTCAGGCTTAGACGGGTCCAGAGGTTGTCTAAGGAGAGAGGTAAAGGTGAAATAATTTGGAAACTGAGCAAGTCTTTAGGCAACCACAGGGATTGCTCCTGGTGAAAGAGCACCCAAGGAGACACTGGCTACCAGCTAAGTGAAAGCTTTCCATCTGCCCTCTGAAAGAACTACTGCAGTCCATGTGTGCGAACAAATGTGGGCTACCACTGAGGAAAGAAAGCTGTAAAGTCTGTGATCCAGTTCCTACAAAGCTCTCGATGTGCAAACATGCCCCTTTCCTTCCCTATTAAGGGCTTAACTGTGTCCCCCCAAAAATCGTATGAAGTGCTAAGGTTTCCCCCAGCATCTCAGGATGTGCCTGTATTTAGAGATGGAGCCTTTAGAGAGGTAATTAAGGTAGAATGCAGTCATATGGGTGCGCCCTAACTCAATCTAACTGGCCTCCTTATAGGAAGAATTAGACACAGGAACGTGTGCACAGAAAGACAACAGCAAGAAGGCAGCCACCTACGAGCCAGGGAGAGAGACTGGAGAAGAAACCACACCCACCAACAGCTTGAGCCTGGACTTCTAGCTTCCAGAACCATGAGAAAATCAATTTGTTGTTAAAGCCAACCAGCCTGTGCTATTTTGTGATGGCAGCCCTGGAAAACCCACAACCACACTGGGTAAATCCCCTTGCCTCTTCAGGGAAGGAGTCACTTTCTCTTCTCGGGCAACTTCTCCAACACCAGCTCCTTAATTCTACCCCCAAAAACATATTTCCAAAATAAACAAACAAACAAAAAAAAAAAACCAAGATGTATCAGCCCTGCCTAGTGGCACAGTGGATAAGGCGCTGGCCTGTGAACCCAAATGTTGCTGGTTGGATTCACAGCCAGGACACATAACCAGGTTGCAAGCCAGGTCTCCAGCCAGGTCTGTAGCTGGAGGCAGGTGAAAGGCAACCATACATTGCTGCTTCTCTCCCTCTGCCTCTCTCCCTTCTCCTCTCTCTAAAAATAATAAATAAAAACATCTTTAAAAAAAGATGTATCAATAAGCAACTCAAATGATTATTAACATATTAAAATAAATTATTGCCTTTATTTTTTAATTTAGATAGAAACTTAAAATATGTGTTAGATTGTATAATATTCAGACTTAGAGGCCTTTGGGAAAATCATTAGAGAAATTGTAAACTAAATATTTCTGCATACCAAAAGTTGACCTCCTGAAACATGTTAGCCTACAATAAAGACATATAACATTAGAATAATCTAACTCGGTGGTAGCATTTTGCATGTATGGAAGCTCAAAACTGAGAAAAGTACTATAACCTTATTTTTAAAATTCACTTTTGTAAGCATACTATCAAGTTAAAGATGTTGAGGGTGTTAACAAATATAGAAAAATCTTCAGCTACAAGGAACAAGCAAACAAATACAAGCACAGAGTACCATGACGAGAGGGCTCTTCCCCCCATCGAGGGGGTGTGGCCCTCCTTCCCACCATTTTCAGTCTCACCCAGGTGCCTCACTACTACCAGCTCTACTCAATGTTAGAATTAGAAATGATCCCACTCTGTGTGTTTCTCTATGTATCAGTCTGTCTCTAGAATAAGCATGTGAAGATTAGGAGCTCTATCTTTTTCACAGCTGAATGTTTAGTGCTTTTAATCACACCTGATACATAGTGGTTGCTCAATAAATCTTTGACAACAGATCAACTAAAAAATTCAGTAGAATGTTTCTAAACATGGAAGTCATAGGACCCAAATGAGATTAATAAGAGAATTATAAGAAAATCTCATTCAGATAAACAATGAAAATCTACATTGCTTGCAGACAGTTGGCAACAGGTTGCATGATAAATAGGTACAGTTAAAAGAATAATTTGAATCCAGTATGATACGCAATATGCAATACTTAGTAGAAAAAGGACACTGTGGAGCTTTTAGTGTTTCACAGGAAAATGTCTCGTTTCAAATATTTAAAGGTTTATACTAAAATATTTTTATGTATCCAAGTCATTACATTTATTTTCTTTATATAATAGCAAGAACAACAAACCCTACAGGTTTCATGGGCAACAATGAGATGTTAATATTATTGCCATTTTACAGATGAGGAAACTTAAGGCTTAGAAAGGACACATAATTGCTCAAAGTCACAAACTAGTAAGAGAACTAGACTTTGTATCCAGAAGTTATCAGGAATATTAATTAAGATCTCAAAGCCACTCCACAGTCAATTCTGACTCTAGTGTTTGATATAGTCGGTATGTTTCAAAAGTAAATCATCTTACCTCTCTTGTCACATGAACTTGTGTCTGGGCATATTACCAATTACAGTAATTCCCATAAGATTGCTCACAATTTTTTTAGCTCTTTTGAATAGAGGTTCTCAGAGCACTTTTAGTAATTGTGATAAGCAAATCGTTAACATGTATACTTATGTCAGATTACAAATCAGTTTAATATAATTAACTATATCATTAAATTTTTGAAAAGTTACATTTTTGAAAGATACATTATAGCATAGTATCTTTCAACTTGGCACCTTCTAAAGCAAGTAGTGAACTTTCTTCTTGCTGGGTACAGTACATGCCTGACTTCTAAAAGATCAGATGAACAAAAGGATATGTTATCCTAACCTAGAAAAAATGTTTAAAAACATGCAAAAAAAAATTAAATAAGAAAATCTGTATGTGAAATGAATATACCAAGTAAGCCTGAGTAGAAGGAAAGAATAACTTTGGTGGGGCAGGTATATAGCAAAGGACAGCTAATAAGAGAATAAGAGTGGCATACACTCATGTTAGACACACGAAATGCATAGCCTCAGATTCTCCCCATCTTACTTGTCTTCTGGGCGTCAGCCTATTCATTACCTCATAGGCTAATTCTGCACCTACAATGCTATGTAGGTGTAATGTGTGACACAATCTGTAATTATTACTGAACAGAAAGTGGCGTTCAGGTGCCAGCTGCCCATAGGCAAATTCTTGAGGCAGAAGTTTGGTGGAAAAGGAAAGAGGTCTTTTGTTAAAAATAAAAAATTAAAAAATTTAACTTAAAAAACAGAAAACTGCCCAGTTTGGAAGAATGGCAGGCTTCTTCTGCCTCAGAGCCCATCCCCTCCAAGAGGCCCAGAGGAGAAACCATCACTGCCCTTTGCCAGATCAGCCCAAGGCCTGCACCCAGATTTCCTTCTCCCATTAAAAAGAAAAAATCCTTTGGGAACTGCAGACAGACAGCAGCAGCAGCAGCATGACTGACATCTAGGCTGCTCATCTTCTTCCCCACACCTCAGGACCTCAGGCCCCCTCCTGGATGGAGTCTGCCACACCACACCACCAGAGTTGTGGGGCTGCCCTGCTCCCCGCACCAGGAGCCCAGGCAGTGCTGGGGCTCTGTCGTGCTGGCTGCGGCAGGCACCTCCTGTTCTGTGTGGCCTCGCCTTCCCTCCCAACATCATACCAGCCACAGATCCAGTACCAGTATCTCCGTCCCTTCCCACTACTTTCTGATTCAGGTGAAGTGCCCAACTACAGGACATGGGATCTGGACTCCCTTGCTGCACAACCTGGTGACATAGCCCAAGAACGTGGGGCATCCACTCCCCACAGAGTTTACTTGGCCAGTGAAAAACTGTAGATGGAAGGAGCCACTCAGTACCTTTGCTTTGCTTCCTTGCTGCAGTGGACCATTTAGGAGTAAGGTGCTTCTAAATATCCTGAGAGGAGATCTCTCCTGGCTGGCAAACCATCTGTATGAGACAAAAAATTGCTCACTAACGTACCACCTCATGTCTGTTTTCTTCCTTCTTTACCTAAATCCCTATTTTGTCATTCTCACCTCCCTGGGACTGAATAACCAATAAAGGATTAGCCCCTAAGCTTTGTCCCACATTCTGATTTCCAAAGACTCTAAATACAGTTCTACCTATTATTTGAAAGCTCTCAAACACACACACAGTAGAAAACTGGGTGCAGAATGAGCCTTCTAATTAGTAGAAAAGATAAACATTTCAATGATAAACAGGCATCATGCTGTTTATTCAAAAAGATCCCAGCACAATTTTTATGCTCAATATAAGTCAATTACAAATGCCCATCAACATTAGCATTTTAGTAGGGTAGCAGGATGGGGAAAAGTATGTTTAATGAGGCTATTTTTCCCATTTTGAAAAGAAAATAACACAATTAATCATAAGTCCTTTTTACACAGGTTTTTTTTTTCTTATGAGAAAAAATAATAAAAGCAATTATCCAAGGTACCTATCAAAAATTTAATTACCATAATCAAATAAAATCTAGGAAAAGAGCATCAGAAACTATTAACCATATCTTAAAATCCACCAGCAGTCAGCAAACCCTGAACGTCATCCAGCTGCCTCCTATGTCTGGTTACCGCCATTCAAACTGGGATCAGCTGAATTACAAAATGTATTATGCAAATCTGATTTCCTCTGCTTGCTTCTCATGAAAAGACAGAAAAATGAAAATAGATTGGTAGAGATGGTAGGAACAGTCAGGTGAATGCAAAATACTGCCATCAATTTCATTGTTTTAGGAAGCAATGGGCATGGTGGACACAATCAGGCTGAACAGAACAGAAAAATTATTTCAGCTGTGGCCACCATGAAAAATAAGATGTAAGGAACAAAGCAGCAATTTTGCACAAGGAAATGAATGTACTTTCTCATTAAAAAAAAAAATCTCCAGAGGAATTGGAAATTTTAAGTAAAAGGATTAAGGGAAGAGGTGCTTAGAGAAACCCTTGACTTTTCTCTAAGCACTACAGAATTTCACCAGAGCAAACTCTTCAAGCCATGAGAATTACAAACTATGAGGATTGCCAGCTATCACAGCCATTTCAATAAACTGTTTTGAAGATGTTTTTAAAAGAAAAGGAAAATATTGCTCCTGGGGCATAAACTGTTTATGGAGCTTTAAATTCTTTCTTTGATGAATTTTGGGCAGTGTCACCAATCACTTAAAACCAAATGTGCGTTAGCAGCACAAGAGGGAAATAAGTGTTCATCTTGGAAAATCAGGATGTATGGTCAGCATTTACCCCTGGGATTCATTTCTGAGAGTTAAAGGGCAGAATCCTACCTAATAAGAGTCTACAATTATTTATACAAGGTAATAAATTACTAAAATAAAAAGAGTTTGGTTACTATACAATTTCATTTTCTTTTATTGGCATTTGAAGCTACAGTCTCTTTAGTTCTATATCAGACATTCTGTTCTTGATTTGAGAGATTCCCTGTCTTTAAGGCTGTTGTTCATTGAATGTCACTTTTACTGCACTCTAACCAGGCATCCTATCTGTGAATTGCTTCTCTCTTAGGATAAAAGGATTTTTTTTTTTTTTTTTTTGAGAAAGAGAGTGATGGGGAAAGTAAACATGGATTTGTTGCACTTATTTATACATTCATCAATTGCTTCTTATATGTGTCCTAATCAAGGATCGAAACCACGATCTTGGTGCATCTAGATGAGGCTCTAACCAATCAAGCCACTGGCTAGGGCAAGGATAAAATTATTCTTAATAAGATGCACTTATCCTTGCCCTCATTTCATGGTAACACTAGCAATGGTATGTATGTCAAGATCTCTAAGAATTTTCAACCATCTTAGAGAACTAATTTTTTTTATGATAGCACCATTCCAAGATCTTTCTCTTTCTTCATCCAAACTGAAATATTTTGTTGCCTTTTTATTTGAAGTTTTGCCTCATTTCCAGTTACAATACATAGATTGTGATAGATGAGATAATTTTTATGTAATTCTAGCTAACGTATTATCCTTCACTGAGAAAACATAGTCTAATAATTTAAAAGACCAGCATTTTCATCACCATGGAATGCAAGTGGTAGGAAATTTTTGGTCAGGGGCCCCTTTCTGTTCTCCAATTATAAAACTTGGAAGGTTGCCCAGCTGACCAATGAACAGTGCCAGCCCTAGGTTAAAAAAACAATTTAATTAATAGCGTGGGCAAAGATAACAGCTACTTAAACAGCCACGTAATGGATTTCAAGGGTCAGACCCTGGACCTCAAGTATCTACACAATTGTAAAAGCAAATGACTTTTATTGCTGCTTTTATTGCCAAGGTTGTTCTACATAAATATATTTCAATACTTATTTTGTCCCCCTCAAATTGCCATCACATTGCTGAATAGCAAGAACATTCAGACCAGAAAATTGAGTTATTTTTTATAAGTAAAGTTAAGTGGACAGCTGCTTCAGAATTAATACATTTCCTTGATTTATTTTTTTATTTACAGATACACATTTTCATTAGCTGGGATTTGAACAGAATGGTTTTTTGCAACAAAAGCAAAAAGCAGCCCAATTCTGGCTTTTATACACAGATGGGCTTCTCTGTGTCTCCTTGAGCAGTTCTGAGTGTATCTTCTTCCAACACAGCCCAGATGCATCTGTTTGTAATGTGGGCCTGCAGTCTCAAGGCCCACATTACAGCATTTCCCTCCCTCATCTGCAGAACAAACTGCAGATTCAGTGTGCTTTCAGTGTAGAGGCAGGGCAAGTCTCAGAGAACTGGGCTGGAAATGCAGAGTAGTATTCTTCCCCTTTCTTCTATGAAAATTAAGGCATTTCATGCCTCTGTGATGATTTCTTCAGTTACCATCTGTATTTGCTGCCATGGTTTCCTGAATGGCTTTAGGCTGGATTACTTCCTCTTGCACCAGAAACCAGTGAATAAACTATCCTCTAATGCTCTGAAATGTTTACTGTCTTAGACTTGGAACCACAATAGTTATAAATACACATTGATTCTCAAAATTCCTTATGTGTGGTATACATTCTCACTGACCTTATTTGTTCTGGGGCCCAAGAAATGTTTGATAATTTAATGGGACACACTGCAGATGTGTCAGAGAATTCGGAAGTCTCTCCCCAGCCCTTCCTGAGTCTTGGGGATGGGACTGCCAGGATACCTTGCAAGAATTTCGGTTGAGAACTTGACTCAAATTTCTAACTGTGTTAGAGTAACAATACAGTATTCCATGCTGTTTAGAAGTTTGTAGGACACAGTGCTACTGGCCAAGCCAGGCATTCAACAGGGATTAAAAGGATTAATGGTAAATACCTAGAGCCCTGGTTGGAAGCGACAGCCCCAACCCCGACCCCCAGTCTTTGTGACTACAGGATCATAGATGGCACCTGAGCCCTGACCCCAGGGTTTCTGCTCTGCCTTCTTCCCGTTCTTACCCATCCTGAGGCAGGCAGAACTGGGGTGCCCACTCCATATTTTTGCTTTTCTTTTATGCTTAAAAGAAAACAGGGAACATGGTCGAAAAGTAAAACAGGAATTAAACCATTAGCAAAGCTACCAGGACACATGTGTTCCCTGGTAAATCTCACCCTTGGGAGTTTCCTATCCCATGCCTCCGGCACAGTTTTACCGTTACCTGGCATGTGCTTGTCCATATTTATGCATGAATTACCACTAAATAAAGACAAGCTTAAATTTGAAACTGTAAAATATCTGTCTGTTGGATTACATTTCCCAGTTGCTTTACTAACAAGGTGGTAATCAGGACTGACCCCAAAACAGTCCATCAGAGCTGGGGGAGCAGGGGAGTTTCCCCCAGTGGCCAAGATGCAAGCAGTAAGGGTTCTCATGCTGAGCCAGAAGGAAGCTAGAAATAGCAAGGGATGGAGCATGAGTGGGCCCAGGAAAAGCTAGCAAGATAATAGGATTTACAAAGCTCTCCCCTCCCTATCCCTCTGCTGGTGCAGAAAAATGAGGGGGCCTTTGAGATGGGAGTCCACCATTTGCCCAGGTCCCCTATGGCACCTGAATAAAACCTCTTCCTTTTGCACCAGCCTCTCAAGTTTGGCTTTTGTGATGATAGGCAGCCAAACCTCCATTTTTGTTTGGTTATAGGATGACTTAGGAAAGCAAAATAGCATCAGCACTTTCCAGGCCAAACGCAGAAAGAGTTAAAATGATGCCCCACACCCTTACTCCCTCAAACATGAGTGAGCATTATACGTTTCAAACATCGTTGGTAAGAAAGAAAATTCAGTTCCCTATTGAAAATGTATTATGCAGCTAGAAGCCCTTTCTAACAATTCATCTGACTTTTTGACATGTAACATACCATATTGTCACATGCAGTTTGAGAAAGTAAATGGTTAAATCACAATTTAAAGGTGCCTTCTTATCAAGTCCTGTAGAAGTAATATTCTTTCAATGTTACCTTCATTTTAGATGCAATATTTGTTGTGCGGAATTTATAAACAGTGATCATGCTTAGGTTTTATTTGTCCAACTTTTTAACTTAGCATGAGTTCTTCTGAGACTCACCTCAGCTTAGCTAAAGCAATCAGAGAATAAAAACAAATACATAAATAAAAAGGATTTTTTTTCATAGAAATCCTGATACAACCTTAACTGAGTGGAGGAAGTCATGCAGCCATAATAATAAAAGTAGCAAACATTAGCAATCTGCTTCATAGCATGAAATAAAATGAATTTTAGTAAAAATATGAACAGTACTGCCACTGTAATTTTTCACAAAGCTGTGATAAAAGAACAATAAAAGTGATAAAGCCTAACAATTCCTGAGTAAACACACATATAAAATGAAGTGGAAGTTCAGATCTAAAGTGTTTTGTTTTAATTGCAGATGCTAAACATACCATGGCTGGTGCTTTAATTTTTTAACAACTATCAATTTTGCTCACTTATACAATTTAATTGATGCTAGAAGCTTGCAAAAAAATATGTTGCATTAAGAGATACTTTGCCTTAGCCTATGCATTTGACACCTTGTCACTTCATAACATTATACACTTTGAATAGATATCCTATCTATTGCCTCTTGATAGGAAAAAATAAATAGCAAAAGCAGTACCAATGACTCTTTCCTATGGGGGGAAAATCACTTCATTCCCTTAGAAATTATTTGATTCTGTCCTTGCCTCTTAAAAAACTGAGCCTTTCCCAAGATAATAGAACAACTCTTTAGTCATTAGAACAAATGGATGTTTATATAACAATGGGAACAATTATTTTGTAAGAGAAACATACCTTCTAAAGTGTATTTTGGACAAACAAGTGATTTTTAAAGCACTTAAATGATAAAATGCACTTTAAAACAGATGACTACATATTTTCATAAGTATTTATCACCATTTCTATATAATAATCAATCTGCTATCTTTGGAGCAAGATATGGTTAAAGATTCCTAGCTAGCGTGGCCCAGTGGACCAAGTGCCAGCCTGCAGGTGAAAGGGTTGCCTGTTTGAGTCCCAGTCAGGGTACATGCCAGGGTTGTGGGCCAGGTCCCCAGTTGGGGGTGTGCAAGAGGCCACACATTGATGTTTCTCTCCCTCTCTTTCTCCCTCCCTTACCCTCTCTCTAAAGATAAATAAATAAAATCTTTTTTTCAAAAGGTACCACTATCATATATCTCATATATATATATATATGGCTAAAGAGCATAGATAAGTCCAAAACTGATTATTTTTTCCTTAGAAGCAAAGAGCTACTCTACTACTCACATGAAGTTCGTGAACTAGTACATCCAGTAGCCATAAAGCACATGCTCTTACTTTCTAATTGCCTTTACCCTTGACCTGGTACATAATATATATCCATTCATTCATTGGTTTTTTAACAAACGTATGTAAAGGACCTCCTATGGGAAGAAGAGCTGTGGACACTTATGACAGCTTGTATCATTGTGACAGAGCTACCTATTCAACAAAGATCAATGCTTTTATCCCACACTGTCTAAGGAAGTGTCATCTAGTCAGACACTGTATTTCCTGGTCTTTCTTCACCTCTAGCTGTGATCAAGTGACTAGGGAATGTAAGCTGAAGAGACGTGAACTGTTTTGAGCCAAGCTGATTAAGAAGCACCTGTGCTTCCTCTTCACCCTTGTCCTGACATCGTGTCCTTAGAAACCACATGGGGTTTTGATTGTTGTTATTCTTTCTCTAATTTAAAGTGAAGCTGACATACAATATTATATTAGTCTCAGGGGGGCAACATAGGAATTCCACATTTATAGATTTTATGATGGGAATGCCACACTGCCTGCGCTACAGATGACAGCACCCCAAGAGGGAAAGAACCTAGTTGCTCCATCACCATAGAGAAGCCTGCCTGTCAGAAAACAATACACCGAAGTGTTATACAAGTGAGAATAAACTCCAGTTGTTCTAAACTATCATGATTTGGGGATTTACGGTATGGTAACTAATATGCTCATGTACAATATTGTTCTCAGGGGCTCACCTCTAATAAGAGGGATAACTACTGAAAAACTTTTGAAGGACAAATTCAGGTCTACATATTTAGATAGGATAATAAGAGTGGTAAGCAATTAACCAAAAATTATAGTTCAGAATATCATCAGCATAGTAAAAAAAAGGGATCTGAGTTTCAAAAGAGGGCAGGTTGACAAATCTATAGGTACTAGAAAAAGCCTCATGGAGACAGAGCTCTTTTAACTTAATGTCAAAGATGGGCAGCATCATGGCAAGTATGAAGCAAAGCTGAAAGGCATTTCAGACAGAGAAAATGTGATCAAGCAGGAAGGAAAGAACGCCTCATGATTTGGGAACAGTGAGTTGTCTGCCTACTGGATAAGAGCTAGTGCCAAAGTAACCAAGAACTAGTTCAAAACAACCTCCCAAGTTGCTATAGTCCAGGACTTACTGATAACCTGACATGTGAATTATAGAGCCACAGTTTTGACATTGTAAAGGGATCAAGATATATTGGAGGAGAATCATTTCACCTTAAAAGTTTTCCTCTTCCTCCCCAAAACCCAGGAGCTAAAATCTCTCTCACATTACAAATGATGAGAGAGGGGTACTGGCATTTCAAAGATCTGAGAGGCCCCAGAACGAAGAGTAACAAAGCACATGTCTACTTAGCTTCAATGTGAAAAAGAGAAAATGATCATCCTAGAAATTGACATTTCTCAGGAGGCAGAGATCCTCCAGTTCCAAAAATGCATGGATATGTGCAGTTGTCAGCAAGAACAAGGAAAACAGTGTGACATGGATTAATTACAAAGCCTTCTTCAGTTTTATGGATGAGACCAAAAACTCTGATCTTAACATTCAAAGATGGAATAAATCAGCCTTCTTTCAGAGATTGGAGTGGTTCACAAAGGGTGTCTAGGAAACCAAAATAATGAAAGAAAAGGGGTAAAATGGCTAAGGAGTTCCCCAACTTTTTTTAGAAAGAATGGCAAATTAAAATGAGAACCCTACTATATACAACAACTATGCTTAAATATTCCTTTATGCTTGACTTAGTAATTTACAGAATTAATGCTTTTTATTCCATAGTATAAATGATCATTATTAAAAGAATGATTCTTTAAGGAATTCTTTAATTGAAAAATAATGGGTTTATTTAATAAATGATGTTTATCTAGAAAGTAAATATGCATTACATTTTATCTTAATGTAGTATTGCCCATTTATAAACAAATGTCCATCGGCAAATAATTCTACTTCTTTGCAGAAGGCCAGAAAGGTCTTGCTTACAAAGGAGAGAATATCCTTTATTCAAAGCCCATCTTTGTCAAGGGTGCAGAAGAGACCTACTATTATGAGCTGAAGGTTTGTGCCCCACTAACCCCAATTCATATGTTGAACCCCTATCCACCAGATGTTAGGGGTGAGGTCTTTGGGAGACAATTAAGGTTAGATCCAGTCCTGAGGGTGAAGCACCCATGAAGGGATCAGTGGTTTTACAAGAGTAAAACCACTCTTGCTCCCTCTCTCTGCTCTCTGCTGCGCAAGGGCGCCATGACAAGTCAGCAGTGTACAGCCGGAAGGGCCTTCAGCAGACCTGAGGCATGCTCACACCCTGACCTCAGACTCCCAGTCTCAAGAACTCTGAGAAAGAACTTTTCTGTTGATTGATTATAGGCCATCCAGCCTTTGGTATTTTGTTGGAGCAGCCCCGACTAAGACACTTACCCAAACGTAAACCAGTTCCTACTACCTCTTTTAGAAGTCTGAGTCAATATAAAGAAAAATATTTCCTTGCTTTTGTTTGCCTTTATAAAGACAGGCATAGATTTCAATTTTTTTTTTTTTTTTTCTGTTTTTGCAAACATTTGTTGTCCTTGTGTTCTGTGTTGTTTGCTCAGCCTCCCTTGGGCCAGGGAAAAGAAGATAGGGGCTCATTTCCAAGTACTGTGTGGAAAACTGTGAAGAGGAGGTGTGACGCGAGTGCACGCAGCCACCCTAGCAGTTTCCTGCGACAGCTTGGTGCAGCTTTGCGTGCCTGAGACTAACCGTGCCAATCCTGATTCTATCTAGCAAACACAGTCTCCTCTGGGGTCCCCAATTCTCGTGTTATTATCTCATGTCTCTCATCATGCCCTACAATCATTTATGAGAAAATAAGTTTTGGATAAATGTATTTAATGCTCTAAAAAGAATTCTTCATTTACACTGATGCAAACATCAAAGGAAGATAAAACATACCCCTCTTTTTACAGATCAATAGCTGATTTTGTCTTACATATTTTTCCAGAAAATCTAAACTATGCGCAGCTCAATATTCTATGAGTTAGCAAAGAAAGGAGGTGTACTCTGAACATGAAAAAGGAAAAACATTTTTCTGAAACCTTAATTCTTTCTAAAATGGAAGGCAATTGGAAAACGAACTAGCACAATGCATTTTCTTAAGAAGACTTTTGTAATAATTTAACTCAAAGACTTAAACCTAAATGGAATTTTGTCTGATAATCTGTTACTCCACATGCTTCCCTGGGTCATCTCTCCTTTCTGAACCACCTTCTCCTAGTTTGTCCTCCATAGAGAATGGAGGATACCTAAAAATACAGCCCTCCCAGCACAACTCTCTGGTTAAATTAACTCAGCAGCTACTTAATACCAGCTGTAGGCAAAGCACATAACTCTCTGTACCATCTCTTTTCTTTAGAACACACCAACCTTGTTTTCTACCTCTCCCACCTCCTTATACTGCAGTAGTAATGACTTGCTTTGATTCGTATTTACGTACCATGCAAACTAATGGGGCAGGTCACAATTTCATACTCCCCACCAAGTTCTTCACTCTGTTTGCATTGAATGGGATGGCCCCTTCTCCCTTTCTTCACTGGGCAACTCCTGTTCATCTTCTGAAACTTTGTACCTGTCAGAGTCCAATGTAGAAAACAGAAGCCACTCTGGGTGTGCCAGGCAGGAAGGCATTTAATGCAGGATACGAAGTGCCAACCAAATTGTTGAAAGGATTAGAGGTGCATGAGTCAGGGGCCACCAATAAGCTTTCAAACTGCTCTGCAGGTGTTATCAAAAAGCTGGGAGCTGCAGCTGCTGAATCTTAGAGGTCAGAAATCTACAAAAAACTACCACTAATGTCACAATCGCCTCGACAGCTTAGTCTAAAGATTTGGCAGTGAAACAGGGAGTCTGATCACCATTAAAACCAATGTTTACTAGAGACTTATATGTCAGCCGCCGTCATTGCTAAAAGAAAATTTACTCCATTCTCCCCTGCTTTGCAAATTTTGCACTAGAGCATATCATTGCAGTTTTTAATCTTCTAACCTCTGTAAAGGTATAGGGACTTTGAAGAGAAGAAGGTATGAGCTAAGTGTTAACAGGTAATATCAGGCATTATACCCTCTGTTAAGCCCTTCTGTGGACTTTCCACTCCTAAGAGTCTTGGTTAGCTACTCCCTCTACTGTATCATCCCTTTACCAAGCATAGTCTTCTCCTATCTTGGTAGGCCTACTTAATATTTGTAGGTACATGTACAGTTCATGTATTATAAAGACCAGATTATTATTGTATTAATCTATTTTTAATCCCCAGTGCCTATTATAGTCTCTGGCACACAATATGCCTTGCACATTTTATTTCACTGCGTATTATTAAGTAGTACTTTAATTTGTAAAAAATACCAACCTTCAAAAGTGAAATTTTCACCTTTCATCTCCTGTTTCAGTAGATTCAAAGAATACAGAGTTGGTAAGCAGTGACATTCAAATCTATTTAGAAGTTAGTAAATTTTCCTTTTCTTAGAAGAATACCTTAGTATGTTATTCAATTAAAAATGCAAATTTGAAGATTTTTAGTTCTAGTAGATATTCTACTCATTGTACTCTCTAGTGATCAATTTGCTCATCCCAATGCAGAATAGAAAGTCAGGCATTTTATTGCACTTATGTAAATTATACCTCATTTATGCATTGTGTTAAATAACCTCTGGGTATATTTATAAGCCTCGCAAGTAAAAACACAGTAAGCAATTTGAATTTACATTCTATTAAAAATGAAGTGTCAAAAGAATATTGAAGTAAGACCCAGAATATGTTTTATGTTCCACTCACAGTAATTTCTTTATTAGAGTATTGTACAATAGGTAAAGAAAAATACATCTAGTTTCTTACATGCCTGAGGTGCGATGATCTACTTTCATAATTCAGCCTAGGGATAGTCCTGTGATTCTAAACCACTGAGTCATATTAATTAAAAAAAAAAATGTCTAAAGACACACAGTATTCCTCTGGACTGCACACAAATACCCAGTTGACCAATGGAGACTGGATAAGATGGAAAACTAAGATATACTAAAACAAGCTATTTTCTTTTTAAGTACTGAGCTAGCAATGTTTTATGTAAAATTATGTCATGCACTAAGTGAATATTGTATGGCTAAAGAATAATTTACATTTCAGTTTCACTTAAATTCAGTAATAAGAACCAAAAGTAAAATTAGACTACTCTAGAGAAAAATTAAGAGGAGACATTGCAGCTATCAGTATAGAAATTAACTGCAGGAGACATAGCTGTCATCTCTAGCTCTTGGCTGCTTTTAAATGTTTCTCTTGAGTTTTACAAATCAAAAAAATGAGGTGCCTGGACCTTATGTTGAGAACATCAAAGAAGCAGAATTCATCAGTGTTACAGACTAAATGTTGTGTCCTCCTAAGTTTTCTATGTTGAAACCCTAAATCCCCAATATAAGCATATTTGGAGATGGAGCCTCTAATGAAGTAATTAAGGTTTAATGGGGTCATGGAAGTGACCGGACAGAGGTGATGGAGAACTGACCTGAGAGGTTTAGTGTCCTTAAAAAAAGAGACACCAGTGAACTCTCTCTCTCCTGGAGCCATAGAGGAAAGGCCATATGAGGACACAGTGTGAAGATAGCCACCTGCAAGCCTGAAAGAGAGCCCTCACCAGAAACAACACTCCTGGCACCATGATCTCAGACTTTCGGCCTCCAGAACTATGAGAAAATATATTTCTGTTTAAACCGTCAATGGTATTCTGTCATGACAGCCCGAGGAGATTAACATAATCAGCAAGCCAATCAAGATTCTCTGCCACTCCTGATCACATCTAGACATACATCATGCCTTTACCAAAAAGCTGCTGGCCTAGGAAGCAGCACAGGGAAAGAGAGTAAAAGGTACTAAAGTTCTTATGCACTTCTGTTAAGGAGAATACTATGTACATATTGGATTGGGCAAAAAGTTCTTTTGATGTTTTTTCTGTAAGATGGCTCAAGTAGTGCTTAGCTGTATTTAACTTCATTTGAAACAATTTTGTTAGATTGTATGGTGACAGCTGTCATATCAGAGTATATTAAAACACACACACACATACATCAAAATTGGTGAATTTTTGTGTTGCTATTTTAATATTGAAGATGGCAAAAATAAGCAACATTTTTGACATATGATGCTATATCATTTCAAGAAAGGTAAAAATGGAATTGAAATGCAAAATAAAAGATTTGTGCAGCGTATGGAGAAGGTGCTATGACTGATCCAACTGTCAAAGGTGGTTTACAAAGTTTCCTGCTGGAGATTCCTCACTGGATGCTACACAGCAGGATAAACCAGTTAAAGTTGCTAGCGATCAAACTCAGACGTTGAGAACAATCAGTGTTATACCACATGGTAGAGAGCTGACATACACAAAATATATATAAATCAATAAAGTTGTGGCCTAAAATGAAAAACGTGTCTTTTATTTTATGGAAAAAACTAAACAAACTTTTTGGCCAACCCAATACTTTGCCCCTCTGAGATTCCTCACACTTAAGGCTACTCCTGATACAGATTTTTATACGGTTAAAATTCTTGTTACACAGACTTCGCATGCATAGAAATACTCTGGTAAAAATATATATATTTGTATTTCTCAAATGTAGTAGAAAAGAAAGATGGTCCTAGCAACATCTTTTTTATCACCATTTCCCTCCTCCACTTTGCTCACACATAATGGCTACATTCCTAACCCACTCATACTCCACAACAAAAACAAAACTTCTTCTGGCAGTTTTTCTCTAATTTATTTTTCCTTCTAATTCTCCCTCACAAAATCTCAAATTATTGACCTGTCCAACATAAACCACTTTGGAAAGCCTAGGAGGGGAAGAGACTAAGATCAAGCCAAAGAGCATTTCAAATTTCAAGTGACTGGGGTAAAGAAATTCAAGAAATTGATATCAGATAACCAATTAACCCTTCACAGGTCTCATGGCGCTAACGTCTCTGCCTCTGTAGACTGAGGGTTCCAAATGTCTCTCCTTTGCAACAGTGATATCCTCTCTGCACAACCAATAGAGATTTTGACCTTATTTCTGTAAAGAAAGTTACATCTGTTTAGATTGGTAGCTTTCGCTTGTGTGGCTCTATGGCACCTCTGTGTGCCTTGTAACTTCTGCCATACTTCCAGGTGGTAAGTCACTAGAGATACTACTGTTTACCCACTTCAAACTTAGCATTCTATGAGTCACAGAAGCTTAAGTACACACAGTCTTAAGAATCAGGAGTTACAATTCATATTTTGTCAAGAAACATGGCCTGGCTGGTGGCACAGTGGGTTAGACACCAGGCTGTGAACCCAAAAGTCACTGGTTCAATTCCCAGTCAGGACACATAACCAGGTGGCAAGCCAGGTCTCCAGCCAGGTCCCCAGCTGGAGGCAGGTGAAAGGCAACCATACACTGATGTTCCTCTCCTTCTCTGCCTCTCCTTTTTTCCCTCTCTCTAAAAATGATAAATAAAATATTTTTTAAAAGAAACATGATCATTTGTGGGAAACATTATATTTGTGTTCAGTTTCACTAGATGTAAAAAGGAAAAAATGCTTCTTTTACCTTTCACTAAATCACATATGTGTGGTATCTAAAATATATACCATTTGAGGAACACAGTACACACATTAAGCAGTCATAGGTTTTTGTTTGAAATATAAGGCAAAGTATATGGAACTTAGAGCATGTAAAAACAGTAAAATTCATAGCTTTGAGGAGAAGTAAGCAACATTAGTCCCAAGAGAAATGGACATGTCAAAATACCAAAGAAGAGGGAAGAGAAATTATTACAGCTAGAATAAAAGAGAAATTGCTGAAATAAAAATTTTAAATACAGACACCTGGGAATAATAAGGAAGAAAAGGGAATAATGTTAATGAAGCCATCTGTCCATCCCAGCTAGCATTGCCAGAGTAGAAGGTTTAATAGCTTTTTGGCACTTTACTGCTGATATTGAATTATCAATAAAAAGCTCTTACCCCAAGAGAGATTAAAAAATAATTTGTACACATATCAAAACCATGACAGTCTAATACACCATACTCAAATTCTGACACTCAATCTCTCCTTTTAAAAAAGAAAACAGAACACAACAGAGCTCCTTTTGATAATCTCATACATTTTGTCCTTTTTCTTTTATGTATTTTCATTGTGTTTTATTTTAATGTGGGAGTCGCTCACCAAAAGTTAATCGTAGGACACTGTCCAGGTATATTTTAGTTCTCCCTGAAGAGATAAATAGCCAACCCACATCAATCCTGTTCCAGTCCTAGCAGTCATTACAAATGCTGTGGTACAGCCTGCAAAGCTGCCTCAGTCCTTATCATTGCTCACAGACAGCAGTCAAGTTCAAGCACACGGCTATCTGAGTAACAGTGGGTTACCTCGTCACTCTTTTCTGAAGACTGTTGTCCTTCACCTGTATCAATTCCAAAAGAAGTACTTAGAATACAGTCCCAATTGTAAGCCCCCATTTGCCTCCTGTTTCAATGCACTACAACTATGATGTTTGTTTGTTTCTCAACCTTGATTTACAGGAAAAGAGCTACAAAGATCAATTGGCAAGTTCACACTACATACAACTATATGGAAATCATGTCTTTTTTATTGATGTAATGTCAATGAAAATGACAGTGAAAAATACTGCTCACTTGAGGAAAAATAAAAACCTCTCAAGAGCAAGATTCAAATACAATAGAAAGGCTGAATGGTTGAAATTCTTTTGTAGGAAACCTGAGGGCTACGGGAAGAGTACTAATAAACTGGGCGTTAGATAAGTGTTAACCTAATGACCTTAGCACTCTCTCCCAGAGTGTGAGTATGAAACGCTTATTTTTAACAAGAAAAATAAAAGTACAAATGGTTCCTAATGCTAGGGATAGGTAATGATGGTACTTGAAAATGTAACAAACCAAAGGCAAACCAGGACTTGAAATCTACTCCAGACTATAATGATTACTTGGTTAAGAAAGATATCACCAATGTTCTAGATGAATGTAGGAGGGGCACAAAAGAGGGCTATCCCATTGTCCCATTGCCACTCTAAATCCCTTCCATACCTTCTATTACAATCAGTGCCACCACCTGAGAGTCCTGTTGGTATCAGCAGGATTGATTATGAGTCACTTGAGCTTTGTATAGGAGCTCTCCACAAACTGATATTACTGAAGAACACCATTTTTCTTGAGTTAAAAGTCAGGGGAAAAATGCTATCATTCATTCTGTAGGATGCCAAATAAGAAACAGCAATTTTGAGTCTAAGAAACTCCATGGCTGGGATTGAGAAACCCTGTCATTGACCAAAATACTATGGCAGGCAAATTTTTGAAATCTGAATTTTTGTTCCTGCCTCTTTTTTTCCCTTTTCCTTTCCCAACTCAAAGAAAAAGTAGACCCTGTGATTCTTTCCATAACTCAGGGAACATAGTAGGATCAGTAGAGCAAATGCAAAACTTAAAGAGGTAAAACTTTTTCCTTAACTAACAAAAGAGGTTCTCCAAGCTAGGAAAAAAGAAGTCTGCAGATGTCTTCAAAGATTTTTATAAAAAACAAAAAACAAAACCTGTTCACCTGTTTGCTGCTCAGTAACATGGCAGGACCTCAGAGGGAAAGGCCAGCTGGCACGGTTGTGGGGTAAGGTATCATACTCAAGTTCATCAGACCCCAAGGGTGTACTGAAGCAGTTAGAGGTAGGTGAAAATTCAGGAAGGACTGGGCAGATGAAGATAATAGGTCCCTTATCAGCACACAAGGTGAAAAATTAATTAGTCATAATTATCATTCACAATGCATGAACTACCCATTAGGTACAGCCTGCCAGCAATCTCTCCTTAACTCCAAATGTCAGCTTTCTTCCAACATTGGAACAGATCATTACTTCTTCTCATTGGCCCCAGATTAGGTGCCTGGAATGCAGCAAGACATAATATTGTACAAAAATAAAATAAAATAAAACACCACCAGAAGCACACTCAGTTCATCCAGGTGTTGACCCTTGGGAAGCTGATGCTGAAACACAGAGCTGCAGAGACAAAACTTTCACTTCAGGTCCCTCCTGGTGAGCCTTCCTGAGTTCCCTATAGATGAGGACAACTTCCTGATGGTTTTTCTTACCTTCTCTCTGACAACAGAGAGATGTATCCATTGGATCACATAAAAGCATCCAACTTGATTAAAACGAATACTGCAAGAACCTCCATGGGGAGAAAGTTTCCCTGATAATCTATGTTATTATGTGGTTATCATGTGATATTCAGAATCAGGGGTTATACTGTTATGTGAAAAACAGAACAAAGAATTGAGGATTTGAAAGTGACTACTTCTCAGAAATAGAGTATTTTTCTACTCAGCTGTAAGAAAGAAGAAAATTTTACCCTTTGCATCAATATGGATGGACCTGGAAAACATTATGCTGAGTGAAATAAGCCAGTCAGAGGAAGACAGATACCAAATGATTTCATTCATATGGAACCTACTGAACAAACGGAACTAACAAGCAAAACAGAGACAGATTCTTAGAGATCAGGATGACAGCTAAGGGCAGGGGGAAGTTAGAGGGTAGAGGGATTGAGCAAAAAGGAGAAAGGACTTATGGACATGGACAACAGTGTGATGATTGCAGGGGGAAGGAGGTATAAGACTAAATAGTAATGAAAAAAAATTTTTTAAATGAGCATTTTTATTAAGAAGAAAATGATACTCTCAGTATCTATGTATGTTGTCACAAATGGCAGGGTGACAGATGGAGAGTAGAAAGCTTTGAGTGATGAGTACACAATGCAATATATAAATGATGTATTATTAAATGTGCTCATGAAATTTATATAATGTCATCTCAATAATTTTAATTTTTAAAAAAATGACCTTTAGCACTAGTTGACGTAAGGTTAAATGGTAGGTCTCAATTTTCCTTTGTATTCTGCATCATTTCGTTCCTCACTCACTTTGTCAATGAAAAAGAAATAATGTACAAATTGAAAATATACATAAAGTGTGTGCAATAGTCTTTCCCCTGGAATTGGTGATTTCTTTTTCTCCAAACTACTCTCCCTTCAGTCCTTATTCTTCCTTCTGCCATTACCATTCATTTTTTATTAAAATTCAGAAAATGTCACTTTAATTTTCTAATGCTTGATGTAATACTTGCAATAGATTAAGCTCCATGTAAAAATTATAAAATCTTATTATACTTTCAAATATTTTTATACCAAAATTTTTAATTCATTTTCTTCAAAAACTTCACAATACCTCTTGGCTATTAACTATAAAGCAAATAAGACAGGGATGGAAGAAAGAAAATTAATAAAAATTGGATTTACTTTTTTTAAAAGAGGTTTTTAATCTTCTTTAACTGGCCCTTTGATGTAGACAATTTTCAAGAGTGGAACATTTTATAGACTAAAAACTCATGTTAAAGTCTTCCTTTATGGTAATCAAGATTTGGTGATTCTTTAGAAGAACAAGAATGATTAAACACAAGAAAGAGCAGGAAGTTATTAGATGTGAAAGAGGAAAGTCCCTGATATATTAAAATAAACAATGCAAGCCTACATATTCTAGCAAGCTGAAGATAACATTTTCACCGCACATTTCTTTAAAAGAAGATAAAGAGCATTGAATCGATATATCATTGAAGAGATTAAGATTTTGTACAAGCTGAAGGTTAGTGCAGATCATTCCTTCTAAAGCAAACAGACTTTGTTCACCTAATCCAACAGACTTGGCAATGAAACCAAACAGGAATTTAATCAGCAGAAGGTAGTGAGCAGCTCTGAAAACTGAATAATTGTTGTGCAAACAGTAACTATTATTATGGAAGAGTAAGGAAATAAAAAAGGTGTTCTTTTCATGATTTTCACTGAGTTCATCAAACATAATAAATGATTCCAAATAAACCATTTCTACAATGACTTAATGTTACTTGCACTGGAAAGTTCAAATTTATAGTTTTCCAGTTGCTTGCCTTTTTAAAATCCTTTGCTTAATAACTGCAAGGGTATAAAATGAAGAATTAAATGTCATATTCTAGGTAAAGAAAGTAGCTGATTTTTTAATTCTCATTTCAACATAACACTCTAGCTGTCTGATGCTTAGTTGAATGCTATTTAAATGCAGACTTACAGAGATACAAGCTGCGTGTTAATGAGCTATTTAGTTGAGCAGTAATTGTTTTAATCACCTTCAAAACGAAGCATTTTTAAAACATGTATATTGTTGCAAGAGGGTAATAAAACTTAGTGCCCCCATCCTCTCACCACTTCAATGAAATACTATCAAAGTGTATTCAGAAACTTTTTCACTTCCTATTACCACAGAATTTTCAACTTGGCTTTGCCTCTGTTTCTTTCCTTCTTATTTCAGCCTCTTACAAAATTCAACTTTATTTGCAAGCTCTATTTATCTCCAATCTAGTCTCTTTGAAACCCTTGTTAGAAAAGCATAACCTTTTGAAAGTCTTACGTAGAACAAAACATGTAAGTGTGCAGTATGTCTGAAAAAAAGACTTGCTCAATTGTGTTTTTTTCTCTTGCTAAGAAAATACAATATTATCACTAAACCAGTAAATACATTATCCCATAGGACTTCAATAAACAAATGTCAAGTTGTATTTCCCAAGAGTTACCAACAAAAATAAATCATGTAACAAGTGGGGGGGAAAACATACCCTTATTTCATAGTCTAATGGGAGATGTTTTTAATGTTCAATTATTTAAAGTAAAAAGTAAGCCTATTCTGAAACCCCAAAAAGAAGTTTGTCTAGCTTCATAGAAAACTAAACCAAGAAAGTAAGAGATAATGAAGAACTGTATTATGTTAAACTATTTAAAAGAAAATAATTGGGAAAATAAGGAAGTACTATTTTAAAGGTATATACTCAAAGGCTGAAATGAAAATTCCAGCTTTAGGAAGAAAAGAGATAATTTTTCACAAAATTTCTGTGTCTAAAGATGGACAGTAAGATATGTGCTCACTTGTTTCTAGCCCAGTTTTTATTTACCTCCATATTTCATCTCTCAAAGTAACCAAATATTCTCTTTTTTTTTCATTTGTGTACAGTTGCACTGCCTTCTCTTCAGTTATCAAACGGGGTAGAATATTCTATAGCATTTTAATTAATGTAAGAGTCTAAATAGCCCATTAAGTGTTTATGGTATATTATTTACAAAGAAACACACAAAAATTTTTCCTATCCCTATATGCACACTATCCTTTTCATAGTGACTTTGTAGCATCAAGAGGTAGAAAATCTGAGCTGTTCTTATTACGTGCTTGGACCAATAGATTATGGTGGAAATGGTGATTGTGACTTTCAACTTTTGGCCTCAGGAAACCTTTCAGCAAACCCTCTTGGAGTGTTGCATTGAAACTACCATGAGAAGTAGACCAGACCCTAGAAGAGTAAAAGACCATGTGACCAAGCACTCCTGGCTGAAGCCCTCCAGAATGACCAGCCAACAGACAATCAACAGCTACCAGATACATGAGTGAGACCATCCCAGATCATCCAGCCCTGGAATTGGGGTGTTACATGAAAATTAGAACACTTTTCATTGGCTCTGGGACCAGGAGGTACACAAAGTCTAAAAAGCGATGAATAAATTGTTAATGGAACTATGACAGTAGTGAAAAAAATACTATTAGAGGCTGGTAAAAGGGTGATTTTTGTCATATAATGGCATGCGTTCTAAATTATAATGGTAATAGTGATGTCATACTATTGTATCATAAGCATACAATAACTTGAAAATTAGAAAATGTACCTAATGAACTTATTGATCTAGCTAAAGAGATCTTTAGTCAGCATGTTCAAAGTCAGAGCATTGGATATTTTTAACTACACATGACAACTCAAGGAAAAAGAAAGAATGAAAGAAGGAACTTATTATATGCAAGAAGAATTTAAAGAAAGTTGCTAATTTGGAAAATAAACCTATTTCTTATCCCCAGTCTCTCCAAGATTAAGAAATGACTTCAAGTTAAGACCTCAGAAATATTTAATTGATTCTCTCAGATAAAGAACTTCAAAGAACATTAAAGACATTGTTCCACAACATACTGACATAAAAATAGAGATCCAGCTGAAAAAGAATTGTGATTTGGCTTTGGAAGTACGTAATAAACCCTGATAAGATTCATAAGAAATGCACAAAGTTTTTAAGACAGTTGTACTACTATCATGAGCACTTCCAGCTTATACTAAAGGGGATTGAGAGTTTGTCTAACCACTAATCTGTACACCTGAAAAAAATACAAAACAGTATTGAATGTAAACTGTAATTTAAATATATATCTGACCACCCCCCCACTTCCAAATGAAAATGGACTAATGGGCATTCAGTTTTTTATGAGCTATAAAAATAGCTCATAAAATGAAGAAAATGACTCAGCTACAAACACAGAGCATCTCTTATAGAGAAGGAAAGCTGTCATAAGATTGATCCAAGAGTTGAGAATAATGGACTACAGAATCAATACACTGGGATTAAACTATCCTCTAATCAAGAAACATTCTTGACCCCTAAAATAAAATACATGGCAACAGGTACCTGGTTAGATTTCAGAACTTCCATGTGCAGGTGACAGCTGTCACCTATTGTCTTTTTTCTTTTATTTTTTGTTTTTGTTTGTTTGTTTGTTTTTTGAATGCAGGTGTGTATTGCAGTTATCATTGTCCACTCTTACCACTGTTTGTTGTGTATAGACTAAAAATTTACTTATCTACTTATTTCTGGATCAAAAAGAGTCATAATTAAGGAGCTGCCTTGAAAGAACTTCACCCACATCCAGACCTGATTTAGGTGGTGAAATTCTGGACTTCAAGGATTATTGCAAATGAATATAAGACTTGTGGGAGTGGTGAGTGTATTTTCATGTGAAAGACATGTACATTGTTGCTGCTAGAGGGTAGATTTTGGTAGGTTGTATGCAAAGATGGCTACAAAAATTCCTCAAACCTCTGTACGCATGTTCCTTTGTAACTTCGGTGCTCCTCCCAACTAGGGTTAGAATTTATATCTCCAACCCATGAATCTGGGCAAGCCTAGTGTTGTGGGAGGTCCAAGTCCTAAGGATCAAAAGATTTTATGGCTTCTTGTCTTATCCTCTTGGAATGTTGCCCTGAAGTTATCATAAAGGGGCCCAGTATATCAATCAGAGGATAAGAAACTATATGGAGCAGAGATGAATCACCCAAATAAGATCCCTAGACAAATAGTCAAAAGCCAGTAGCAATTGCAAGACATGTCAATGAGGCCATTTTATACTATCCATTCCCACTCGAGATGTAGAATGTAGACACATGAGTGAACCCAAGAGGTATCAGCAGAAAAACCACCCAGCTGAGCCCAGCCCAAGTTATTTATTCACAAGCAGAAAAAAAAAAATGATTGTTGTTTCAGGTAGATTCCTACATAGTAATAAGTAACTGATGCAGTCAAAGTACCATATTTTTCTAATATTCCAACACATTCTGTCCTGTTATATGTTGTGTCAAATAGATGCCATTATTTTTATTGGAAATATGGTCCGATAGGAAAGCAATCACTAAAACATGTGCTATAATGATGGTGCACTGATAAACATTGCTCACCCTCTAGTAAGTGAATTATTACTATTGTCTAATATTAAAATAAATTCCCTTAACCCTGAACACAGCTAGCTTTCCTTTCAAGAGGAAGTGTCATAGGTGGCACAGGTAGCCAGGTACTTGGTGATCATGAACAAAGAATTGAATCAAACACATAGAAAGTTTATAGTAAAGAGAGAGAAAGAGAGCAGATCTCTCAAATGATAGTACACCTCACAGAATATGGAAGTAGACCAATTCTGAGCAGAGATTGATCCTCAGCAGCCAGGAGGATTCTATTCTTATTAGAAGGTATTTCCCTGTTAGTTTTGGTGGGCTTTTATTGAACATATGCAGGTAGTTATGTTACTTTTAAAATACTGTGTATGCAATCTCTTATTATTTTCCTTGATTGCCCACTGCAGATAGGGGGACTGCCATGTTAGTTTATTATAATGCTCACACAAACATCTTCTGCACTGGTGCAGTCATGATTCATCATGCTTCAGCACTTTTCCAGAAAGCATGACAACCAGTCTTAGAACAACAGGGTACATGTTCTATATTGATGTTCTTTGTCCTAGTCCTGGATACCTTTGAAGTTTCCTGATTTCTATCTCCTGCCTCTGAAGGAAGACAATCAAATTCAATTGTCTTCTACGTGCAGAGGTATTGTAGGTACTATATAGTGACATTTAAGTCCAATAAAGTCCTTGAACATTTCTTCCCAGGTGTCATTGTCTCAGAACCTCTTCTGGTGCACACATCCATAGAAAAGCACTGACACATAAAAGATAAAGTGAGGAGAAGAGTGAGAAAACTACAGACTAAGAGGCAAAGATGATTAGTGGTTATGATGACACAGTGAATAATCACATTTCTATAATATATTTTTGTTTGAATTGCTTCCCAACTAGACCTCTCCCATAGGAGTTGCTATATAATTGCTCTGGTTATGTGATAGAACCAAGGTGAAAAATAACTCACAAGCTCCCGTGGCTTCAAATATAATGGCTGAAAATTGCTGGGTTATTTTTAAAGATTTTTATCCTTCTGTTTGACAAGGAAAGGAAGAATGATACTTACCAACCCCACCCACACTCTCCAAAATAAAGGTCACATTGCTTCTTTTTTGTTTCTAAAGACATTGCTAAAAAAGTTTGATGTAAATGTATAATGAGTGTTAATTTAATGGTCCAAATAGCACCCTCCTCCACTCCTTCTCTACAATAAAAACCAAAGATCTAAAACTTCTTAAAATAAAGTATATTCAGATGTTGAAGAAGGAACCAACTTTTAAAATCCCCTATAATTAAATATCTATAATTGCAAAAATTATTGCTGTAATTCCACATACCTCATGAAACATCCAATTGGAACAAGTGATCATTTATTTTAACTCCCACTGTTCTTGGAATGAATAAAATTCAAAAACTTATATAGCCAGGACCTCCTTTCTGAGGATTACTAATTCTACCAAAGTTAGAACTTATTTAAATATTTATTATACATTAAAATTAAATTATTTTAAACCTCCTAGACTAAGTACTGGTAGCACCTCTGTTTAAACATACAAAATCTGGGGTTATTTTTTACTACGTATTCTAAACATATGTAAAGATTTTTTTTTTCTCTAGTGAAAAACTAAAATCATAGACTCAGCACTTAATGGGACCATAATTAAACTACTTAACTTTATGTGTGAGGAAACTAAAGGTCAGAGAATTGAAATGATGTGCCTCAAAGTAGCAGAGCTCATTAGTGATGATGCTAACTTAAGATTCAGGATTCCTGGGCCCTCAGGCCAGTGATTGCCCCACTTGACCATGTGGTCGCAAACAGGAGTCTGTGTCTGCTACAGACAAGAGTTACTAGCTTCCCCCACTTCTGAATCCAGGAACTGCCATGCCTAAGTACAAAGTTTTGATCATCCTTTGGCCACAGCCCTGTTCCTGATGTATTAATTCAGGGTCTCTGGGAAGGAGCAGAGCACTAGTAATGCTTATAAGCACCCCAGGAGATTCTAACATCCCTTAAATGGTTTCTCATTCTCGCTCCCTTACTGTCTTTGGTTACGAGGCTGGCTGTCACAGCCTTACGGTCCAGGGTATGCAGCTCCCTCTTTGCCCTTTGATATCCTAAATCTCAAGGACTTAATTTTGAAAGCCTAGATTCATTGAAAAAGAAAAATAAAAGGGGGAAAATAGAAAGCATTAAAGCACATGGTCTTAGGACCATGTTTTATCAATGGAACTTCTTACAGACACATGAGAACTAACAAGAGACAACCATGAATAGAACACTCAACTGGGCTATAATAAGCAGTATTACTTATGGACATTTGTTTAAATGGCTAATCAGCTTTGCAATAAACTATTTTAGCCTATTTATTGTTTCATTTCATTACAGCATTCAATCACTCATATGAAGCTATGGTCATGTGGTCATAACCTCATGAAATTAGAGGTTGTATGGCTTAGATAGAGTCTTAGACATTATGACAATTGAGATACACAGAGATTAAAATTTTTCATATGAAGAAAAGGCCTAAATCTGCTAAAGTCACAACAAATGTTAGTGATCCAAAGGTGAACCTAAATGAATAATGGAGGGTGACTGACCATTCAGTCACCAAATAGCACCTTTCCATAACATTATCATGCACCCCAGCTTCAAGGGGCAAAGCTACATCTGGGTTATTCTGAACCTCAGGGGTGAGAAAGAGAAAACTTACTTGTTGGAATAAGATTATAAGCAAAGATGGCCACCTCGCCTCTTGCCACTCGTGCTCAACTCCGGCAACTTCATTAGAAAACTGATGATGATTCTATGAACTGAGCCTGCAGGTCCTTCACATTTCCAGGGAAGCATAAACATAGCTTGGCCTGCAGTACTGCCACATATTCCAGTCTGCCTCCTTGCACAAGCAGAATTGTCTTGGGTCAAATATTCATTTAAATGATATGTAGTACCAAATATTCTAAATCTGAACTACCTAATCAAGAAAGGCAACGTCTATGACATGGAGAATGGTCCAATATCCCAGAAACAAGTATGTTCCTTAAGCCTTAAACAGAATTAAAAAGGGAAAAAGTTTGTCAGGTTTTACCTTCATGTTCTAGTTTAAGGTGGATTTTCCGAAACTTTTGTTTTTCTGCCTCTTTCACCAATTTTTCTCCAATGTAGTAAATCCCACACATGGCAAACATGAGTTAATTAAGCATTCTGTTACAGAGTATTAATATAAATGACTCAGGTGTTTTTCCTTAACCCTCTACGGTGTAATTACTTTTGCCCGGAAGGAGAAATGAATTTATATTAACAAAATTACTTAGAAATAAACATTTAAGTGTTTAGCCATCAGTTCTAAAGGAACAGATTAATGAAAGCAATAGTTAACTCAAAATGTTTAACATTCAGATAGTCCAGCAAGGTAGTGTGAAAACATCTATACCTCCTGCTATTTCTGTCAGACCGAAAGAGCTTTTCAAATAACCTCATTTACTTTCACTCCAAGAACCAAATATGATTGTTGTCGATATCTCTCCTTACCTTCTTCCAGGCTAATCATGAATATCATCAGGTAAGCATTTCTTCCAGTTCATCGAGCTCCCTCCCTTCCATAGATGAGGCAACTTCACAAGCATTCATAAGCACAACTGATGAAAACAACATTGGGTCGCAATCACATTGGTTACATCTTTCAGGAATTATATGGTTCATCCTCCACCTCCAATATAATCATTGAAATCAGTGGTTCTCAACCTTGGCCAGACATTAGAATCATCTGAGAAGATTTTTAAAATTCCACTGTTCAGCCCTAGGCCACAGACATTCTTTCATTGGTCTGGAGATAGTCTGAGTATCGGAGTTTTACAAGCCTTCCAGGTGACTTTAATGTGCAGCCACGTGTGGAAGCCTATCAAAGACCACCAGAAACACTCCTGTAGTAGGAATAATTAGGTTTACTTAACTTGCTGCAGCATGGGAGACTCTAGGAAAATCTTGGGGGCTTCTCTGTAAAGGAGGGTTTGGAAAAGTTTAAAAGTGATTGGTTTTAAGGGAAACTGAAGGAAACAGGAGACAGTTTGGATTGGATGACATCAAGAAATGGGAAAAATTCAATCATTGGGTAGCTCAGTTATCGTCATCCAAAAGACAGAAAGAAAAGAGTGGGGCTATTACTGATAAAGAATCAAGATTACTCACAAGACAAGGTTATTCCCAATGAGAATGGGGTGTTAATCATTTCTGAGGTTAAGGTGCGCTCTAGTCATTTTCCTGTTCTAAACTTGGTGTGTTTATGTTCCTCAGCAAATGCTGTGGACTGGTTTTGTCATTTTCCCTTTCTCTTTACTTAATAGGACCAATTTTTATAATCTCACAATGTTAAGAACCACTGATCTTAAGCAAACTCAAAAATCTGCCTGAATATGATGCAATATGGTTGTGGCACCTGTCATTCTCCTGAGTCCCAGGGGCAAAAATAACTGACCTGGCTTATCAAACATAACTGACTTCTCCCCAAATTTTTCTAGTGAAACCTTTCCAAAGCTGGACCTTTTCAATAAAACTCTCTGTTCTCATTCTCTAGATAAAATACCCATTTATGATCACAAGTTTCATTTGCAAGAGAATACATGCTACATTCTAAATAAAAACCTGTACAATAACACCTTTTGATAGCATCATCATTAAAACATTAGTTCTGCCATGTTACAGTCATGTTCTACTTATTCCATTCCCAATGGAAGCCACTGTTAATTTTTTTATAATTATTAGCTCACAACTACCTTGGTATGGCACCACACATGAAGGGTGGGGACTCTTTACGGAAATGTTTTTGACTCTATTTTGATGATTTGTCTAATGCTCTGTTCTATGAGAAAATAAAATGTTGGCAACCATTCATGCTTTAAGCCAAGAAAGAATATGTGTAGTCAAGGGAAATTGGGGTCAATTGTCTTTCAGTAACCAGGAATATCTATTTGCTCTCTTAAGAATTCCAGTCATCATAAAACATATCTCCTGTCTCCCTGCAAATTAGGTTCTTTCAGTGTTTTACATGCATCAATACAGAAGTCATACTGAGCCTTACTTATAAAACTCAGAAAATGATGGTACGTCCAAAGGCCACTTATTCCCAAGAAACTCTACTCAGGGCCACATGGAGACAGGAATATATTTTTCTCACCTAGACTAAATTATTCCCCCTGTTGGATCCTAAGAGTGTTCGAAATGGCACCATTATTTCCCTACTTGAGTTCTGAATCAGTTAGGAAAATCAAAAATTAAGCCAGAAAGATATTTTAAATGTTTATAACCAAAAGAGGCCAATCACAGGCTGTGTTCTCCAAGTGCAGATACTGAACCAGAGTTTGAGTTCAAGGTGTGCCTAAGGGATGAAAGGAAGCAGGACTGAGCAATAGTCAGAGTCACACTGGAATGCAAACCCAAAAAAGCCTTGGCCAACCTGACAGGCAGCTCTGGAACGAGCCTTGCCCAGGAGAGAGAGTCCCTACTAGGTTGAAATGCCTTAGATTTTAAACCCCTCTCAACTCACTCACCTAATGTGGGCTGCCTAGGAAAGGTGTGACTTTGAACAAGCCATCTAGCTCTTTGAAGTGGAGGCATTCTAAAAAAACAAGCAGTGGAGGGGGCGGTGTTCTGTCCACACCCTCTTCTCAATTGGACAGCAAGTCCTTCCTTGAAAGGGCTCCATAGACCAATTCAGAGGACATGGCTAAGATGTCAAATGTATTTCCTGATATGACACTCAGCACTGTGATAGCTAGATCCAGGCAGTGCTGAATAATCATGGACCTCACTTACAGACATGGGCCACTGAAAACTTAAAGCATCAGGATGCTGATGGAGCATATGTAGCTTTTACTAAGAGCTGGTTCTTACATTAGAAAAGAAATAAAAAGCCTGAGATAAGTATGCCCAAATTCCTGCTCTCAGACTCACACACACACACACACACACACACACACAGACTTTGTAAGCAGGAAAGATATGGGAAAGATGTGGACACAGGGCAGGCGTGACATGCTAATGGTGACCTTCCTCATGGAAGAAAACACCAGGAATGGAAGGTAAGTCCCATCTATCCTCCACCAACTGAGTCACAGAACCTGACAGCCAGGTAAAGACAGGACAGTTAGGCTTGTTAATATTTTTAGGTCTCCAGATTACAATAAAAACTCAAAAATCTCATGTGCATATACCATAATCATTTACCTACACACATATTATTCTATTTAAAAGTTTGGCTTCTGGGGAGTTGGTTTGTTGGTTTGGTTGATTGGGGAGTTGGAGTTTGAATTTATATTCTTGTAGCTGCATGTAAAATGAAAGATTTATTTACCAAGTCCTCAATAACATGAACTTTTCTTTTTTAGCTCTTCTGTATACTTTCTGTCTTAATGCAAATGTCACAGGAGGGGTTTCACTGACTCAGTGGCAAAGTGATATATACTGCAAAGTGGCAATGCAGCAGCCAGGTTTTTTACCTTTATTCCCTCTTCAGCCACGTCCCTCTTGACACCTAATAATATGTTCCCACAAAAAAAGGAAGCTATCAGGATAAGGAAGCATGGAGAAACTCAGATCAGGGACTCAGTAAGACTCAGAAAGCACAGGAAGCAGATAAAACCATGGAGATGCCCACTACCTCCTCAACGTGTTAAGGGTGACCCCCAATAGTGACCTCAAGGTGCAAATCACAGGAGTTTTTTTAAAAGATTTTATTTATTATTTTCAGAGAGAGAGGAAGGGAGAGAGGCAGAGAGGGAGAGAAACATCAATGTATGGTTGCCTTTCACCTGCCTCCAGCTACAGACCTGGCTGGAGACCTGGCTTGCAACCTGGTTATGTGCCCTGGCTGGGGAATTGAACCAGCGACCTTTGGGTTCACAGGCAGTGCCTTATCCACTGTGTCACCAGCCAGGGGAAATCACAGGTTTTTAAAGGAGCAACAAGCTGGCCAAGGCAGGTGTGGGGTAGCTCAGGACACAGCCCACCCACAACCTCAGAAAATAGGTGGCTGCCTGGCCAGCAGCCATAAGGAGCGAGGAGAGGAGTCTGTATCTGGAGTCCCAGCTTTTTCAAGGCTGCTGTGTGTGTCACAACCTGGCAGCATTTTCATAGGCTCCACACCAACCCCTAGCAACACCCCAGTGTAGGAGGCAGGTACAGCGCTCATCCGCCATGGGTGCACTCCCCTGCGATGTGAGTAATAACTGGCATGTCCACAGCATGTTCGTATCGCCTGGCCCTTTAGATTTTTTTTTTTTTTTTTAAGAATATCACCAACATAAGTGCAGTGCAGCTCCCCAATTTGGGGTTTTTTTGTTTGTTTTTTTAGTGTTTTAGCCAGCCAGAGAAACTTTCTTTTAAGTAATTGGCTAGTCCTTCCTCTATAAAGGCAAAATAGTGACATGTTGCTAAGGAATTTTATTTTTTAAATAATGGCCAAATAAATAAATATAAATAAATAAAATAATGGTCAACTGTTTAATCAGGTAACATTTGATGTCCTAGAGACTTAAGACAAGATAATACATGACGAGCTGTTACTTTCTGCAACTGATATAAACAAACTCATTCAAGACTAATGATCTAAAGACTGTCATAATAGCATTTCCTAAAATATTTATGAGAATATCTGCCTGGAATAGATAGAACTTAAACAAATTAAGGACGCCACAGACCCAACTTGGATCTACCTATCTTCCCAAACCTTTGACAGCATTTTGCAAAGTATGGTCCTCTGGCCACCAACTTCACACTCTTCAAGCACTTCTGCAACTGCAGATGGCTGGACCCCACCTAGAGAATGAGAGTATCTGGCGGTGCAGCTGGAAAGTCTGCTTGTTCAACAAGGTCCCTGGGTGATTGGGATGCACCATAGGGTGTGGGAAACTTGTTAACATTAAGGCTAGAGCAAAGTCAGTCACAAAGTTCAGAATTCAAGCTCAAAAGAAAAATCCTACCAAATTCATTTGACATTTATTTGGGAACATGGTTTTTCATAAAAGAAAACTCAAATTCTTATTTTATTGTGTTCCTGCTACAGCCAGACACATGGACACAGTATGTAAATTGTGCATCTGTGAGTTAGGGTGGGGGTGGGGCTAAGGGGACGAAATGGTAATGGAAAAATATATAATAAAAATAAAAATAAATAAAATGCAAAGAAGATTGTAAAACTGGGTCTAATAGTGCCACAAATTATAACTCTTTTCACACTGAATTCAGATCTTAGGCTATGCATATCACTAGGAATTCAAATAAGAATTAAGGGAAAAGAAACTTCTACTACAGTCAAACTATCTAAAGGAAAGAAAAACATTAAAATGATAGCATATGTAGTGAATCTAGCTCTTCCCAGGAAAAACAGAGGTGTGGAAAGTGGACAGACCTGCATATGAATGTTTTACAATAAAAAAGATCTTTTGAAATAAGAGATCAAAGCTGAGAGATGATTCTCTTCCCAACCAGAGTCAGTTCTCTATGTTAAAATCAGAGACTTGATGAACTTTTGATCTATCCTTTCTTTCTCTAGAAGCATAGATCTAAAAGCTGTTGTCAAATAGGGTTGTGAAGAAAGGATCAAAGGATAATATATAAACAATTACTGATTTTTTAATAAAGTATCCATGAACTCTGCTTAAAGACATTAACCCACTCCACATAATATTATCTGCAATGGTGTGTTTGTGTCCCTCCAAAAGTCATAAGATAAAATTCTTAACAGCTCAATGTGATGTTATTAGTAGATAAGAGTCTTTGGGGGGTGATTAGGTCATGGGATCAGGGCTCTTTTTAATGAGACTGATACCTTAATAAAAGAGACTCCCAAAGAGCTTCCTTGCACCCTTCTATTAGGTAAGGACACAGCAAGAAGTCTATGAAACAGGAAGAGGACTCTCACTCAATGATGCAGCTACCTTCATCTTGGACTTTCCAGCTTCCAGAACTGTGATAAATTTCTGTTGTTCAAAAACAACAGAATTTTGTTATTGCAGCCTACAAAGACTAAGACACTATCACAACCCACAAGAAACTTCTTTGCTTGGTAAAATGAGCGATACTTGCTCAAGATTAAGCACATGAAATGGTTTCTATAGAGCTTTACACAAACATAGTTACGGTCTGAGAAGCAATTTACACCGAATTCCAATCGACCTTCATCATTTTTGTGTGTAAAAAAACCCTTTTTTTTTTTTTTAATATGGAATGCTTCACGAATTTGCATATCATCCTTGCACAGGGGCCATGCTAATCTTCTCTGTATCAGTCCAATTTTAGTATATGTGTGGCTGAAGCGAGCACCAAAAAAAAAAACAAAAAAACTTTTACAAAATATTTTTATGTATAATTTTCTCCTATGATCAAATAAAATGTAATTAAGACAGGTTTATCAACATTTTATCAACATCAAAACACTGAAAACTATGCATTTAAAAAACTAGAAAAAGATATTAAATGTTAAAATTAAATGGTGGAACTATGATTGATTTCCCTACATTTTTTAAGTATTTGATAACAAGAATGTATTACTTTCAAATGAAAACATTTAACATTATTTTCTCAGGAGGTTTTTTTATAATAATAGAATTTTTGAGTAAAAGTAAATTTCATAAAGACTTTGATAGTCACTGTTTCCTTTGCTTTTTTTTAATTGTTGTTCTATAACATTTTCACTGTTTCTTTTTACCTTATTTCTTTTCTTCTTTTCTAAAAACATGTTTCATCCTGCAGGCCAGATCGTCTCTTTATTCTTTCAAACATTTATAAGCTTTAACATTTTTTGTGAGAAGAAAAAGTTCTGGCTTTCCTTTTTCTCTTCTTTTTTATTACAACCCCATAAATTCTAACTATGGCTATTTAATCTACCTCCCATTATCCTCAATAGTCTTGAGTGACTTTGAAAGCAGATTGCTCCAGCACATTAACTTTTGCTGGGGCACCTTTTCCCCACACCTGACTCTCTTACCCTGCAATTTTATATCCCCTCTAACAGTTTTCTAGGTAATAAATTATACATGATATCTGTCTTGTTCTGGTTTTCAAAATCCCCCATAGTGTCTAAAGTCCTCGTCCTTCAGTCCAGGCCATCTCAGGTATTTCCTTTATGTAATAACTTCTGCTTCTCTTTTCTTCAACCCTTGCCTTTATGCTCTCCTCCATCCTTTTCTTTAATCCCTTTTTCTCATTTCTCACATTCTTTTTCCTGGCTCATACCGCCAGCCTCAGGCTAGTAAAATGCAAATTCTTCCCAGGCTCCACCAAAATTGTGCCCCTTCTACCTGCTTAAGATAGAAATAGAATTATACTAAACTGGGGCATAATCTATCAAGCGCATCATTCCCAGTTCCTGCTATGAATAAAGGACCACACCTACCTCAGTCCTCAAAACATACCGAGACTGGAATACATTCTACATCAGGCTGCTGTTTCTTCATTTTTTCATCTACTTTTAGCCTCTAAGCTTTAAAAATCCAAATGGGAGAAATTGATGTCTACTTTGAGCTAGTAAAATCAATATATATCATAGCAACTAGCTCTTGACAAATGTTTAATAATTATCTCTTAGATAAACAGAGGATTCACTTTTGACAACACACAAATTCAGAAGCAGATATGGGACACCAGCTGTAGTCTGCTCAGCCAGACATTTTAAAAATTTCATAAAATGTAAAACAATGCCACTCTACCTGGCCCATAGAGTCTGGTCCCAGCTCTTCAGTCAGTTTCTTCAGGGTATCTGTCCCACAGATCCCTCAGGCAGATAAAATGACCTACTCAGATGAGGTGACTGAGGAAAGAGAAGGGGAGTGTCTACCCGAGGAGAACACTGCGGAACCTCCTGAAGGTTTAAGCTTTTATTAGGTTTAACTATATGCAGGAGTACATGATGCAGGTGCATAGTATATCAATCAATGTCAAGGGATAATGATTACAAAAACAATTAAAGGAACACAGAAATCAGAGTTGGCCATGACCAGCTAAACATATTGGCATCACAGCCTCATTAAGGTATAGTTCTCAGGTTTATTCTGTGCCTTAACTTAAACATCTGTTGATTAAGAACAGATTTGAAGCAGAGGGGGCTTCAAAGCATACATTGAATTCTTAGTTCTGACTTCCCATGAGAACCCTTGGTACAGCATTGGAGCATACCTGCTACCTGCTTCCCAGTTTTTGGTCAAGACTTACAGGCCCGTTTTCTGGGCCTGGCTTGTGCTGTGGCTATAGATTCCAATACCATACAAAGTGGTCCCCTACAGGTTCCCAGGCCTCAGCTCTCTGCCCATCTCAGGGCCTTTGCTCTTCTCTGTCCTCTGCAGAACCTTCTTCCCTGGGCTCCAGCCCACCTTCCAGGTCTCAGTTTAAATGTCATTTTCCCAGAGAGGCTCTCCTAACTCCTTGGTTTTAAAGTGTTTGGCCTTTCTCTACTTATTTCCCTCATATTGTTGACCACAATCTGTAACCATTTTGTGGTGTTGTTTTTGTTTATATCTTGAACCATGCTGACCCAAAGTAGTTGCTCAAAAACTATATAGTGAATAAAAGAATATATTCATTCAACCCCGGAACACCAGTGAGACAAGGAAGTAGGCATATGCTTAACTAATTTTAAGACTCTCATCTCAAAGGTTTTTGCATATTAATTTTTACCAGAATTTATTTGAGGGGGGTTGTGGTGAAGAGTTCTACACGCAAACAATATTGTTCTCCTTAGCCATACTTTACTTGTCAATCCTTAATCAATCCTGAGAATATCCTTAATCAATCCTAAGAATAGCCAGAACTAAAGGTCAGGTCCCCTGTCCTCACTACATTTTGACCTTTAGAAGGGGTGTGGGTATAGATAGCACCTTGTCTGAGTAATTTGGATGCCTACAAGTATCCCGCATCTTTCCTTTATTATGCTATAATCTGCATAATAAACATTACCAGGTGGTAAACAGAAAATTTTGTGGTGTAGTAAAGAGATAAAGAGCCGTATTTCCTGAGTTTGAATCTTCCTGCTCTGCTTCTTATCAGCAGTTCCCTTGAAAAACATAGTAACAATAAAGTGGAGTTAATATAGTTTATTTATGCATTTCTCAGGGATGTTATGGAAAGCAGATGAGCAAATCTATGTGAAAAGCACTTTGCAAACTTTCCATACACTGTGTACTGTAAGTAGTCATGATTATTTCAATGTAAGCTTTTCCCCTGGCCTAAGCATAATTTGTCCCCCTCATTTTTGCTTGGAATGCAAGCGCTGTAGCAAGTCAGATAACTGGGAAAGTTTAATCATCACATAATGGAGCACATCAGTGCAATAAGGATGATTACGCTTGCACAATTACTGTGCCTTATGTCACTTTGGTCCCGGTGCCAATCCAGCCTCTGTGTGTGATATATAAATATAAATTTATAATGGTATAAATTTATGTTTTATACTATTAAATACTATTTCCTAAATGAAACAGACTGAGAAATTCATTATTTCTGGCTCTAAGAGTATGTGAACTGTCTCTCAGTCTCAAAATATTTTCATGTATTTAATAAATGACAAAGATTAGGTCTTCATCTACATTATCTGCTCATATCTCAGCAGAAAATAGCAGTTGAATTCATCTGAATTTCCCTACTTAGCTATGGCTTTGACTCTAGTAGGAATTTTGTCTGGAAGATTCTCTGTTCATCTTTTTCCTTTCATTATAATATAATAAGCACCTGGAATAAAGACACAATGCTTGGTTGATCTAAAACCATATAAGTTGTTCAAAGTTATCAATTAAATATTGTTATATAATGGTTAATTATATAAGCCATAGTCAAATTTTAAGGTTTAATATTTACCTACATAATATAAAGTAATTTACATACCTATTGACTTTATTCCATTTCTAACTGAAATGTTATTTACTTGAGAGAATTTTCATATTGATATACAACCTGCCTTTACCAGAAAATAGGAAAGAAATAGAAACCTTCAGAAAAGCAAAACACTTTATAATAAAGGCACAGTTCACTCCAATTTAAAATAGGGAGTCAGTGGCTTCCAGAAAAAGAAAATAATTGATTTCAAAAAGTGTAGGGAATACTAAGAAGCTAGAAGACATTAGCCATATGATAAAGAAGACACATGCCCAGGTGGCAAGCCAGTCTCCAGACAGATCTGTAGCTGGAGGCAGGTGAAAAGCAACCATACATTGATGTCTCTTTCCCTCTCTGCCTTTCTCCCTTCCCCTCTCTCTGAAAATAACAAATAAAATCTTTTAAAACAGAAAAAAAGATCAGTTTCTCCAGTAAAAATCATAAAAATGATATAAGCAACATAGTTCAAATATGAAACCTATTGAAATGTGACATGCTTTTGAGCAGCCAGTAGAATGGATGACAGGAGAATGTAAATGTTATTGATCCTGGCTATATAAAACTAAAAACACAACTCTCAGAAACTAGGAAATGGAGGTAGAAGGCAGGCTAGACACACAAACTTCCTTATCTTACAACTTGGGGAGGCAAAAGGAGCTGTTTATAATGGACAAAAGCAGATTAAGCAATTTATTTAAATTTATAAGTATACTTAGAAAAAAAATTTTAAGATATAACTTGAGAGGACGTGGGAAGAAAGATGAAGATTTGGAGTAAATGGACTGAAGCTTCATGTAACATAGCAATAGATAATTCAGAAGCTGATCAAATAAGAAAGAGCAATAAAGCATCATGTTTGAAGATACAGACACTAAAGGAGCTAAATGCAATTTAAAATGTTTATCTCTAAAGAGGTGGGCTGAGGGCAAGGTAGATCAAGAAAATATCACTTTTACCTAAGGCCCTCTGCACTATTTAGCTTTAAAATTGTGTGCATAAACTATGCTATGAGCTACCTAGAAGACATGATCTCCTAGATGTCCCACAGCTTCCTCACACTTAAAATCTACATACTTATTCCTCATCATCATTCCCCATTGAGCATTTGACTCCTACTTCATTCTTGTTATCATTCAATGTCATTTATTTATTTATTCATTTAAAGCTTGAATGCCTCCGGTGCTAACTGCTAGAAGCACAGCGGTGGCAAGATAGACATGGCTCATTTGCTCATCAAGTCTATATTCTAGTAAGGCAGATCAGATACACACAGAGAGAGAGATTTACTGACAATTTAAATTATTTCAAATTACCATAGTGCTTAAAAAAATAAACAAGGCCTGCCAGAGAGATAGAATAATAGGAATGATTTATCTTTAATTAGGATGTGCAAGGATGTGTCTTAGAGGTGACATTCTAGCTGGGATCTAAAAAATAAGAACTGTTAGCCATGTGTAATGGATATTTGTCATATTTGGGGCCACTTGGTATCTTTTGAATATTCTTCCTATTTGGAGTATTTTTATTCCATAAGTAAAGAAATTAACACTCAGTCCTACTAAAGAACAATAAAGCATTGTGCAAGAATCCATTGCACTTGGCTGGGTAGCACAGTTGGTTGGAGTGTTGCCCCATACACCAAAAGGTTGTAGATTCAGTCCCTCATATGGGAGACAACCAAATGATGTTTCTCTTTCTCTCTCTCTCTCTCTCTCTCTCTCTCTCTCTCTCTCTCTCTCTCTGTCTGTCTTTGTCTATCTCTCTCTTTCTCTCTCTCCCTGTCTCTCAAATCAAGAAACATATCCTTCGTTGAGGATTTTTTAATTAAATTTAAATTATAAAAGAATCCATTGCAATTAAGCAAAAGAAGACAGTCACAAAAGACTATATACTGTATTATGTCATTTCATGAGATGTTCATAATAGGTGAATCTATAAAGAAACAAAGTGCTTAAGTGGTTATGTAGTGCACTGGGAGATGGTGGAGAAGGAAGAACAGGAATAGGGAATGACTACTAACTGGTACAGGAATTTTTCTTTGTGGTCATGAAAACGTTCTAAATTTAAAATGAGGTGATGGTTGCACAGCTCTTGGAATATACTCAATCTGTGGCATTGGAGAAGCACACCTGCAAGCCCTTTAACGTTTTTGTGTGTGGGCATTGCTAGCTTAAAGAATATAGAGTAAGAGTTGTGGAGAAGCATTTTCCTGGGAAAGGAACGGTGTTGATCATGTGATTAGATGTTTAGAATTGAAGATTATGTTGTTCCTCTGTTGAGCATCCAGAGCCAATTAACAGAGATGCCCTTGTGCCCTAAATACACGGGTTATGGTAAACACGGAGCAGGCCCACCACAGAGCCCCACTTGCTAAACCAAGGTGGTGACAGTGGCCATAAAGAGAAGTGGACAGACAGACTCTAGACTATTGTAGAGCTAGATTGGTCAGGAACAGAAAGATGAGGCAAAAGCTATTAATACCTACTGAACTACAAATCTCCTCACATCTTAGGACTGATTCAGGTATGAACCTACAATATAGCCTTGACCAAAAATATGTAAGAGCATATCTTTTAGGATAGCCTGTGCTAAGATTTTCTTTATCTTACAAAGACAGGAAACCAGTACTTTGACAGGGAAATTGTTCTTATCTAGATAAAACTGATTACTTTCCTCAGGTCCTATATTTATGTATCTACTACAGCTCATTTAGCACTTAACCTATTTACATATTTGGCTTTTCTATTAAACTTTAACCCCCTCCAATATATAACTAATATCTAATTTGTCTTAATTACCCTCAGCTTCCTGTACAGTGCCTGGCGCATAGTAGCTCTTATCAAATATGATTAAACATTTGTTGGACAAGGTGGTAGAAGGCTTAAAATTAAGGTCCAGTATTATGTGCTACCTTGATATCTAGTGAAAACAGGAGGGGATCAAAGGCCTACATACAAGTTCCCCTTCCCACTCTGTGCTTGTGTGTAAGCTTCCCTAGCTAAACCCTCCTTATCAACTGGACCGGGTAGGTTCTCACTCACCCCTGAAAGCAAGTTTGGTTCTCTGCCAGGCTGTGGAATAATTCAGACAAACCAAGGACACCCTCCCACTGCAACCAGGAGGCACCCCATCCCCTTGATTCTACCAAGTGTGCCTCCCACGGCCCCTAATTGTTCACTCCGGGCCTGAGCACAACCCCCAGGAGACCCTGCGTGTATCCAGGTGTCTGGCTGTCAGGGCGGGCTCGGAGCCTCGCTCTGTCTGCGCTCAGCATCTTCCAGAAAACGAGTCTGGGCATCCTCACAACGCAGCACTAACTCAAACAGAGGACATCCTCACCTGTCCCATGCTGGAACAGGGATTCCTAATCCCAAAGCAGGAATCCCTCCCTCACCCATGGGGCGAATGGGAGGTAATTCTATTCTCTCTCCCAGCTTCTAGTCAGATTACATGGCTAATACTAATAGCAATGGGCAAAATTTCGTGAGGTTCACTACAGAAATAAAACCTTTTCTACATCACTTGGTTAACCAGGCTATTAACCACTCCAATCCCTTTGATCTTTCTTCAGTTTCATTTTGGAAAGAATCTCCCCGGATCTCCACCAGGTCAGTTTAATTCCAGCTTGATTTCTCATCAAAAATGAAGATGAATCACACAAATCTGCTCCTGTGCTGAACATTGCAGGTATCCAATAACTCTTTTTGGCTGGGAACAGAGCTTGACCACACACAGCACCTTAGATGCCTTGAGTCTGGAGGTCTGCACCAGGATCCCCCAAAGATCGATTGCACAAAAATGAAACTAAGCAGCTCACACTTCCAATGAAAATTCCTACCACAGGGAGAGTTTCCCTTTGCTTCAAAAATGCAGTTTCTTTGTAACCTTGGAAGTTATTTCTTCTCTCCACCTCTGGGTTTAATAATGCCAGATGAAGAGCCTTAAAGATTAGTGCATTTAAAAATAATAATAATAAAGGTAAAAAGTGAAACTCTCTACAAGTGGTCAGCATGGTTCTTTCATCAGAGTTATTAAGCACCAAAGTTGACCTAGCAAAAGTTAAAAGTAGTCATAGGTTTTCATTAAATTGTCTTATTTTAGAAAACTGGAAAGTCTTTGTTGTGAGGTAAGCTTGTCAGGAAAGATGGTAACAATTAAGTACAAAGTCATTGTTTAACTTCTACAACACTCAGGTCACATCTCCTCTCCTCACCTAATTTATTAGTAACTCCAGTAATACTTAACAACTGACATCATTGAACATGAACATCATGCTAAGGCACTGTATTAAGTTGTTGTCGTTGTTTTTTTAATGTCTCAGTTCATTCAATCCTTCTAGCAGCCCCACAAGGGGGGAACACCATCCAGCCACAGTGTCAGGAAAGGGAACTTTTTCTTATTTGAATGTCATTTCTGAATTCTTAGACCAGCATGATTGACAATAACTGCAGTGACCACATTTAAATCTTCACCCTTGACAAACAAGTGACTTAATTATGAAAATATAAACACAATGAGAAGCAGATTTATGACAAAGGAAGTTTTCCCTTTATAAAAAAAAAATTAAAAATCAGAATATTTTAATAAAATTAACCATACATTCACCACTTGACTTAGGAAATTTACTCTTAAGTATTTATCCTAAAAATAATTAACACATATTCACACAAGAACCTATACACAAATGTTCACAGCCATTTTATTTATAGTAGTCAAAAACTGGAAACACTTCTATCAATTCTAAAAACTGGTGACTGAATAGACAAACCAGTACATTCAAACAATACTGCTCAGAAATAAGAAGAAACAAACTACTAATGTATGTAAACCATAGATGATTCTCAAAAGCATTATGCTGAGCAAAGGAAATAAGACATAAAGTGGTGGTACATATTGTATGATCTAATTTACATGAAATTCTAACATAAATAAAACTAATTCATCATAAAAGAAAGCAGATCAGTGGTTGCCTGGGACAAGGAGCAAGGGGGATGATTACAAAAGGACACAAAGAAAGTTTTTGAAGTTCAGGAAATAGTCTATTGAATATATCTTGATTGGGATACAATTGATTACACATGTGTATACAATTATTAAAACTTATACTGAACAATTAAAATGGAGGCCTTTCATTGTATGCATGGTAAACCTCAATAAATGGATTAAATATAAAATATTGTCAGAAGATTTCATTTAAATAGTAATTTCCCTTCTATTGGTCCTTGTATTTTATATATTTTTTTAATAATTATTGAGTGTTGAGACAAAGAAAAAAATCATCTGATCTGAAATGAAAATAACTTCTGAATTATGCACAATTTCATTTAATTCAAAAACCATGTCTTCAACATTATATATATATTTATTTATCACATTTCTACTTCAAGGGAATTCACTTAAACCTTGTATCATTACTGTAGACTAGTTGGGAAGAAATGAGTTAAGTTCTCTGTTCTCCAGACTTGGACTTCCTATCCTAGGTGGGGTATTGAAAGTGACAGGGAGATGATGTTAACAGAGATTTTATTATTATTATATTTTTTATTTTCAGAGAGAGAGGAAGGGAGAGAGGCAGAGAGGGAGGGAAACATCAATGTATGGTTGCTTTTTACCTGCCTCCAGCTACAGACCTGGCTGGAGACCTGGTTTGCAACCTGGTTATGTGCCCTGGCTGGGAATCGAACCAGCGACCACTGGGTTCGTGGGCTGGCGCCTTATCCACTGTACTACCAGCCCGGGCAGATTTTAATTTTTTAAAGAGATATTGTCAGGAAATTTGCTTACTTGTTTCTAAACTGACTTTTGTTTCTGAGCTATGGGCCATGAAATGCAAATTCAACTATGTACAATGGCCAAGCAGTTCACATAAAGGAGGGAAATACATAAACTGCTATAAGATGGTTGGCATGATGAAGATGGTAATGAACTGGACAGTACACACTGCATTTTATTCACTCATTCATTTATTCGCTCATCATTTATTTGCTCATTGACTCATACAACAAGTATTCAATGAAGACCTACTCTTTGCTGAGCAGTACTCTAGGCATTGAAATATAAACATGAACAGAACAGAAAGACCCTATTTAAAAAGTAGTTTCTATTCTAGTGAATGTTAAACTAACAACAAATAAGTGAACAACTAAACAAAAACATCTGATATGTCAATGCTATAGGATCGGTGAAAGGGAAAGGGATGAAAGAAACAGAAGTTCTCTATTTGCAATAAAGTCGCTAGGGAAATTCTCTTTGATAAAGTGACCTTTGATAATGTGAGTAGAGACATGAGGAAAGAACAAGCCATGTAGATATGAGGATGAGAGGGAGAACGTTCCAAGAGAGAAAATGAGACCCAGAGCAGAAGCATGATTAGAGCATTAAAGACACTGCTAGGACATTTGGAGGAGCTGGAGTGGAGTGACGAAGGGAAATGTGACAGGATAGGGGGCAGGGAGAGGGAAGAGGACCTGCTCTGTGGGAAGTTCAGGCCTCTATTATGGCCTTATGACCTTTGTTTACATTATGAGTGCGATGAAAAGCCACTGGAGGATTCCAAGCAGAGAAGTGGAGTGATCTAACTATTGCAGCAGTTTGAAAAATAGACTGTAAAGGAGGCTGGGAAGCTTAGGTGTAGATTTTGGCAGTAAGTCAGGAGAGATGATTGTAGCTTAGAAAAGAATAGTGTCTGTAGAACTTGTGCGAAGTAGTCAGAATCTGAACATATTTTGGAAGACCGAGCCTTGGAGATGAGGTGAGGCAGAAAAAGAGGAGTTGGGGAGACTCACCCTAAGGAGTCCCTGGGTAAAAATTCTGTAAGATATGCTTCACCCAAATGATGACCATTTGAGATAAACTGAAAAAAATGTTACTTTCTCGTTTAGCACCAGCATTTTGTGTGAGTTCTAAGACCATGAAGATAATACTATTCATGGTACATGGGTAGGTGTTAACTGTAGGATTTCCATCTTGAAATAATTTATCTGAAGTCAGCTGGGCTGCTGGCTCCAGAGGTCATCCCTATTCATGCTTGTTCTTCCCAAATTGGGGATAAGTATTCTCTAAGTCAGTACTCTCACTTTTCACTCAAAATTGTACCAAGAAAGTCATAGGAGGAAACCTATTATCTTGGCAAAAGGACCATGGGAAAGTATCTAGTGTCTCTGCTGACCAGAGGACTTCTTATCTGAGTACTACTCAAAATGAGCCTCTTCAGACAAATAATAGCTAGAATCAAGTCAACTTTCTTCCCTAAACAAACATAGTCAAGGATCAGAGGTGAGACCAAGGTGGATCACCCAAGACTGCATCCAACAGGGATTTTGGGTACATTTTTTACAATAGTCTAGACCCAAAGAGACCCTGACAGCAGATTATACATGGCACCCCAAGATAGAACACCCATCTGACATAGCTGGAGATATGGACCTCTTATGCTAGGAAAAAGCTCCATTGTGGTACTTACTCATATGCTACATGATCATGTGGGAAGACTCAGATTGTAGGATTGGGTAATGTAGCGTAAATTCAGAGTTGACATAATTGGTGGCTTATCTGATTAAAAACCTTATGATGGTGGTGTTCCCATAATTATTGTTAGACACTGGGAATGTATGTGAATTCTGAGACCTATAAAAAGGAAACCATGACAATCCTGGCAGACTCTTTCTTTCAACCTGACCTGGGAAACAAGGTTATTCTTGATCTCAGATTGTCACTAAGTCCTTCCCTCCCATTTTCCATCCATTCCAGGTTTCCAGGGCCTACAGTTAAAACCTTTCTCTTTCTCAGGCCCACATCAAGGAGACAGTAGGATGTTGGCATTAGTATGGCCTGGGGTTCTCTCTCACTCATATGATTTCCCATCTCCCTACCTAGAACACAGGCTGGTGAATAGTATTGCTGGACAATGCTTCCAACCTAAAGGTGTATATCCCTAGTAATGCAGTAGTGAGGTAGCTTCCTCCCTGTAATCAAGGTTAATCACAACTGCCACCATCATGGAGTTTAGCCAATCCAGAGCTTACCTCACATGGTCTAAACAATTTTGAGGAAAAATAAAATACAAACTTTGAAGGTAAGTAAATATATCTGTATTGCACTGGCATGAACTAGGCCCACATCCAGGGCAGCTGCATCTAATCCTGACATGCCCACTGTCAGTCACGGCAAGAACAACTTGTGCTCCACGTTGCTGTGTTCACTGCATTCACCCGCCTAACCCCTCTTCCTAGAGGCAACCTCTGAGTTTGTTGGACTCCCATGAATGCTTCAGCCGGGAACATAGGCCTGCTATTGTAACAATGGCAGGTGACCTTTTAGTTGAACTCTTAACACTCCATCTACCATTTAGATGACACCTGTTTTCTGGGTATAATAAAGATGGGAAAACCCAGCAGATATTTTGTCTTTTTGCCCAATCCTGGTTGTGTTTGGTCACGACATGAGCCCCCTTAGTCACTGGGTATAGTTCTGGAGTAGACATTTATTTGTGCTTGATTAGAGAATTAACAGTGGTGTCTAAATCATAAGTGGGCATCAATGGTGACCAAAATATAATTCTAAGGCTAAGAGATAATGACCCAATAGAGTTCATTTGACAATTGTGTGCCTCATGCATTCCCCATGTTGCTGTCATAAAAGATGGTGCCCTTTTAGACATATAGGGTTGTTGTCACTATTATTTTAATTTTTAATCAAACCTATTTTTAAATTAATAGTTTACCCACTAAGTGATAAAGTAAAATTAGTATTATTTATTTTACCTATGTTAACCTATGTTTAACCTATGTTAAAAATGGCCAAAGAAATTGTCACTGGGTTTTTTATTTTATTTTTATTTTTTGGTCCAGAAGAAGATTCACCTTTTCTGAATGTGTCAACAATAGTAAACTAAATGATAAAACAGTTTTACTCAGAATTATGATCCCTCATAAATTTAGTTCAGTTTTGTACATACATTTTTATGCTTTGTATGTAAATGCAGCTTACGTTTTGATGGCTTCACTGCTTCATTAACCATGGCATCACTGTAAAGTAACACACTGTGGGTTTTGCACTTCTCCTTGGTCCTAGTTTCAAGCTTACATCAACATAAACTTCCAGCATTGCTTCTCATTGTGACACTAGAGCCCCTGGAATGTCTACTAAATCTATGTTAAATGTTTTCTCTTCTCACTTTTTTAAAGATTTTATTTTATTATTTTTAGAGAGATGGGAAGGGAGAGAGGCAGAGAAGGGGAGAGAGATCAATGTACGGTTGCCTTTCACCTGCCTCTAGCTATGGACCTGGCTGGAGAGCTGCCTTGCAACCTGGTTATGTGCCCTGGCTGGGGAATCGAACCAGTGGCCTTTGGGTTCGCAGGCCAGCACTTTATCCACTGTGCCACCACACCACAGCCAGGGCTTCTTCTCATTTTTTAATTGTGTCAAGTAACCACTGTAAGCATCCTAATGTAGCATTGATTGATATTATTATTTCAAACAACAGTGGGTTTTTGCTTATTCAAAACAGAGTAATTGAATGCGCACTCTAGTGTGGGTGACTTCCTAACCTGAAGTCCTTAGTATCTATAAATTCCAAAAAGACCAACTGCCTCAATGCTGAGCACTGATTTTAAGGGAATCTCACTCCTATTTAGATCTACATAATTTATGTAATGATGTGCAACCATTCAGCACAATCTAAAAACACAAAGTACAGTCCCTATTGCCTTGCAAGGGGAATATCTGCGCTAGAGCCTGGGGCACATGTACACAGGTGTCACTTCTTGGCTCTTTGGCCCCAGCTTCACTCTGGCTGAATTCCAGCCCTAGAACATGTAAGCCTCCTACCAGTGGTAGGAACTAGAAAAAGAAATACCACCCCATTCTTCAAGCCAGAACATTTTTCTTTTTCTCATCCCTAGTTGGCTGCCAAAGTTTTGGCTTATAGCTAGCATTTGAGGGTATTTTCAAGTTCTAAACATATGGAGAACAGAGCTTCACCTCATGAAAAGTTATTTAAAGAACTGAACAGGTATCGAATGATTCAACCTCTTTGTCCTTTGCAGAACTCTTCTTCCCTCTACCATGACCCTTTCAATTCTTTTCCAAAGGGAAAACAGTATCTGGATATCCTTGTGGTGTTTGTAGTAATTATCTCAGCTTTCTATTAGACACCATTTAGGTAAACTTAATCTTTGTCAGCTTTCCAGTGAACTGTTGACAGGGTTCATAATGCAATCAATCTAATTTTTAGTAGCACAATACAAGTGTCTCATGGCTAAGATAAAAAGGCTAAAGAGAATGAGGCATATTTTCAAAATTAAATAAAAGTCATGTAGTGTCACAAAGGGTAGAACCATAAAACATTTTCAAAACTTTTATATAAAAAGGCAGTTTAAATGAGGTATGTCATGTGGCATTGATGATTTGTCATACCTCTTAGAATTCACATCTTGAGAATCTTGCATGTAATTTATGATACTATTGGTTAAAGGGAACCAAAATAGAGAAGTATTATAAGGCAATTGTTTCTTTAGTTTTATTTTTTCCATTACCATTTATTCCTCTTTTACCTTCTTCCACCTCCACCCACTCCACCTACTCCTAAACCCACACAATTACCACTATTGTCTGTGTCCATGAGTCCTTTTTCTTTTTTTTTTTTAAGATTTTATTTCATTATTTTTAGAAAGAGGGGAAGGGAGAGAGGCAGAGAGGGAGAGAGGGAGAGAGACATCCATGTACGGTTGCGTTTCACCTGCCTCCAGCCACAGACCTGACTGGAGACCTGGTTTGCAACCTGGTTATGTGCCCTGGCTGGGGAATCAAACCTGCGACCTTTGGGTTCGCAGGCCGGCGCCTTAACCATCGTGCTACCAGCCAGGGCCTTTTTCTTTTTTTGCTTAATCCCTACATTCCCCAAGCCCACCACCTCCCAAAGCTGTCATCCTGCTCTCTATGAGTCTGTCTCTATTTTGTTTGTTAATTCAGCTTGTTCATTAGATTCCACATATGAATTAAAACAGTTGGTACCTGTTTTTCTCTGACTGGCTTATTTCATTTAACATAATGTTCTCCAGGTACCCCCATGCTGTCACAAAGGGGAAAATTTTCTCCTACTTTATGGCTGAGTAGTATTCCATTGTGTAAATGTCCCATAGTTGTTTTATTCACTCGTCTACTGATGGACATTTGGTCTGCTTCCAAATCTTGGTAATATTAAGTAATGCTGCAATGAACACATAGGGGTGCACAATTGGGATTTTTTCCCAGATTTGATTTATTACTTCCAGAGAGAGGGGAAGGGAGACAGGCAGAGAGGGAGAGAGACATCAATGTATGGTTGCCTTTCACCTGCCTCCAGGTATGGACCTGGCTAGAGACCTGGCTTGCAACCAGGTTATGTGCCCTGGCTGGGGAATTAAATCAGTGACCTTTGGGTTTGCAGGCCAGCGCCTTATCCACTGTGCCACCAGCCAGGGATATTGTTTGGTTTTTTATTGAAAATTGTCCTCTGCAAATATACACTGAGGACCCAGGACAATGTCCAGCTTATACAGCTTTCAATTTAGAGTGTGAGTTATCCAAGCAAGCCAAAAATAAGTAGCTTTGTTGAGGCACTTCTGCATACCACAGTGTTGGGAAATGCTGTATGTTTTGACAAGCATTTCCTCAGAGATCTTCTAAAATAATATATTTGAAGTTCCGTACATATGCATATCTATATGTATCACTGCCACCTTGTGGTTAAAAAGTTTTTCTTTCCTCTGTCTCTTTAACAAATGTGACTATCATTTCAAGAAAATGTAAGCTTCTGCACCAGAGTAACTTTCAGTGATATCACCTATATTCCCAATAATGACCATTTTAAATCAAATGACCCCTTTATTTCTAAATCCAATTATGAGTCTTTAAGGGAATCTTGTGTTCAAACACACCTTGCTTAACTGTGTTTTTAAAAGGTTTCCTCTACACTCTGCTATTACTCCACAAAATAGTCCTAGAATGAGAGATAGAACATAACTCTAGATCTATACATAAATGCAAAAAAAGATCAAAGCCATTATTTACATAACTTCAAGGAGAAATTGACAACTTCAAGACTAGTCAGTCTTTAGCCTTATTTAAATACTGCAGAGTGTAGATTTCCACTATTAGTAATACCTTCAACAAAAATCAGAGGCAAGAGTAAAGAAATAGACACAAGAGGCAGATAGTCAAAATCTCTGGTAGCCAGCTCTTCCTACTTTATGTGAACCCCAAACCAGACATTTCAGCAGCATCTGAGAGCTTGTTAGAAATCAGACTCTGAGAGCCCACTTCCAACCTAAGACTCACGATTTCTGCCTTTGGACAAGATTCCCAGGTTATTCTTATGCACAGCACATTTTCAAATCATTGCTCTATTCCTAATATGCATGATGAGATGTTGCTTAGACTGACTTGATTCTATTACCTCTAAAGATCTAGCAGATGTGGTCCATAAACTTTGTGTGGTCTAAAGACTGCTCGGAATGCGGTCATTATAACTAAGTCAGTTTCTCAAATTCCCTACCCATCCTTGCAAAGAACTGATGATAGAGGAGCCTATGTGCAAAGACTTCCTACAAAAGACTCATCAGAAACTTTGTTATGATAAGTAATTAAAACCTAAGGCAAGAAAGGCATATGATAATGCTGGCTTTCAATTTTCTTTAAGTTTCTCCTCTTTTAGGAGAGGAGAAATATTTTGTAACTTACAAAGGGCAATGGGACAATGAAAATTTGCAACTAAGAGAACCAGGGCTTCTGGTTACAATGGAACCATAGATAAATATGGCTCACATTCTTGTACAACCACAGCAAAAATTATAACTTAACTACAAAACCACTATCACCCAGAATTGTCAGAAAATCGAACTGTATGGAAGTCCAACAACCAAGAAATTAAAGAAGTCACATTCATCCAGACAGGTAGAAGGGGCAGAGACACATGGGAGAGGTGTGGAGACATGGAGATATGAAATAGGTGGTCCCACACCCAAGTGTGGCAGATAAAAATCAGGAGGGATACCTCAGGAATGAGGGATCCCAACCCCACACCAGACCACCCAGCCCAGGGTTCTAGTGCCAAGAAGCTAAGTCCCCATATCTTCTGGCAATAAAAACCAGTGGGGGCTAGGGAAATGCAAGAAACTACAAGATTCTCAGGAATCTCCTCTTAAAGGGCCCATAACAGGCTTAGGACTTACACAGACTCACTCCCTCTAAGCTCTAGCACCGAGCTAGAAGGGCACCAGTGGCCTACATGGAGAAATTGAAGTGCCTGGCATTAGGGCAAGTGCCAGGGGACAGCTTCCTCCTAGACAAACCTCCAGAGGCCAGGCAGCAGCACTGTCCCCTTCTTAGCCCTCCACACACAGAGCCACAGAGTGGCAACACTATATAGATGTTTCCAGCAACCTTGTTCACACAGGTTGCCCCAACCTGGCAATTACCTAAGGCTCCACTTCATCCAACTTACCAGTGTGCTTTTCTACAACAGGCCATGCTACTAAAACAGAAAGCAGCTCTACTTAATACATAGAATAAAACACAGGGAGGTTGACAAAATAAGGAAACAAAGACATACGGCCCAAATGAAAGAACAGAATAAAACTTCAGAAAAAGAACTTAACAAATGGAGATACACAATCTATCAAATGCAGAGTTTAAAACACTGATTAGGATGCTCAAAAAACTCACTGTGTACTTCAAGAACATTAAAAAAGAAAGATCCAGGCATAAATGAAGGTTACACTACACTAAGTGAAATAAAGAAAAATTTAAAGTGAACCAACGGTGCAGTGGATGGAGCCAGGAATCAGATCAATGATTTGGAACATAATGAGTAAAAGAACATTTGATTAGAACAGCAAGAAGAAAAGCAATCCAAAAAAACAAGGATAGTCTAAGGAGCCTCTGGGACAACTTCAGTTGTACCAATATTTGACTCATAGGAATGACAGGAGAAATGGAAGAGCAACAACTTGAAAACTTATTTGAAAAAATCATGAATGAAAATTTTCCTAGCTTGGTGAAGGAACTAAATATACAAGTCCAGGAAGCACAGAGTTCTAAACAGATGGACTCAAAGAAGACCACATCAAGACACATCATAATTAGAATGCCAACAGCTAAAAATAAAGAGAGAATCTTAAAAGCAGCAAGAGAAAGGCAGATACTTATCTACAAAGGAATTCCCATAAGATGGTCAGCTGATTTCTCAAAAGAAACTGCAGCCCTGACTGGTAGCACAGTGGCTAAGGTGCCGGCTTGCGAACCCAAAGGTCGCAGGTTCAATTCCCCAGCCAGGGCACATAACCAGGTTGCAAACCAGGTCTCCAGTCAGGTCTGTGGCTGGAGGCAGGTGGAAGACAGCCACACATTGATGTCTCTCTCCCTCTCTGCCTCTCTCCCTTCCCCTCTTTCTAAAAATAATGAAATAAAATATTTTTTTTAATTACTTTAAAAAAAAAAAAAGAAACTGCAGGCTAGAAGGGACTAGCAAGAAGTATTCAAAATGATGAAAAGCAAGGACCTACAACTTAGATTACTCTATCCAGCAGAGCTATCATTTAGAATGGAAGGGCAGATAAAGTCCTTCTAGACAAGGGAAAGCTAAAGGAGTTCATCATCATCAAGCCATTATTATGTAAAATGTTAAAGGGACTAATTTAAGAAAAGAAGATCAAAATGACAAACATTAAAATGACACTAAATTCATAACTATCAACAATTAAATCTAAAAAACAAACTAAGCAAACAAGCAGAACAGAAACAGAATTATAGACATGAAGAGCATTTGGAGGGTTATCAGTTGGGTCAGGGAAGGAGATGAATTGGGGAAAAGGTGCAGAGATTAAGAAGTACACATTGGTAGATACAGAATAGACAGGGGGATGTTAAGAACAATATAGAAAATAGATAACCAAAGAACCAGAACTTATATGCATGACTCATGGACATGAACTTAAGGGGTGGTGGAGTGGCTAGAGGGAATGGAGGGTACCAGGTGAAGTGGAGCAAAGGGGGAAAAGTTGGGACAATTGTAATAGCATAATCAATCAAATACATTTTTTAAAAAAGAAAATTTGCAACTGTTATCAAGCTTTGTCTACTTATTGCAAAATAAAGTCAAAATGTCTTCTTAAACTATCAAGAATTCATTCAGCACCTTAAAAAGAAAGTGTATTGCTCGCCTGTTTTATGTTAGGCATCATGCCGGGCACTTTCTAAGGCAGGACACAATGAACAGTAATAGGCTTACAACTGTGTTCTAGTCCTATCTCTTCCCTGACTAGTGCTTTATTTGTCGGTATTGTCCAGAGAAACAGAGCCAATAGGATATACATAAACATATAAAGAGATTTATGATGAGGAATCAACTAACACTATGATAGAGGCTGAGAAGTCCCACAATATGCCATTGGCCAGATGGAGACCCAATAAAGCAGAAGGTGTCCTTCCTGTACAAGCCAGAAGGCTGAGAATCAGGAGTGTTAATGACATTAAGTCCCAGTCCAATTGCAGGAGAAGATATAAGTCCCAGATCAGCAGGTAGAGAGAAAATTTTCCCTTCCTCTGCCTTTTTGTTCTAGTTAGGCTCTCAATGGATTGGATGATGGGGTGGGCTAGCTCTTCTATTTAGTCTACTGATTCAAACACTGATCACATTTAGAAACACCCTCACAGATGCATCTGAAATAATGTTCTGCCAAATGCCTCTGTACCCCATAATTCAGTTGACACATAAAATCAATAATCACACTGATTCTTCTAACCAAGTCATGTCTATCTGGGACTACTAACCTTTGTAAAATTAGGGGGTGGGGTCAATGGTACTTGATAGGCATAAAAAACAATTTTAAAGATGAGCGTTTCTATGGTCATTAGCTCTGTTCCTACCTAACATTAATTTGATCTAGTAAACAGAACGTATATCTTTATACTTGAGAATCAAGCTCAGAAAACAAGCATTATAGGAAGCATAAAAAACAAGTGTAGAGAATGGAAATATTATGAAGAATCAGCCACCAAAAATTGCTTCTGCTTAACATTCCACATTGCAAATGGAGAGCAGCACTTCAACATGTAAAGAAGAGTTCCAAGTCTACTGACACTTCATAAATGTAGATCAAAGGCTAATGACATGCATTATATAGTATCACCCATTACAAATTTTGATCCACAATATATCCAAAGTGTAACTAAAAAGCAAGGCTTGAATGTCAATGTCAATATAAAAGATTTTCTGTTTCAAGAGCAACACTTTAACTTCCACAGTCTTTGAACCCAGACAATACCTTATCCTCTAGAAGTCAGGAGTTCTGAGAACTAATTAACATTGTATTGGACTTAAAATTATTGAACTCCTGGTCAAGGTGCTTACTCTGAGGAAAGATTGCATTATAGGTCTAATTAGGAGAAGGATTATGAAACAATTCTAATTATAAAGTTGTATCTGAATACCTCAACTATGTTAATAAAAAGGAGGAATATTTATATTAAAAACTGAATCAGTTTGCTCCTATTTTATGTATATGGGCTATATTTTATACCTATGAGCAAGTTTATTTGACTTCACCTTTTTTATTTATTTATTTTTTTCCAGAGAGAGGGGAAGAGAGAGAGGCAGAGAGGGAGAGAAACATTATGTATGGTTGCCTTTCACCTGCTTCCAGCCATGGACCTAGCTGGAGACCTGGCTTGCAACTTGGTTATGTGCCTTGGCTGGGGAATCAAACCAGTGACTTTTAGGTTCAAAGGTCGGCACCTTACCCACTGTGCTACCAGCCAGGGCTGACTTCACCTTTTTAAAATTGAGTTTAGCAGATAAAAAATCTTTCATGTCTTCATAATATCAATAATTTGTTTAACTGAATTTTCATTTTTTTAACTAGTTGTATTATCACTATGTAGACACAGTCAGACACAACTTCAATTTTTATTTTATGTTTTGCTTGTTGTATTTGTTTACTATTTTATATAAATGTTGAATTTGCTACCAAATGACATTTTCTGTTATGTTATTGTTAGGTCATTTTTGTCTATCATAGACACCAAAATTGATCTCTACCAAAGTTCTTCAACAATATTTTGCAAAGAAAAATTCCTTTTCAATTCCATAGTTTAATATTTTATGAACTGAAGTCTGATCTTATGACTTAGAGCATAAAATTCTTAAGTAACTTGCTTTACTATATATGCTACTTCTTATAAAATTCTCCCAATCTCATTTTGAATCTAGCTATTATAACTGACTTGATGACCTCCTATGTTAATAAATTCTACAGGCTGAACAAATGCAATATTGGAAATACTTAAGTCTACTCTATTACTTTGACTTGCTGAGGTTGATGTGAGCAAGGGAGAGAATAATAGAGGCTCAATTTCTAGAGTCGAAAATTGTAATAATTACTTCCAAGTAACTATAACTGATAACTTACAGCCCTTCTTATTTAAATAATGAATTTTCTCAATGAATAAAAACAGAATAACATTATATATGTTGTTCTACAGTTATCAGTTATAGGCACTGGGAAGTAATTATTCCAATGTTCTACTCTTAGAAAACTTGAGCCTCTATTATTTACAACTTCCTTTCAATAACATCCTACAAAATATCAAATGCCCTTTGAGTACTCATTTTTAACTTGGGATATAATTGAGGTTCAGCATTATGTTAGAACCCACATTTTTTTCAACTTGTCCACCTGCTTTGGTTTTTGCCTTGGCACACAAGCATCAGATATGCAGCTCACAAAATTTTATGTCTCCTTTACTATATAATGCTTTTCTCCCATATAGTTTGTTTAAAATATAATTTTTTTAATATTCATTCTTACACCTAGAAGGGGATCAAGGATTTGCTTTTGATTCTTCATCAATAAAAGTAAAATTATAAGAATAATTTAGATTCAAAAATCCTTCTTTCAACCAAAGAAGGAAATAATATAGGTCATCTTTGTTCATTTAATTTCTTGTCTATATTAATAAAATTTACAGAAAATATTATTGAATTCTGCTCTAATTGACCTTGTTGACACAACTTTTAAAAACTTGATTTTAAATCTCTCTCTTTACTCTCTTTTTTGATCTCCAATGAGAAAAATAAAAATACCTTATAAATCTGATGAGTTTCTCTTCTCTATAACTTGAGGTATTTCACAGAATCACATATCAAAACTAATCACATTACTTCTGGTAAATAATGGGAAAGCATCAATGTGTGCATCCATGGACACATGTTAAGGCACAGAAATGTTAATGTGCAGGAAGCCCTACATTAATCAGCCTGAACCACATGCATTGTCTTCTGCCTCCTAAGACCCTGAATTCCACGTTCTCTCCTCAGCCTCACTGCTCTCTGCCTGCACCAGGTGAAATGAGCCTCTCCAGTACTTTAGAAACCTTAGCAATTGTATGGCTCAGCTTTGGTTTTCACTTTAGCATTGTTCTTTTTTTTTTTTTAATATTTGCATTGCTAGGTATTTGGGTTTCAAGTGACTTTTTTAACTTTGAGCTGTGAATTTTTCCCTTCTGAAAAATGTTTTACGATAGTACTCTTTCAATCCAGTGATGAATCAAAGGAGCGCTTTGCTTTTTTCTATGTTTAGTTTATATCAATGCAAAACAGTATGGAATTTAGCCATTTTGGAATGTTTCTTCTAGCTCAGATTATTTTATTATGTAGCTATTTCTTAAATAGATATTACGTGCATAAAATTATAGCAGACATTGAATTTTGAAATATAATAAAGAAGATATTTTAGACTCATACTCTATTGGGGAGGGAGTCAGAAGAGGATACCCAGGGAGTGCTAGGAAAGAGGTTTGAATCAATGGGGGTTTGGAGGGGTGGGAACAGATTACAAATGACCTTAATAATGAGTCAAAGGAGTTCCAACTTGATTGGTAAATTGGGACAAAAAGTTAAATTCCTTACCCTTCCTGCACAAAATGCTAACCCTCAGTTACCATCATTATTCCTCTGATAACCTACAATAGTATGATGTTCACTGTATTGCTGCATAACATTGCATATATTAAAAAGGATCCCTGTGGGGATGGATGTAATACAATAATAATAAAATTAAATTTAAATTAAGAGGTCATGGGGAAAAAATTGAAAAAACATATAGATCACTCATTCCCCAACTTATTGGCAATAAAAAGGGGAGACAGAAATGGGACAGTAGCTAGGAGAAGCAGCAGAATAGAGCAAAGTTCTCTCATTCTTGAAGGCTGATGCATGGAAATAAACTATCAGGAATGGATTGAGCCATCATCAATCTACCAAGCATTCAGGAAGAGGAAAAACAACATTCATTGAGGAATACTGTAAATCAAGCTATGTACTAGATGTTGGAGGCACAAAAATATGACAATATTACATCCTCAAATAGCTCACAACCAGATGGGAAGATAGGCAATATATACAAATTAGACATAATGTGGTAAATGATACCCATGAAAGAGGCAACCTAGACTAGAGGTTAGAGGCAAGCATTTGCATAGCAGATGAAAGAAGAGTTGAGTTCATAAGGACAAGTAAGAAGTTGGACAGATGAAAGAAAAGGGACTAGAAAGGCAGTGGACATAGTGTATGCAAAAGAACAAGGTTATGAGAAAGCTGGCAATTTTGAAAAACAACAACAATTTTATACGCATGGCACTTAGAATAGAAACTAGGGAGTCAAAAACAAGTTGAGACCCAAAATTAAAATTTAAGTCAAGTGACAATAGATCTTGTAGTCAAATTATAGAGCTTAGTTTTGTTCTGAAAGCAATGCAGTGCCTTTAGAGATGAAGAGCAGAGAAAAAACTTGGGCTTTAAAAGAGACTTTCAATAAACACTGCATTTGTTTTCTATGCTGCTATAACCAATTACATCAAACTAAGTAGTTTAACCAATCGAAATCTCTTATCTTATAGTTCTGGCTGTCAGAAATCTAAGGTGATGGCATGGTTATGTTCCTCTCTGAAGGCCTCAGGGGAGCATCTGTTTTTCTTGTCTTTTCTCATTTCTAGAAGTCTCCCCACACCTTGGCTTGTCACCCCTGTCCTCAAAGCCATCAATGTCCTATTGACTCTTTCTCACATCTCATCACTCTGACATTTACAGTTCTACCTCCCTCTTCCATATTTAAGGACCTTTGTGGTTACATTGAACATGCTCCAGATAATCCAAAATAATCTTCCCATCTCAAAATCCTTAATCACATCTGCAAAGTCCTTTTTGCCACACAAAGTATTAACGTATTCACAGATTCCCAGGATTAGGGTGTAGACATTTTGAGAGATGTCCACCTTCTTTTTTCCTATAATAAGAGGCAATGCATTACATTTTTTATTTCCTTTAATATCTGGCTTCACCAAAGACAACTGGATTCTCCTATCTCTTTCTGCATTCATTCTGCCACGATATCATGCATCAAGCAGCCTCTGGAAAACTCTACTGAAAACTAAGAGAATGGAAGTAGAAAAAGAAAATGTTTAAGCATTACATTAAATACAACTTCGATCTCATTAACTGCCTGCAAGCAGCTCAGGAAGCCAGGGATCCCAAACCACACTTTGAAAACCACTTTAAAGGCTACGAGAATCTAAATATAATTTTGCTGAGTAATTCATAGAATTGTTTCAGTAAAGTAAAAGTCCTTATTATTAACTTCTCTGAGATTAAGCTCTTTTCCCTTAGAATAAAAGTTAAAATTATAAATATTTAACTGCTCATCAGCATTGAATATATAGTATCCTATATTCTTTTGAAGTCCATTACAGGAACGTTCCATCTGTACCAATCAGGAAGCAATATCTGCCTCCTGAATCATATATATACACACACACACATATATATATGTGTGTGTGTGTGTGTGTGTGTGTGTATATATGTGTGTGTGTGTGTGTATATATGTGTGTGTGTGTGTGTGTGTATATATGTATGTGTGTGTATATATATATATATATAATGTATATATATATACTCAATTTCTTTTCAAAGCATTCTATGGAGAAAGGCTTTTGAGAAACATAGTTTTGAAATGAATTTAAATTAAGTGCACCATTGTATAAGAAAACAACTAAAATCGCAGTTATTCTTAAAACTTTTTTAAAATTACTTAATATGGAATCTAATGAGCAAAATAAACTAACAAACAAAATAGAAACATACTCATAGATACAGAGGATAGACTGACAGCTGTCAGAGTGGAGAGGTTGGGGTGGGGGTGCTGCATGAAAAAGGTGAATGGATTGAACAACAACAAAAAAAAACTCATAAACACAGACACAACAGTATGATGACTACCAGAGTGAAAAAGGTGGAGGGAGGTAGAAGGGGGTCAAGGGGGGATAAATGGTGATGGAAGGAGATTTGATTTGGGGTGGTAAACACACTACAATTTACAGATGAAAAATGAGAATTATACACCTGAAAATGATATCATTTTATTAAATAATGCACTTCAACAAATTCAATTTCAAACATTTAAAAAGAGGCATTTAGATTTGTAAAGACATTGGTTGAATGGTTAAAATTAGATAAATTTTCACCTAAAGCTCACACGTTAATAGGAAAACCATCTCCACATGGTCATCAAAATAGCCACATATCATGGGATTCATTTCAGCTTGAGAGTTTGCAAGCATCTTCCCTTTCTTTCAACTTGCCTCACTTATCCTAAGCCATAAGGCTATCGGCTAATTGCTGCACAGAGCTTTCAGTAACACACTTTTGCCATCCCAGTTTTGTACATATTTATACTAGTCAGGATTCTCTAGGGACACAAAATAAACAACACGTGTGTGTGTGTCTGTGTGTGTGTCTGTGTGTGTGTTTCTCTTTATACAAAAGAGAGAGAGGATTTACATTTATTTTAAAGAATTGGTGCACACAACTATGCTAGAGCCTTGTCAGTTCAAAATTTGCAGGCGTGGCTGGTGCTCTGGAGACCCAGATAAGATTTAATGTTGTAGCCCATGTCTGAAGGCCGTCTGCTGCTGGAATCCAGTTTTTTAAGAGACATCAGTGTTGCAAGGAACATAAGGGTTCAGCTATCTTTTGGAATGTTTTCATTTCTATGTTTCTTTCCATATTTGCTGCACCGATTTATAATCCCACCAGCAATGCATGAGGGTTCTCTTTTTCCCACACCCTTCTCACCAACACTTGTTATTTGCTAACTGTTTGATTATTGACAATAGCTAAGCTACAGAAGCAACCTAGGAGTCCATCGATAAATGAATGGATACAGAAGTAGTATCCAGTGGAATCTTACCCAGCCATTGAAAATAATAAAACCTTGCTAATTGCAACAATATGAATGGACCTAGAGGGTATTATGCTAAGTGAAATAAGTCAGCTAGACAAAAACAAATACTTTCTGTTTTCACTTATATGTTGATTACTTTTTTTTCCTGTTTCTTAGCATCCACACTTATGCATTTAGAATATTTTCTCTCAATTTTACAAAAAAAAATAGTCTCATATCATATAATTTTTGAACTTTTAACTTTCTTTGATTATGTACTACACTAATTGTAATAGGACCTTATGTCTTTCATTTTCTTTCTAGTATGCTTGGAATAGATATCTTTAAGTAGATCATAAGGAAGAAATTGAGTTTTCTTTTGGGAGTACTTTTCAAAATCAGAAATTAATAAAAGCTAGCATTTAATTTTAATTACATGAAAATTACTTGGAATAAAATCTATAAAGTGATGTCAAAAGCATTGCTATAGAAGAGTGACTTTCTCATTTAAGACCCTACTATTATTTTTTATTTCCTATGAGAGCAAGCTCCTCGTCCAGTGATATAATAAATCTCCCTTCTCCAAAGCTGTCCTACTGCACTTTCTACTAGTCAGTAACATTCTCGACATGATGATTTATGAATTCAGATAAATCACCCCTTATCTCTGCAGAAGTGTAAATGTATCTCTGCTTTCCTCTCACGAATCAAATGTTCTTGTTTTCCCCTTCTTCACTTAAAAATAATCTGCCTGCTACTGAAGGATTATTTCCAGTAAATGCTCCAAAATGTATGCCTTGATAATTCCCAATATGTTTTTTCTCATCTTCCTAAGTCTTCATCGAGATTATTTTTAATGTATTTTGAACTTGACTATTTTGAACTTCATGGTTCTTTTATTTGCTTTTTAAAAATCTATATTTCTTTTTATGTACAACTGTTGTCCTCAACAAGAGTATAATTTCTCAAAGTCAGGTATTATGTCATATGCCATGTTTGTATCTGGTGTAGTTTTTAGCAATTGCCAAAATTAAGTTATCCAAAAACTCTAATTACTTTAGGAATTAACCTGTTCATGTAAAATAACAGATGAACCAGAATCACTTGACCAGGAAAAATTACAATACAATATTTTCAATGAAAGTAGTCCTCTACATTTTAAAGGGAATAAAAGAAAATAGATTTAAGTAATGATACAAAATATGAGTGATAAAGAAGGACTAAGTCTCTGGAAATCAGAGATTTTAAAGAGTTTGGTGAAACTCCTTTGTAAGTTTTTAAAAGCAAGGTATATTTTACACTCTAAAATTATTTCCATGTTATTCTCTTACAGGGGAAAAGTATTTATTAGTGGTTCCTCTAGGCCTGTCTTGCTATTATGTGCTTTAAACCAGTTGCAGGTTGCTACTATATTTGTAAAAAATGGAAGAGAGCTGAATTTAAAATGGTCAAGATAACTTTCTGTGTAATATATTTTAATCCCCACAAGTACCATACAGTGTAGTGTGTTTTTAGATGAAGCACATGATTTGCATACTAACACAAAGAAGGCTGGCAGAGAAGTCTGCCAGTTACCATGCATCCGTCTGTTCTTTATTCTGTAGTGCCTAATTAACTAAAAATTATTCATTAAAAAGTAATTGTTGCTAGTAATGAATGCTCAGTAATAGAGACTATTTTCTATTTGAGTACAATAAAGGAAACACCGAATTGAATCTTGCAGAATTTTCAGAGATTTAATGACTTGACATTCTGCCCTTTCTTGAAACTGTTACAGTGCCTTCTAAACTGAATATTGTGACACATGATATTTGGTCAAAATGCACACACACACACACACACACACACACACACACACTCACACAATATGATCCCATATACATGAGTGTATTTGAAGGACTTGTAAGCTACTTTATTATTTGATTCTAATTGAACTGGAAAAGGTTAACATGGGAAAATCTGATGTTTATCTAGCTTATAATAATAAGAAACACATTTGTAGAGCTCACTGGTGCTCTGTAAGAGATAAAGCTTGCATGTTGTTTGTCATCATTTAGGTAGCATGATACATTGCATTGAATTAGACAAAGTAAAAGTACTCTACAAGATAATTACTTTCTGAACTGATAGTTCCTGGCACTCTCGATAGATTGGAATCCAATTTATTGGAGTTTTGCTACTATAAAATCCTCTGATTTTAACAATCTGAATACTTATAAACTATACATTAGCAGTTGGAGTAAATACATAACTGTTCGTTTGAAAAATAAGATTGCTAATGTTAGGTAGTAAAGTACCTGGAATAAGATTAGAAACAAAGCATTGATTGGAATTTGACAGTAATGCCTACAAGTAGCTGAAAATTTTTAAGAGTAATCAGAGAAAAATGACTTGAGTATCTGACTTTGGGGGTGGCTATTAATGCAATTATGTCAAGAAAGCTAGAGATGAGACCATAAATGGTAACCTCCATGCTACCTTTGGAAGGTAAAATATTCTCCTGCCTAGTTTATTAGATTGAAAATGAAGGAGCAGTAGTGTGGAGTTCTGGCTAGTGCAGATCATTTTGTTTGGGAAAATGCTTCATTATTGTGAGAAAAAGTCAGTGATTGCTGGCAGGCAGCTTAGCTTTATAGTACATGACTTTCCCTTTGGCCACATGTGCTTGAATCAATGTGGATACCTGAATCCAGGCCAGTTCACTTTTATGCAGGTAAGCAGGAATAAACAGATTCTACTTCAGAAAGCTGTATTAAGAAACTCACACTCCAACTGGGAGCCCCTGAGTGAGTCTTCAAACTCACTCAATATGTAACCATATTGTGCACATTGATGAGAGAAAAATAATTCTTCAAAGAAAGTCAGTGAATTAAAAAATATTAGAGTGGCTCTGGCCTTAAAGAAGTATGAAAAATAGCTATTTAATTATTTATATGTCTTGCATCCTTCATAGAACCAACTACAGAGTTTTATGCCTTTAATAGGGCTTCAAACCATTCACATAAATTCATTGATATTTTATAAGGATGGCATATGGTCTATTTACTTCCTGAAAAGCCTTAGGCTAAAGAAATGCATGTAAATTTTAAGAGATATTTGCAACTGTTTTTCATAAAACGATATGATTATGATGTATTTACTATTCAATATCTTTTATTGGGTTAGTTAAAAGTTTCATTTAGAGTTTCCAGTAAGATGGCTCTAGAAGTGCTTAGCTGTCTTGAACTTCATTTGAAGCAATTTTGTTAAACTGTATTGTGACAGTTGTCATATCAGCATGCATTAAAAAAATCAAAATTGGTGATTGTTGTGAAGCCATTTTAACATTAAAGATGGAAGAAATATAATATTATTGTCATATTCTGCTTTAGTATTTCAAGAAAGGTAAAACCACAACTGAAACATACACATACACAGATTTGCACAGTGTGTGGAGAAGGTGCTGTGACTGATCAAACATATCAAACATGGTTTGCAAAGTTTCATGGTACTATTGACATTTTGGCCAAATAAGTCTTTGTTGTGGGGCTGTCTTATGCATTAGAGGATGTTTATTTAGCAGCACCCCTGGCCTCTACCCACTAGATATCAATAGCAGGAGACAGCCAAGATACTCAAAATATACAAATCAAAGAAGTTATTAGTGAAAATGAAAAATGTGTCTTATTTTACAGAAAAAAAATTAAAGGGACTTTTTAGCCAACCTAATACTATACTTTTATTATATATGTGCTTATGTACATATCTATTTCTATATAATTGTAATGATCATGAATGAAACACATTATACAAAAGCTACGTGTTTTATGAGGTCTGTCCCAAAAGCATCAGCCATGCAAATGGTTTTAATTATATTGACATTGGCTCGACACTTTTTGGACAGACCTCATATATACATTATATATACATATATTATGTATAATTGTATATCATGAATATTTAATTCAGTCTGTTAAGTCCTACTTCACCTATTGCATGTGGTCCTTTTTTAAATTTAAGCTTAGTACCTTGCGGGGCACTGCTTCTTTGAATCTGTCACATGTATGCAGGTGGTGTTCCTTCAGACAGGACACAGACTCAGGGGATCATCTTCTCTGGGCATCTACAGAACTGAGGTTCCCTAGACTTCTTTCCCTGTGTCTTCCAGCCAGAAAGGAAGCCTCCAGCTTTCGTGGTTTTGATTTCCTTTCTGCTACATGACTTTGCTCACTTTCTGTGAAAAATCTATTTTTAAAAAGGCATAGAAAACACACTGGAGCAATTACTGATCAAAGTTTTGACTCGCTTGAATAATCTGCCTCTTTTTGTTGACACTACAGAATTCTCAGGCAAGGTACCTTTTATAGAAAATAAAATTTCTAATTTTGCCCATAAATTTTTAGCTATTATAACTCGGGGAGTCTAGGCTACAATAATGAAAGAAGAAATGCAGCATTCCTCTGTAAAATCATATCAGTACATTTAGTTTTAGGATATATCTTTAAAGTTAACTAACTAGATCATTGAGCATATACTTTAAAATGCTTGTCCTGAAAGAATATTATATCAATTTACACTCCCCTTAACACTTTATAAAATTTCTGTTTTCCTCCATTTTCATCCAGGCTGGGTATTAGCAGACTTTATCATTTTTGTCAGTATAAGAGAAGGAAACCAGTAGCTTATCATTGCTTTACAGTCTATTTCCTGATAGTGACATAGCTGTTTGTATTACTTCCTATCAAATTATCTAATCATGACATTCAGTTCTTTGTATTTTTTGTAAATCTATGGCACAGTGAGTGTATTTGGAAATATTTCTCAATCCATGGGAAAATATAATTAATGCTGTGAGCAAACCCCTTCTCATTTAATTTTTTAAATTTTATTTATTATTTTTAGTGAGAGGGGAAAGGAGAGAGGCAAAGAGGAAGACATCAGTGTATGGTTGTCTTTCACCTGCCTCCAGCTATGAACCAGGCTGGAGATCTGGCTTGCAACCTGGTTGTGTGCCCTGCCTGGGATTCCAACCAGTGACCTTTGGGTTCACAGGCCGGTGCCTTATCCACTGTGCCACCAGCCAGGGCTCTACTTTAATTTTTTTATTATTTATATTTTATTATTTCTTTTTTTCCCAGGCTCTCTGTTGCCAACTCCTTATTTGATTCTTCAAGTACCACACACCAGTGTTTAGTGAATGGGACACATAAAAATTATGGTTTTGGTAAACTGTGCATAGAGTGCAGATCAGGTATTAATAGTGAGAAAGGCTACATTCTAAGATTAGAAAATCAAAGTTTCATTAAAAACTTCAAAGTAGCCTTCAATCTATAGTGATTTTACCTTACAATAAAATTCACATGCATATTTTTAAAATCGCCCTGATTGATGGCATAGTGGATAAGGCGCTGGCCTGGGAATCCAAAGGTCACTGGTTCGATTCCCAGCCAGGGCACGTAACCAGGTTGCAAGCCAGGTCTCCAGCCAGGTCCTTAGCTGAAGGCAGGTGAAAGGCAACCATACGTTGATGTCTCTCTCCCTCTCTGTCTCTCTCGCTAACCCTCTCTCTAAAAATAATAAATAAAATCTTTTTTTTAAGTGTTTGCATTTTTAATAAATAAATAAAAATCACCCACTCTCGCCATAATGCGTTGGCACAAAAATGCCCATATACAACATGTAAAGTTAAGCATGGGTATTTTATATGTGTATATATACACACATACATATATACATATATATCTACATATATATGTATACATAATATTTTTTACATAAGTTTAAATATAGATGGTCCAAAACTACATCATAGGTACACACACACATGTGTGTGTATATACATACATATATACATATACTGTATGTATATACATAACATACATATATACATACATGTATATACATACATACATATATGTATGTATGCGTATGTGTGTGTGTATATACACACACGTGTGTGTGTGTGTGTACATATGATGTAGTTTTGGACATCTATATTTAAACTTATGTAAAAAATATTATGTTACAGCTCTCATTGATTTTCTAATGTTTTGCTTCAACCTACATTAACTACATTGACATTGCTGAATGTATCTTGAGCTGGCTGTGCATTATATTCCACTGTTAAGTCTTACCATATTTTACTGCTGGAAAATGCTAGTAACAGATGCCTAAGTTAACTCACTTCCAAATAACAGCATGCTTATGCATTTTATTTATTTAACTTCTGACTAACTGTTCTCTAGAATGACATTAATTTTATACTCTGGCATAATAATATAATTTTTTAATTTAATTTTATTGTTGTTGTATTACACCCATCCCCTTTTTCCTCCCCTCTGTCCCCTTCCCCACCCACCCACCCCCCACAAAGTCAATCCCACTTGTTGTCCATGTCCATGGTTCTTCCATGCTAGTTCCTTGAAATTTTACTAATTAATTTACTCAATTTTGCTTTTCCTTCACCCATGAAAATGTTAGCCTCTTGAGAACAAAAGAATTATTTAGATTTGTTTCCATAACACTAACCCATGGTAGCAGAGATAGAAAAGATACTCAGTAAGTACTTGTAGAGAGAACAAATTATAATTCTGGTGACAATTCAAGAAGATATTTGCTATTTTCTTCAAAATCTGTTTAGGTCATTTCTTCCAAAAGCATAAACTTAAGGCTGGAAATATACTAGAAGTTTCAAGATTTACCTATCTTGTAAGAACACATTTATTTGCATCTAAAGAACCACTGTAACACTGAATGCTGGAGTGGAACAACTCTCACGCATTGCTGGTGGAAGAGTAAAATGGTTCAGCGGTTTTTGTAAAACTAAACGTAATTAAATTATGTCTTCATGGGTATGCTGGGTACAGCCCATGATGCTCTGGGGTCTGCCACAGCTCCTGGGGCAGCCAAGAACTCACAGCACCGAAGTGTGGGAAGTGGAACCCTGAGAAGTCAGGTGGTGCCAGGCCATGTACAGCAAGGCTCCAAAGGTGCCAGCAGCTCCTCCTTTGAAAATGCTCTTCCTCCCAGGCCCTGGTAGACCCTGCCTCACAGAAAACACCACCACCACCCTCACCCCGACCCTGAAATGGTAATAGGAGTGAAAGCGCTGATGATCCCTGAGTGGCCTTCAGGATCACTCTTCCATTTTCTTGGACAAGAGCTTCTAACAACAGCCCATCCACACTAATCTTTTCAAATGGTCATTAGTGTCCTCTTCCAACCCAGTTTCTTACTTTTTTGAAATATAAACAGGCTGAGAATTTCCCAAATCTTTAAATTCTGCTTTCCTTTAAATTATTTCTTCCTGGCTGGTGTGACTCAGTGGATTGAGCACTGGCCTGTGAACCAAAGGGTCACCAGTTTGATTTCCAGGCAGGGCATATGCCTGAGTTACAGGCCAGGTCCCCATTTGGGAGCACGCAAAAGGCAACCACACATTGATATTTCTCTGCCTTGCTTTCTCTCTCCCTTCCCCTCTCTCTACAAATAAATAAAACCTTTAAAATAAATAATATTAAATGGTCATTAAATTAATTATCTTCTTACATCTTACTATAGGTAGTCAAGAGGATCTAGCCAATGCTATCAATACTGAATATCCAATTTCATCACTCCCAAGTTCTACTTAACTCACTAGAACAAGAACACAGTCCAGCCAGATTCTCTGTCACTTCTTAACAAGAATAGCCCCTCTTTCTCCACTGGCCAATAACACTTTCCTTGTTTCTCCCAGAGACCATATCAGACTAGCTTCACTGTTCAAATTTCTGCCAACATTCTGTCCAGGAACACTTTAGGATTCTCTAGGAAGATGTGTGCTTTCATTACAGCTTTTCTCTTTTCTGTCTGAGCTCTCACCAGAATTGCCCTTAATAGTCCATTCACAGCAATGTAGACTTTTTCTAGCATGTATTTATTTCAAAAGTCTTCTCACTCCTAATCATTAAACTGAAGCTGTTTCTTCATGAAAAAAAATAGTTAATATGAACATTACTCCTACATTATATTTCATTTTATCAAAGAATGTATTGTGTTAAACTAATTTGAAACATTCTGACAAACCTTTTGTATCAACAGTAATTACACTTTGTAATGGCATCAGCTTAAACATAATTATTAAGATCTTTAGGTAACTTAAAACTTGAGTCAATATTAAAATGAATTAATTAATAGATAATTTTTGAATATCTACATGATTTCTAAATAAGAAAAAATATTGCCCAGTGTGACTCAGCTGGTTGGAGTATTGTTTGATAACCAAAGGGCTGTGGGCTCAATTCCCGATCCAGGCATATATATATATATATATATATATATATATATATATATGCTACTAACCATAATTTTAAGTCATATACTGTTAAATTTTATTTTTACATGCTGTAGAGTGACTGAATCATTGTGTCATACTAATAAACATGTTCATTTTTGGTACTTAAACATGTAAAAGTATTGTATATGCCTAAAGAAATTTGCATTATGTGTATACATAGTCATAGTCAACTAAAATGTTTGTGTATAAGAGTTTTCAGTTGAGTATCTCGGCTTTTTCTGTGCAATAGAAATTGAAGTCTTTGACTAAAAGTTCAGATATTCTGTGTGGTTGAGAATATATAGAAGGCAATAGTGATAGAGAACTACATACAACTGAGTATGTGTTCCTACTAACATAAATGACATAGTAAAGGGCAAAAGTTGAAGCAAGTCAATTTTATTTGCTTGGTTTATAACATCTGAGTCCGGAGGGGAAAACATCTGTAAAATACATTCAACTTTTAGCAAATTTTACATAGCTTTGATGGGCTTGTTTCCTAGCACCTTCATGTACAATTTGAAAGATGATTCTTTACCTTTTATGTATCTGTCTATGTGGCAGAGATTCTGTTTCTTACCAGAATAAGTCTTTGCTCTTTATGTTGACACATAAATATGCCTGAATCAATAACATTTTTAAAATTTTCAACTACAAACCCAAAGGTCACTGGTTCGATTCCCAGCCAGGGCACACCTAACCAGGTTGCAAGGCAGGTATCCAGCCAGCTCTGTAGCTGGCAGCAGGTGAAAGGAAACCATACATTGATGTCTTTCTCCCTCTCTGCCTCTCTCCCTTCCCCTTTCTCTAAAAACAATAAATAAATCTTTTAAAAAAATTTTTAAACCACTAAGCAAATGCTTTCTCACCTGTGAAAGAGTTAAGTTTCATTACACATGAGGTACTTTCTTTTATGTTTATATATTTTATTTTCCCTTTGATTAAATAGAGAACCAACTTTTGGTTCTCAGGAGCACAAAATCCTATCTTTTTCAATTTTCTGTTTAATTTCTTAATTATAGAGAAAGAAAAGGAGAGTGAGGGAGAAGAAAACATTGATTTGTTTTTCCACTTATTGATATATTCGTTGGTTGATTCTCGTATGTACCCTGACCTGCAATCTTACCCACAAGCTTGACATGCTGCATCAATTCTCCAACCAACTGGGCTATCAGGCCAGGGCCACAATCTTGTTTCTAAAAATTTACAAAAAATCTCCTCAAATAACTCTTGAATTTGCTTTCCCAATATCATATCTTACCTTTAGGAAAAAAATTAAAACTTGCAGGAAATATTTTACAACTAAAACTATTTTTGACATTTCTCAGAGGGCCCGTGAAGAAAATCACAAAAATTGTTCATCGACTAAAAAGAGGGATGCTGTTGACCAACATCGCCTTAATGCCTCTCTCAGCGTGACTGAACTTTATGAGGGCCTCATCCTGATCTTAGGCCTCTAACCAGCTCTCTCTACCAGAGAATTTAGTTCAGAAAACTTGTGATTGTGAATTATTTCTCTGCCTCTTCAAAATGAGAATCCTTTTGTAGCCTCTTGCCAGTTTTGCAGGGCTGTCTTTTGCAATGACCTTTGAGCCATCCCTTTGAAATGTGAAATCATCAAGGAAGATAGCAATCCTATCGCTCACTCTCTATAGGAGGACAGGAGCCTCTTTAGCAGGTACCCTTTTCCAAATTATAAAACTACCTTCTGTCATGAAGGTACAAGCAAGTTGACTTTTTCTATTGGTAAGACCAATTAGCAAACACAGGTGACCTCTGATACCCCCACCTGTTAAAAAACTCTCCTAAGGGAGGAAAAAGGGGATGGATGTAATACAACAACAATAAAATTAAAAAAAAAAAAAAACTCTCTTGACCTTTATTTTAACACAGTGATTTTCAACATTTTTCATCTTATGGCACATGGAAACTAATTGCTAAAATTCTGCGGGATACCCAAAAATATAATTTTTGCCAATCTGACAAAAAAAAAAGGTATAATTTTGATTCATTCACACTGGCTAGCTATTGTTCTTTTGGCCATTGTCTTTTTTTTTTTTTTTTTTAAGATTTTATGTATTATTTTTTTTAATTTAATTTTATTGTTGTTGTTTTACATCCATCCCCTTTTTACTCCCCTCTGTCCCCTTCCCCACCCACCCACTCCCCCACAAAGTCAATCCCACTTGCTGTCCATGTCCATGGTTCTTCCGCACAAGGTTCTTACTAAACTGCTCCCATTATTTGCCTCTTCCTCCCTGCTCCCCCCACCTCCCTCCCCCCTGCCCATTGAAGGCCTGTTCACTATATTCATATATCAGGTTCTGTTTTGCTTGTTGTTTGTGTTGTTCATTATTGTCCTATAATGGGCGAGATCATATGGTATTTTTCTTTCACTGACTGGCTTATTTCACTAAGCATAATACTTTCTAGTTCCATCCATGTTGTTGCAAAAGTTAGGAGTTCCTTCTTTCTTTCTGCTATATAGTATTCCATTGTGTAAATGTGCCAAAGTTTTTTAATCCAATCATCCACTGATGGGCACACAGAAATATGTTTACTGATACTTCACCAAGGGCAAAGGAAATAAAAGAACGAATCAACAAATGGGACTATATCAAATTGAAAAGTTTCTGTTCAGCTAAAGAAAACATCAGCAAAATTCAAAGGGAACCAACTACATAGGAAAACATATTTGCCAATGATACCTCAGACAAGGGTTTGATCTCCAAAATATGTAAAGAACTAATGTGACTGAACACCAGGGAGACAGACAGCCCAATTAAAATATGGGTAAAAGACCTGAACAGACAACTCACTGTTCCCATTCTTTTAATTTGACAATCTTAAACAAAAAGAGGTCAGTGCCCCTGATTAAATAGTCAGTTATTGCATGTTTCAAAATGTCTTGAGGCACATCAGTTGAAAATCACTATTTTTACAAAATTGAAATCAGTTAAGACTTTAGTTCTGACTTCTCTCTCCGCTTACAATAGCCTTGAATAAATTGATTCTTGCCTATTTAACTTTGTCAAATATAACTTTTGCTTTGATTCTATAAATAAATAAGTTCATTTATTATGTTCCATATGGATCTTAATTAGACCCAATAGAGGAAAAGCTAAATGGTAAGCATTGTCAAATCAAAAAGACACTCAACTTTCTTTAGATTAAGGTAAAAATGATAAATATTTCATAAAGTTTACATTTTATAAAAAAGGCCCTATAGATTTGTCAATGCCACCACTATCTATAACTTGTTTTTAGCCTTAGAGGAAGCATGGATCAAACTTTTATGAAATAATATGCCATATACTCCAATAAAGAATTTTACTCCCCTTCATCCCGATATTATGGGTTATACTGGAATAAATTGATGCACCTATTCTGTTTTGGCATCTATACATAGTTTGTTATCCTTTGGTGCTTGCCTGAAAGCTCTGCTCTAAGTTCCTGTTCAGAGTTTGTATCTTCAACAAAGGAGAGTCTCATGTTAAGATAGCCTCATGAACAGGACTATATAGTACAATATTCTTTAAACTATTGATTCAGCAGAAAACAGATTTTTGGGCACAGAGTTCCAAAATGATATTGCTGAGGCAACTCTCAGAAAGGGCCTATGGACTCAGCCAGAATTCCCAAGATGCTTAATCCAGAAGCAACTTTTTCCATAAAAACATCTACTGACCCAAGTTCCAAAAGTCAAGAATTAATTACAATGGACTAAATGATGCACTGATAGAGGAAATTTAAGTATGCCACTACTTAAAATATTTTTAGTATTTTCATTTTCTATGTATGAGGTAGTCCATTTTCTTTTTTTGTTTGTTTCTTTCTTTTTTGTTGTATTTTTTTTTATTACCATTTAGTCCCCTTTTACCCCCACACACACTGTTGTCCATGTCCATGAGTCTTTTTCTTTTTTGCTTAATCCTTCCTCAATCTAAACCCCCCATAGCTGTCATCCTGCTCCCTATCTATGAGTCTGGCTTTATTTTATTTGTTAGTTTAATTTGTTCATTAGATTCCACATATGATTAAAATCATATGGCATTTGTTTCTCTCTGAGTGGTTTATTTCATTTAGCATAATGTTCTTCAGGTCCATCCATGGTGTTGAAAAGAGTAAAATTTTCTTCTTTCTAATGGCCAAGTATTATTCCATTGTGTAAATGTCCCATAGTTGTTTTATCCACTCATCTACTGATAGATACTTAGGCTGCTTCCATACCTTGGCAATTGGAAATAATGCTGCAATGTTCTTATGCTATTTCTAACTCTCAATTTAGGAAGTTCTGCTTTTGAAAACTGGTATGAAATATTTTTAAATGGACTCTAATTCTTACCAGACTTCTTTCCCCTAAATCCCCCATTACTCTAATTGAGCCTTCTAAGTTTTTAAGGCATTACAGTTATTGCACAGATTCATCAAAAAAATCCATTCTCCTTTTACCACAACATAATTGGATGAATCAATGTTGTGTCTGGATGGTGTGTCTGAGAATGAGTCTCATTCAGTCAAGCATAGCAAGCCACTGTTAATGGACAAGTTTGACTTTATGGGTTCAAGGCCCACAAAGTCCTTCCAGGAAAACTGGCCTCAGAGGGGGAAGGAAGGTGAGGGGCTGGCATGCCAGGAACCTTAGCAAAGCTTGGAGACCTCAAGAGAAAATTCACCCAAATTTATAGGTACTGCAGGTGAAAGCCGAGGGAGAGTTTCTTGGACTTTGCTTCCTAACCTTGGGAGAAAAAAAACAATAACAAAGCCTTTTAAAAGTTCAATCCAAGACTTTTTATAGAAACCTCAAAACCAAAGTCAATTCCCTGGCCATTGTAGTTCCATATTATGGACTGGCTGTAGATTTGCAAAGCAAACTCAAGGAGGCCTCTATGGATGTGAAATTGTCTCCCAGCACCCTAGTTTAATAATCAGGCAAAACCTAAGAAGACTAGCCTTTTTGTGTTCAAAATAATATTTGGAGATTGTTTTATCATCACAAATGTCAGGAAAATTGCAAAAAAATTGGAAAAACAGCAGAAGAGATTACTGGGTGTTAGTCATTTGGTTAATCATTCAGGAATATCTGAATCCCTGGGGACTTAAACCTTTGATTGTCTGGTTGGCAAGCTTATTTAACAAATTCTTTAGGGGTGGACATTAATTTGTAGAAAACTGAAGAGTAATACAAATGTTGCCAGCCTATAGCAATTCAAATTATCCCTTTTGTAGAGATGCAAATAAATTTTGTATGATAGAGAATATAAATCGCTGTAAATCAAACAAACTGTGCTATGAATCTGTTTTAACGTCTTACTGGTTCCCTCATTAATTAAAGACTTCATTTACATCTTCAGCAGGTGTTTATTTTGTAGTTTTTATGAGAGATGTGCATTTACCTTTTTGAAAAGTATACTTTAAGTTGGTCCGAAGGTTGTGGGTTATTGTTAAGTTGAAAAGTATACTACTTTATTCCATGAACTCAGAATTTATATAAATAAAGAACAATAAGTGAAGAATATATTTTAATTGAATTAAAGTATGTGCTAGCAATCATAATAGTGGCTACTATTTGTCAAAAGCCTAATGTGTACCAAATACTATGCTGATGCCAATACTTTAGTTATCTTTCCAAGGACCCTGCATTATTACCATCCCTATTTTTCAGAGGAGAAAACATGTTCAAAATTATTTAGTTCACTGAAATCACAGAAGTAGTAATTAAAATCCAGGATTCAAATCCAGGTCTGTCTTATCTCATATCTGTTCCCACTAGTAGTAATAAGAGCCACTCTTAATCTCTCCAGATATTGGTCTTTCACCTATTACTGAATGGTAACCTTTTAAGGTCCTTCATGTTTTTCATTTCAGTGCATTTCCCAGATACAAGCCTTAATTCACTTTACTTTTTCTGAATATGGATTCGATATATCAAAAGGTAAACTTTTAATTTGAGGAGTCAAGAGATAACAATATTACAACACCTCACTAATTAAAGTAATTGAAGAAGATCAGCTACAGTAATTAATAAAGTGTCCAGTTAAAACACTTAGTTAGGTTCCCCATTGTGAATGAGACACATTTCAAACAGGAAATAAATGTGAGGGGAGCCACAATAAAAGAAATTAATGAGCTTTTTTGATATTATAAATGGTAAGTTGAAGTTCAAGTAAAATAGAAATGCAAATTACATGTAAAGAGTGTAATAAGTTAGAAATGAAGGTGGTTCAAAACCAAAACCAAAGTAGGCAAGAATAAAAAGGTAAATCTGAAATCCAGAGGGGGCCTGTGCAGTAGCCATGAGAGGTGGTTTCTGGTCTTTTTCTTCCTTCCTCTGAGGATATCTACCACATGACTAGGGGAAGAGAGGTCAAAGAAGGATTTAAACCACATAACCAGTGAGTGATATGAAAGATCAGGGGGTCTAAATCACATGATCATTGATATGCCAAGAAAGGAAAAGTCACCCTGGGGTTGAGGTCTCACCCTGTTATATTTGTGTCCCAGTTTTTCCCATTTCTAGTACCCAGGGCTTTCTGGTGCCCTGGTGACCTTCCATACCTGGCCTATCATCCTTCCTTTGCTTGTGTCTACCTAACTGCTTATTACAGTAACATTAAGTTCCTGGCATGTGCCTACCAAAAAGAACATGCTCCGCAAATATTCTAATTTATTTATCTTCTTCTTGCATTGTATAACTGTTTGGAGCTGGCGGGAGGGGGGGGGGCGGGGGAGGAGGTTATTGGGGATCTTGCCTCATTTTAAATATTCTATTATAAAGACAAATTATGCCTACCCAGTTTCTTCCCAATGTGATTAAATGATTGGAAACTTGAAGTTCTGCGGAACTGAGTGCACACCCAATCTTTTCACATCATGGCATATTTCCAGCATAGTAATGTTTATATGGCATACTGGCATATAAAAAGGCAAGACTGTAGGGACAGAAAATTTTTCCTCTAACCTGCTGGGTTCTTCGGCTGGTCTAATAATTAATTTGACATAGGCAAGTTAACAGGACAAAAACAAATTTAATTTCATATGTACACAAGCCTCATAAAAATATGACCCAAAAGGTGATAATTGAAACATATCATATCCTGAACTAAGTAAGGAAAGAAATAGAAGCTCAGGGATACAAAGGGGAGAAAATCTTTCACAGGAAGGAAGAAGGGATGTTTGGGAAACACAGATTGCCCTGTTAGGCAGTTAAGTTTCTTAAATAAAAAGGCATCTCTGCCCTGGCTGGTGTGGTCCAATGGATTGAGTGTCAGCCTTTGAATCAAGGGGTTGCTAGTTTGATTACCAGTCAGGGCACATGCCTGGGTTGTGGGTCAGGTCTCCTACTGGGGGACATGCCAGAGGCAACCACATATTAATGTTTTTCTCCCACTCCTCTTCCCTCCCTTCCCCCTCTTGAAAAATAAATACATAAAATCTAAATAAATAGGTAAATAGATAGATAAAATGTTGGGGGGTGGGGGGATGTATCTCTGTGAATAGCTCTCCAATAGCTCTCTTCCTGGTATTGGACCCCTTTTCAATGTAAATTTAGGCAGTTGAGGGGGAGGTAAAAAGCTTTACCTGAATCTTTTGGGTTTTAATTGTCTTTAGCTCAAAATAATTCTTTTGCCAGAGACATATCTTGGAGTAGTAAAATCTATCCTCCCTCAAGAAGCAACAGGCTTACGGCTCTGGCCTTTCTAAACTCACGGGCTACCCCCAAAGATGAGGTAGCTCCTATTTCAGCTCACTTGAAATCCTTGTGAGTCACAGCTCACCTACTCGAACACTAACAGTGGTTCTCAAGACGTGGTCCCCACACCAGCACCAGGAGCCATCCTGGAACCTGTTAGAAAAGCAGTGTCTTCCCCACCCCTGCTGTTACTGAATCAGAAATTCTAGCGTTGGAATTTAGTGATTTGTTTTAACTGTGCAAGTGATTCCAATGGACACTTAAATTCAAGCACAACTACTCTTAAATTAAAAGAGAACCCTTTTAAAATTAAATTTATTGCAGTGACATTGATTAATAAAAGTATATAGGTTTCGGGTGTACAATTCTATGATACGTCATCTGTATATTGCATGGTGTTTACCACCCAAAGTCAAGTTTCCTTCCACCACCTCTTTTGCCCTTTACTACCCTCTCTTTCTCCCTTTCCCTCTGGTACCCACCCTACTCTTGTCTGAATTTTGTTTGCCTTGTACAAAGAACCCTTTCCATTCTATTGACTGTGTCATAATGCACTGCATAACAACAACTTGATCATAAATGACATTGAACCCATAAGATAATAGCAGAGATGGAAAATTGCTATCACCTAGTGAAGTCATAGCTGTCATAGTAAAAGACATTACTCACAGCTATTAATATAAAATAAGGACATAAAGAAAAATATTGCACAGCTATACAATGTGATTGTATTTTAAGCTATGTTATTACCAAAGGGTCAAAATGTTAATAAATTTAAAAGCTTATGAAGTAAAAAGTTACAGTAAGCTAAAGTTAATCTATTATTGAAGAAAGAAAATTGGTTTTTATAAATTTAGTGTAGCCTAAGTGTTTATAAAGTCTACGTTCATGGACAGTAATGTTCTAGGTCCTCACGTTCACTCATCACACTCACTGACTCACCCAGAGTGACTTTCAACCCTGCAAGCTCCATTCACGTTAAATGTCCTGCATAGATGTGTTACCGGACCACTTCCACACGGAAGGCTGGCCCTGCCTTGCCATAGTCTGGGACTTTTCAAGTGTCAGGTGACCTTCAGGTCCTTGACTCAACCAGGAAAAGTTTCAAGGACAAACCAGAGTAAATATAAAGCAAGCTTTAGTCAGGTAAAGAAAAAGAAAGTGGCCAGGCTGTGGATGCCTCTGTGAAAGTGAAAAGTTTGCATCCCAGAGGGTGTGGGCCAACTCAAGAAAAGCTTGTGCATGCGGTCAGGTAGTTCTTGGGGTTTTATGTGATTTCCAAGGGGGAGGGAGGTATTGCCAAGCTTCACGGCACCAAATTCTGACTCCCCCTTCTGATGGGAGACAGCCTTGTTCCCGACACCATCCCCCCTGGCTGTGTCAATGCAGGTGTGTCGCCCGACCCCCAGCTCCTCGGAGCTCCCCGTTCTACCTGTGGTATCAGTTTTCCTTATATGATGGTGTAATGAGCTTTGGGGTGGGTCTGGGGTCAATTTTCCTCCACCCTAGAGTGATCTGGTTCTAGCCAGTCTCTGTCGTTGACCTCTACAACCACCACAAGGGTCTTCCTGCCCTAAACTGGTTTCTCTGTGATTGTGCCGGAGGTGGGGACTCTGGTGAAAGGGTGTTGGCTCCTACTTCCTCCTTCCACCTGTCAGGATTTTTCCCTTCCTTCTGTCCTGCCTCAGGTGTACCTTTTTAATGTTGAGATGTGTTTAGATACCTACTGTACTGTATACTTACCGCCGAGTTACAACTACAATTGCCTACAGTATTCAGTACAGTAACATGCTGTGCAGGCTTGTGTAAGGAGCAATAGACTGAATACCCCATAGACTAGGTGTATAGTGGATTATACCTTCTAATTTTGTGTAAATTCACTCTATGATGTTTTTGCAATGAAATCTCCTAAAGACACACTTTTCCAAACATATTCCCATCAAGCCACCCATGACTATACTGGAAACAAAATCTGATTTGATTTGTGACTATAGCTTTAGAAATCTTTTCCCCCCTCTTGTATGCAGTTCCTCGAGACCTTAGCCTCTACCCTTTTATAATCACTAACACCTGAGGCAGCAGACGATCCTAGCCTGGCCCAATTTGAGCCTCCTGCAGGCTAAAGATAGCATCTTGACCCAAGTTATGTTTCAATCCTTCAACCCTAAAGCGGAACAACCTCTGCTAACTCTGTAAAACCAGAGAGACACCAGAGCCGACCGCAGAGCTGCCCACAAGACCTGAGGAAATGATACACTGCCCTTACTCATCACTGATCAGTCAACCCCTAACATGACATCAAAACCCCTAACCCGTGGTGTCTTGTGATTTTTGCCCCATATAACCTGTTAGTTACCTGCCACCAGAGAGAGAGGTCTTTTAAGGCGCAACTGGAATTCAGGTGAGTTTAGGTGGTACCAATCATAATAAACTACTTCCTTTCTCCACTGCAAAGTCCTGCTCATCCTTCTTTTGGCCACCGTATGCAAGTGGACAGACTCACATATTGGGGTTCAGTAACAGTACTACTTTTTAAAATTTTCACATATTAGGGTTCAATAACATCACTACTTTTAAATTTTTTCTCCATTTTAGTGATGCATGTGACCATAAAATAGAACCCATTCTCTGATGACTTAGAAGAGGAACAGAATTTGTCTTTCTAAAATATGCCCTTTTGGCCTAAGGGTTACTTAGAATGATAATTAAAATAAATGAATGAATGAGTGAATGAACAAATAAATAAATAAATAAAACAGCAGGCATGAGAAGAGCTCTAAAAACTAAGTAGAAGTCACTTTTGTAAGACAAATTTACATTTCTCAGGGAAATCTCCATTTGTAAAGGTGTCTTGTAGTAAGAAAAGGTTCCTTATAGTAAGAAAAGGAGGCTGACTAAATCTCAAGAAATTTTTATCACTGGAGAGGCATGGGCTTACACCTGCATAAGAACCTTATTCTTGATTACTATGCTTTTCCTAAAACCTGACTCTCTCTCACCAAATAGCTTTGGTTTTTAATTGGAGATTATACATATTTAAGGGGATGGTTAGACCATTTTAGAGAGTCACTCAGTTTTCTTGGGTCTTTCTCCTATGTACAGAAGGTGTATGTGTTATTACTTCAGTTTGCTTTTCTCCTGTTAATCTGTCTTTTATTATGGTGATTGGGGTAGGGCATGGGTTCGGCCAAGAACCTAGAAAGACAGAGAAAAAAATGTTTTTCCTCCCTTACAACCTCTCCTCCCCACCATGCAAGTATTTGCCAAGGAGATGTAACAAAGGGCAGAGGAGAGTATCCCTAAAATAGAGACTATTCCCTTGCTGTCCATGGTTAGGGGAAGGGGGGAAAGCAGATGATATGGCCTCAGATCCTTGTCATAACAATGGGAAGTTGAAAGCCAAGTCTCCTGAAAAGAAGCCAGCTACAGCCCTGGGCAAAAGGTGTACCTGACTTTCAGAGTCTATTCTGCACAGCCAAGGGAGGGGAGGCCCATGCAACACCTAGTCGCACTTGCCCCAACTGAAGATGACACACAGATGAACGTGGAAGCTACAGGGGCATTGGCTCCTCCGTTGTAGGGGGAGCTGGAGATGAGTCAGCAGTGAGCTCTGGGTCAGGGTTTAAAATAAGGGGAGTCTGAAAGAAAAGGAGGTTCAGCATGCTGCTGGCAATAAGGGGTAGGGGGGACTGCGCCTGCCCCTCTGAGGACTCACAGGTGGCCTGGGCTAGTTAGAAAGAGGAGCTTGCCCACGGGTGGGGGAGGAGGAGTGACAGCAACCATGCTGAGCTGCAGGGAGAAGGGGGCAGCCATGAGGGATGGGCTATGAGGTCTGAGGAAGGAAGCAGTTTTAGTCAGGTTTCCTCCATGCAACCAGGTGTAGTATGGAAACAGCAGCCAAGAGGGAGAAAATGGCACGCTTCTGTCTGACCATGCCCGCGCTAGCTGACCCCAAAGCCACCAAGGACTCTGCCTTGAAAGATGCTGACGTGCTTCCTCTCAGACTCAGACTCTATCTGGACTCTAGGAAGTCGGGACATACAAGGAAGCCACTCTCCTGGGATGTGTGCAGCCCCAGGACTCCGCCACGACCCACTGCAACTCAGCACATGTATTCCTGGACTACTGCATGGAGGCTGGGGGCAACATACCCCAGTTCTGAAGGAATGAGCAAGCTGCCATGAGAGGCTGGCGACAGTGAAACCCACAAGCGTACCTTTCAGATGGGATGGAGAACTACTTGGCAGCCAGCTTAAAAACAGATAAGGATATGGGGGACTTCTGTGCTTGGTTTTGGTGTTTTTGGCTTACAGGTTGGTGGGGAGCAAGGGGAGGGCTGGGTCCCAGCCCCTGTCCCCAACGGTTGGAATCCTGTGAACAAAAACCTGTTTACCTCAACACTAACTATTGGGTCATGCACCAAGGCACCAGGGGCATGGGCCCCAATTGGCTCAGCTACAGAGAAAGATAAGAGAAATGAAAGAGAGTGGAAAATAGTTAATTCTTGGAAAACCTTTTCAAAGGGCTTTAGGTCCTTTGCTGTACCATAGAACCTATTTCCTTGAGTACTTTATGCAATTTGATCTTTTGTTAAAGCCACTCTTGCCTAGAAGATGAATGCAATTTCCCACTTGGTTTTTAGGAGGTGAGCAGTTGACCTTTCCCACTCCATTTCATTATGAAGATTAAAGTTAAATAGCCTAATGGAGAAAAGGGGAATCTAGTTCTTATTAAATAATTAAAGTCATCAAGGTGATCAAGATGATCAATTGAAACTGTGCGGTATATTAGGTAGCAAATGTGAAAAAGAATTGTTCTCCAGATTAAAGTGTCATCTTTAGTATAAAGGAAGCATTTTTTTAAAAATTCAAAAAGCATCTCTCTTATCCCCTTATGGTCACAAAAATGAGAGACTTGTCCTTTTGTTGGGAGTAATTTCCAAGTGAAAGAGTCACAGAAGAAGTGAGAATAGCACAGCCCTAAAGATCTTAAAAGAGAAGATTGATCCCTCTTTTGACATTTTGGTTTCTTGCGTATTTATTAAAAATTATACCATTTTAGTGGAATAGGTTTTAACAAATGTCAACCTCAAGCATTTTCCCATTTTTTAAAAAACCAATTCCACATGTCAGCTGGTTCTTTATTCACACCTGCAGTCCTGCTACACCCTGAGGAGTGTGCACTTAGGTGTCACTGGTCTCCACTGAACTTTCGTCAAAGAGGATTTAAGGTATCTCTGCACACAGGTTAAAGATTTCTCTTTGCTTTTACACTCTTTTATATCTCATGGGTTATTTTATTCTCACAAATGAATGTTACTCATTTCTATTTTCAATCTTGCTATTTTATACTTAATTAGATTTCTACGATATTTATTTCTGAAACACGTCGCTTAAATCATTTTCTCTACCAATACTTGTTAAGTTAGCCACAATCAATAAGCAATTTACTCTCCAAATTTTTTTTTCAGAGTGTAGTCAGCTGAAAAGAGCTTTATTTAATCCAAATGTGAAAATAAAATTTTATGGTGTTCATATCTCCATCATTCATCTGCAAAATGAAATCATTGTTATTGCATGTCAAAAAATATAATTTAAATTTAATTTTATTGTTGTATTACATCCATCCCCTTTTACTCCCCTCTGTCCCCTTCCCCACCCACCCATTCCCCCTCAAAGTCAATCCCACCTGTTGTCCATGTCCATATCCATGGTTCTTCCATACTAGGTTCTTGGCTAAACTGCTCCCCTTCTTTGCCTCTTCCTCCCCCCTCCCCCCATTCCCCTTCCCCCTGCCCACTGAAGGCCTATTCACTGTATTCATATATCTGGTTCTGTTTTGCTTGTTGTTTGTTTTGTTCATTATTGTCCTGTAATGGGTGAGTTCATATGGTATTTGTCTTTCACTGACTGGCTTATTTCACTAAGCATAATACTTTCTAGTTCCATCCATGTTGTTGCAAAGGTTAGGAGTTCCTTCTTTCCTTCTGCTGTGTAGTATTCCATTGTGTAAATGTATCAAAGTTTTCAAAGAATCTAATTTATGAGCCCTGGCTGGTAGCACAGTGGATAAGGCACCAGCCTGCGAACCCAAAGGTTGCTGATTCGATTCCCAGCCAGGGCAACATAACCAGGTTGTAAGCCAGGTCTTCAGCCAGGTTCATAGCTGGAGGCAGGTGAAAGGCAACCATACATTAATGTCTCTCCCCCTCTCTTCCTTCCTCTCTCTCTGGAAATAATAAATAAAATCTTTTTTTTTAAAGATACAATTTATGTATTTACCATATTTAAAAGTTATATTTTTACTTTTCTTTTGTTTCTGTGTTTTCAATTTGTTTCTTCATTATTGGTATATTAATTGCTACCTCTACAAAACAAATGATTTTTAAATGCTGATAGGTGCCTACCATACAATTCTACAGAATTTTGTAGTTTATCAGGATAAACATAAAGACTGGTAGCCTTCTTCTGTGATGTCACTGAAAAGTTCTAATTTGCATAATAGCAGGCAATTTAAAAAACTTTAAAATCAAGATGATAAGAATAGCTGTGTTTCATTGTCAAAAGGATGCTAGTATAATCAGAGATGCAAATTGAAACCACAATGAGCTACCACTTCACACCTGTTAGAATGGCCATCGTTAACCAATCAACAAACAACAAGTGCTGGCAAGGATGTGGGGGAAAGGGAACACTGGTGCATTGTTGGTGGGAATGCAGACTGGTGCAGCCACTATAGAACAGCGTGGAATTTCATCAGTAAAACTAAAAACAGAGCTGCCTTTTGATCCAGTGATTCCACTGCTGGGATTATACCCAAAGAATCCTGAAACACCAATTCAAAAGAACCTATATACTTCATAGCAGCACTATTTACAATAGCCAAGTGTTGGAAACAGCCATAATGCCCATTAGTGGATGAATGGATCAAAAAACTTTGGTACATCTACACAATGGAATACTACACAGCAGAAATAAAGAAGGAACTCCTACCTTTTGTGACAACATGGATGGAACTGGAGAGTATTATGCTTAGTGAAATAAGCCAGGCAGTGAAAGACAAATACCATATGACCTCACCTAATACAAGAGACTAATGTGCGAAACAAACAAAACAAGCAAAATAGGACCAGAGGCATAGAAACAAGGAACAAACTGACAGTGTGCATAGGGCAGGGGGGAGGGGGAGGAAGGGGTAAAGAAGGGGAAGAGTTTAGTCAACGAACTAGTATAAACGATCCATGGACAAGAACAACACGTGGGGATTGACTCTGGGAAAGGGGAGGAGGAGTGGGGCAGGGGAGAGCAATGACGGGGGAGCGAATGGGACCAATGTAATAAAACAAATCACTTTTTAAAAAAGAGAAAAAAAGAAATTGAAATTGTTAAGAGTGTTTTTGAGAAGCAAGCTGTCATTATCAATTTAATTTAAAACTCACACTGCCTTAGACCCAGGAATCTCATGCTTGGATATCTATCACATAGAAATTAATGTGCCAACAAGTAAGAATATCAGTACAAGGATGTTTAATGTAGCATGGTTTGAAGAGGCAAAAAGTGGCAACTTAGAGGGTTTTTTTAATGACACCATCAATGAAAACAGCTTTTTCAATAGATGAAACCACAAAAACTGAATCAGCACACTAAGTTCCATTTAAACACTGTCCTTAACTTATCACAAAAGCTAGGATTTTTCTTCCTCCTCCTTCTTTACTTTTATTTACCCAAACACTTTCAAATCTATGAACCCCATGCCCAAAGCATTTTAACAGAAAGAATTCACTGTATTTCTGCTTTCTACACTCACCACTGTTTCCCATTAGACTATACCTCCTTTTAATAAGATACTGCTTTGAGATTCCAAGAAACTGAGTCATGATGATATGGCTAAAAGGCAGTAGTATCTAGTGTAATCCTATTGACATGTACCAATATCTACATATATAACTGATGTCTACTAGTTAGATACTTATCTAACTAATCTTTCTCTGGAAAGGCAAATGGCAAATTCTCAACAGTTTAACTCCATTTGGTTAATGAAATTACCATTCATTCTTATTTTCTTGTTTCTGTTCTATACTTTCCACCTTTTATTCAATAAATATGATGTACTTTGTCATTGGAAGCCATAATAAATGTCTTAAAACAGCATTATCATACTTCCAGTTTTTGTCTTCAGCCATGTTGATAAGTATGTATGGAGAGCAGGACAAAAGAGACAATTTTTTTTAAAAGATACCTGTCTGAATAATGAAATGAAAAACCTCATCAGCAACATATAAAAATTAACCCAGAAAATGATAGAACTACTCTATGTCTGCGACTACAAATGAAAATTTTTACTGTAATTTTAAGATTGTATTCATTATTTTTAGAGAGAGGGGCAGGGAGGGAGGAAGAAAGGGAGAGAAACATCAGTGTGTGGTTGCCTTTCACCTGCCGCCAGCTGAGGACCTGGCTGGAGACCTGGCTTGTACCCTGGTTATGTACCCTGAATGGGAATCAAACCAGCAATCTTTGAGTTCACAGACCAGTGTTTAATCCACTGAGCCACACCAGCCAGGGCTTTTTACTGTAATTTTAAAGGCAATGATCCTTCCATTTGGGCAGCCTCTGAAACTTGATGAACCATTCAATGGACTGCTCCTCTTTCTTTTGTCCAGTAGCCACATAAATAAGAGATAGACACTAATATACCTAATAAGATTTTTCTCTAAGGAAGGCTCAGAAAGCATAACTCTATTAAAAATATATTAGCCCATAAAATCAAGTTACTACTATTCATATCTGGGAGCTTACAGAGAAATAAGTCTCTTCAGGTTATATCATAAGTAAAGTTAATAGAAAGTGTCTTGAAGAGGTCACACGCAAAGGAAGTTATAATGCTCTCATAATGGAGAAAAAAATCACATTACATGTAGTTTTTCTAGGGAGAAACATACTGAATGCACCATGAACTAGAGGATACAATGCCAGGGAGAACTAAGTTTCCATGTAAGTTGTCGTTTTGATTTAAAGTTATAATACCTTGCTCTCCCTCAATTTCATATGATATTATATTTCAGCAACTCAACACTCTAAAGTGAGTTCATATAATACAAAAAGTACTTCACCCTCATGTTTGCAAATATCCTGATTAACACAAAGCAATGTGAATAGTGGGGGTAAAAAATACCAGAAATAGTCCGGAGTCCTAGACTCTATCCCTGGAACTGCCACTAGCTGGACTTGACCTTAAGTCCCAGAACTCGTTTTTCTTTCACGTAATGTAGTTAAAGTGAAATGGTCTCGAAGTCTCCTGTCAGCACTTCTATGACTTTGTGGCTGGCTATAACCAGGACTAAGGAAGTAACATCATTTTCAGACTATGGATGCAACTGAGTGCCTCTTTTCCTATGCCCCAAAGTCCCCCAGAATGTCCAGTCTCCCTCCCTTGTCACTATCTTTCTTTCCTCCTCTGCCATGTCCCTGCTTTCATTCACTATTACCATCCATTCTTCTCCAGTAATAGCAACATTTATTGAACACTTTCTATGTGCCAGAAATTTCATATGCATTACCTCATTTAATCCTGACAACTACCTTAGTAAATAAGTTAAATCATTTCCTCATTTTCTAGGCCATGAGCCTGAGACTTAATTTTCCTTCATCTACTTAGGACTGCTATAGTCTATTGTATACAACAGCACAATCATTGAACACCTTGTGTGAACTCTTGCCCATGGGGACAAGGATAAAAGATTCATATAAGAGACCTTCTCACAATGTCTCTCAGCTCATGATTATTTTTTTAAAGATTTTATTTATTGTTTTTAGAAAAAGTGGAAGGGAGGGAGTCAGAGAGGGAGAGAAACATCAATGTATGGTTGCCTTTCACCTGCCTCCAGCTACAGACCTGGCTGGAGACCTGGTTTGCAACCTGGTTATGTGCCCTGGCTGAGGATCGAACCAGCAACCTTTGGGTTCACAGGTCAGCATCTATCCACTGTGCCACCAGCCAGGGCTTCAGTTTTTAATTTAAGTATAGCTGGCATACAATATTATATTGGTTATATTAGTTTCATGTGTACAATATAGTAATTCAACATTTTTATACCTTACATGTGATCACCACACTAATCAGAATAATCATCTGTCACTGTGCTAACTTATCACAGTATTATTGGCTGTATTCCCCTTCCTCTTTTCTCCTATCCTCCACCTCCTTCCTTTCAGTAAGCATTCCTTTGTCTATTTTGGTTTTTTGGGATTTTGTTAGTTTGTTTGTTTAATGTTTTATTTTATTCTCATCAAAGAGAGTGAGGAGGGGAGAGAGAGAGAGAAAATTTGAGACAGAAACACTGATCAAGTTGCCTCTTGAACACATCCTAATTGGGGGTAGAACCCTCAACCCAGGCATGTGGCTTAACTGGGAATCAAACCAGTGACCTTTAGGTTACGGATGACACTCCAACCACCTGAGCCATGCTGGCCAGGGCTATAAGTGTATTTTTGTTTTGTTTATTTACTTGCTTTGTTTTGTTTTAGATTCCACATATAAGTGAAACCATATGGTATCTGTCTTTTATCCGCCTCACTCATTTCATTGAGCATAGTACCCTCTAGCTCCATCCATGTTGTCAAAAATGACAAGATTTCATCCTCTTTTATGTCAGCTCATGACATAATTTATTTAAGCAAACCGCTGCAGTGAGGTCTGGTTTGCTTAAGTAAATTGATGTCATGAGTTCAAGTCAGGCTATTTGACGCTGTTCGGGGCAGCAGCTTTCCCACAGCGGCCTGCACAGATCACAGTTGTGCCTCAGCAGTACTGGGTGCCTGGGTGTGATATGCGTACCTCGATCACGGGCAAGATTCCCACGCTCACAAAAACTAATCATCAACAGGTCAGGAACCAGAGACAAACATTTTAGCCCTTCCTTTTCTAATCTGTATTTATAAACGGCTCTTATTTCTCTATGCATATGTATGTGTATATTTAAACTCACAAAGATACTGTGAAAGTTAAAAGAATGATGAGAGGCATTATATTGTGGTTTTAAAGAGCAAAAGGGCTTTAAATCTATCCTTGAGTAGGTTGCTTATCCTCTCTAAACCTTGATTTATTCATTTATAAAATTACAAAAGTACCTATTTTTAAAGGTTTTTATAAGGATTAAATAAGATAATTTGTATCACCTCACATCTATTAGAAGGGATGTAATAAAAAAGATAAGAAATAACAAGTGTTGAAGAAAATGGTAGGAATGTAAGCCACTATGCAAAACAATATGGAGAGTCCTCAAAAAAATTAGAAACAGAACTGCAAAGGATCCAGCAATTCCACTCCTGGGTACTTGTGTGAAGAAAATGAAAACACTAATTCACAAAGATATATGCACCCCCGTGTTCACTGAGGCATTTAGTTACAATCACCAAGATATGGAAACATCCTGTGCTCACCAGCAGATGACTAGATAAAGAAAATGTGTAATATATATACAATGAAATCTTATTCAGCCATAAAAAAGAATGAAATCTTGCCATTTTCAACAACATGATGGACCTTGAGGGTGTTATAGTAAGTGAAGTAAGACAGACAGAAATACAAATACTGTAGGAATCACACTTATATGTGGAGTCTAAAACCAAAAACAAAAAAACTAAAAACTGAGTTTACAGACACAGAGAATGGATTGGTGGTTGCTAGAGGCAAGAGGTGGGCATAATAGAGGAAAGAAGTCAAATGATACAAAATTAAGTAAGCCATAGAGATGTAATGCACAGCATGGTAACTACAGTTAATAATTCTTTATTATTATTATTATTATTATTATTATTTGAAAGTCGCTAATAGAATAGATCTTAAAAGTTCTCAATACATGCACGAATTTTTTTGTTACTATATGTGATAATAGTACCTATTTTCAAGGATTTTATGAGGACTAAGTAAGATAATTTATATCAGCTCACCTGTTAACGAAGCTTATTGTGGTTTCATTTTGCTGTATATACAAATACTGAATCATTATGCTGGACACCTGAAACTAATGTGGCATTATACCTCAATTTGGAAAATATATGTATATAATCCTTTAGGCAGTGCATAAAAAAATATCACATATGTGAAATTCTTGAAATAGGAAGCACTCGGTAAATATTAGATACAGATGGAACACATGCAAATACGTAGATGAGGGAATATGCACATAAAAGTGAATCTGAGCATACAGAATCTGATGCTTACTCTAAACCTTCTGAAAATTATTTAGACCTTGTAATATGCTCAAATACTGTAACGGTAACACAACCACAAAGAATGTCTTCTTTCTTTCCAATGAGTTTGAGAAAGTCAGGTAAAAGCTACATAAGTGGAAAGCAGCCGAGCCAGAGGCCTGGAGAGCGTTCGTTTACTGCAAAGGTCTCTGGCGCCACCTTGTGGTCATACAGTGCAGCGTCCGCTCACTGACCAGCTCCACAGAAGCGGTGAAGTCTGAGCTTCCCAAAGACCCCCTTCGATAGTGAAATAAATAGTTTCCTTGACTGAAAAAAAAAAACAACCTTATTTTGTCTCAGATGAAAACAGTGCATAAGGCTTGATCTATCGCTCACAAACATATTTCTGTGTTTTTTTATTGACTCATCCCAACTAAACATTCTCCCAGCGCAGGTCATGATGAGCCTTTAAGAGTCCTGCAGGTGCCAGGCCGCAGGAGAAAGAGGCATGTTGCATGGTCATGACTAGTACATGACTGGTACATGATTGGAAAAGAGCTTCCTTAGAGGCATATAAACGGAAATAAGGGTTTGTGGAGGCGCTAACTGGAATACATAAACAGAACTAAGGACAGGACAGTAGCAGGTCTGAGTGGGAGAATTTCAATTCAATGAACTTTTTTGACCTCTAGCTACTGTGAGTCATGCTCCCTGCTAAAGGGTAGGGAAATGAATAAGGCTGACTCCTTCAATATCTCACCTAGGAGAAATCTTTAGGCAATACTAATACACCAAGACACTGTTATAAATTCCCTGCTTAGCCCAAATAAAGCAGTGGTCTAGGGAAGGAATCCCACCAAGTTGATAAAGCTAATTCTTACATGCAAACATGTTGCTACACCAGAAGGAAAATTTAATCCATACATGTCATTTCTCCTTTAGAAAGGAAAACAAATCCTTTCCCTATCTTTTTCCCAGTGGAAAATCTTTCACTGTATGGAGGCCAAATTTAAAACATCCATTCCTCCATGATTGTCTCCCCTAACCAACTAAACCTTAAATCATTCCCCATCACTTCTGTGAATTGTGCGCACCCAGGTCCCCTTATTCTGTTATTTGGTCCTTTGCATTTTCTCCCAGTAAAATTGATTATTTGTAGATCTTGTCTCCCCATTTCACCTCAACAAATGTCACACACTTGGAAGGCAGGGAACAAGTCCTCAATTTCTGCGGTTTCAAAATCCCCACCCTCCTTCCCCTTCTGCTGGTCTTAACTTCCATCAGACACAAGCTCACTCATCGTTCTTTAATCCTCCCCACCTCTAAACTCACATTTCTCTTCTTTCTTCTAATCCCTGAGAAACAGGTGTCCCTGATTCTGTTACAGATAATTTTCCATCATGTTCTGATTTTCATTTCTGTTCCCTTCTCTCAAACACCAAAATCCATCAGCCAATCTCTCCTCTTCATGTATCTACAGTCTCTCTTTCTGTGGCTCTCTTTTCTCAGCCTGTAAGAAGAATCTAATCTTTCACCCTTAAAAGCCTGTTATCCAGCTGCTGCCCCAAATCTCACCTGCATTTCTTATCCAACCTTATTAAAAGCCTATAGTTATGGCCCTCGCCCTCTCCTTCCCCAGGTCTTCCTTCGTGCACTCCATCTGGCTTCCACCCTCCATAATTGTTCTCAGACAGTGAGTGAGCAAAGTCCTCTCAAATGCTGGATCCAACAGACTCTTTTCTATTTCCTATTTTATTTGACTTTTTGGTAGCACGTGATTCTGTCAAGTATTTGCTCGACCTTAAGTTCTCCCCAGGGTACTGTTCATTCATTTATTAAGTCTTCCCTATATACTGTGCTCCTTTCTAAACCTGAGGCCTGAGGCATCAAATGGAAAGAAATGACCCTCTCTCCCAGACACACACACACTGCCTCCAGTCTAGCAGAGGCTAAGAATAAGGTAAGGAGAGAGCAGAAGTATCCAAGGCTCCTAGTTCCCATAATGAACCTTTCCATGTTCCCCTTTCCCTACCAAAGGTCTCTCCAATTTTTGATTACACACCCTATCCATGTATACATCTCTAATAGATTTATAATTTTGGCATGTATACTACTATTGGCTAATATCTCAATGTAATAAGGTGATAGTGGTCACTATCTACACTGGATATAAAGAGATTAAACTTGAGCAAGAAAAATACCAGCTCAAGGATATGAAGAAAAGAGAATATGTATACACTGTTGGTGGGAATGTAATTTGGCATAGAGTACAGTATAGAAATTTCTAAAACAGTTAAAAACAGAACTACCACATCACCCAACAAGTCTACTTCTGGATATATCTCTGAAGGAAATTAAATGATCATCTTAAAGAGATACCTGCATCTCTATATTCATGAAGAAAAAGTAATGTACATATCCCATGGAATATTACTCAACCATAAAGAAGAAAGAAATACTGCCATTTTTAACAATATGAGTGAGCCTTGAGGGCATTAGGTTAAGCCCTCATAATAAGTCAGACAGACAAAAATATTGTATGACCTCAGCTATAGGTGGAATCTAAAAAAGGAATAAACTCTTAGGGCATTCCCCTGGGTGTGTGGGTGCAAACAAAGGTAGGGAATGGAATGTTTCCTTATAAAAAGAGTTTTAAAAGGACATGTGGACCCTGGCTGGTGGCACAGTGGATAAGGCACTGGCCTACAAACTCAAAGGTCACTGGTTCAATTCCCAGCCAGGGCACATAACCAGGTTGCAAGCCAGGTCTCCAGCCAGGTCCATAACTGGAGGCAGGTGAAAAGCAACCATACATTGTTGTCTCTCTCTCTCTGCCCCTTGACCTCACCCTCTCTCTAAAAATAATAAATAAAATGTTGTTTTAATAAATGAATAAATAATAATTAATAACTAAATGGAATAAGTAAATAAAAGGATGTGTGCCACCATTTGGGTACATGATGTCTGGATTTCATGGGCTCTATAATTATGTGCCCTGTACAACTTTACTGAGACTCGAAATTATATCCCACAAACATTTACCGGGAAACTGTTCCATCAATGGCTAAGTTATGAAAGACAAAAAGATAAAAATAGCAAGATCTCTGCTCTCTTTAATCTCACATTTCACTGAAGGTAAAAGAAACATATGTAAAAATTTCCAACACAGGCAGACTCTGAAAAGTGCTATAATATAATATCAAACAAGTTTGGGTATGAGCTGAGCTACTATAACAAAGAGGACTGAGATAGAGTCATTTAAAGCAGGGAGTTTATTTCATTATCACTGTATTGTTTGATACAGAGATGTGGAAGAAGGAAAAATGGCCTAATTTAAGTAATATTATGAAGATGGTAAAATCTGTCCTTTTAGTCCCAATGCTTCTTTTCCTAAAGTATAGTCACTCCCCAGCCAGCCAGTTTAAGTCTTCAATATCCTGGATTTCACTCACAATGCTAGAACATGCTTTCATAAAAGTACTGAAATATTCAATCATAGTAGGACATAAATAAAAGGTTAAATGTGGTACCATTTCCAGGACCTTCATTCAGCCTTTTGATAGATCACAACAAATTTCAAGGCAATAGAATACATTCTGGTATGGAATTTCGAGCAACATTTGGGCAGAGATGAATCTGTAAATCTTTAAATAAACCTCTTATTCTTAAAACCCACCTAGGAATGATGTTGACTATTAACTGTGTTAGTGAAATATATGAAAAAATTTTAAAACATACAATCCCAAGGGTAGATCTTCCCTCTACCAAAACCAGCCTCACACAGACATTGGGATGAACTAACCACATACTTTAAGCCCTCGCTCCCACAGTAGATCTTGAACTAGTAAAGGGAATTTATCATATGAGGCTAATATTAAAAAATTAGTTCAGTAGAGCTTTACCATGTCTGTGCTAAAACAATCAGTTTGACAAAATATTTCTCCATGAGCTTTAGGTAATGTTTGCCTGATCTTAAAATAAGACTCATCATTCCTACACAGGATGAGGTAGACTTGGAAATGCTACTGATTATTATTGACTTACTGTGTCTTTTGCTCATTGTGATTATCTATAATAGTATGACTGTTTTTACATTTGTTGTAATGTGGAATGCTTGGTCTCTCTGACTCCATCGCGCTCAAACTTGCTTTGTTCTCATGGCCTATGGGCTTTAGACATGCTGCTCATTAGGGGAATTACGCATGAGACTTGAGTTTTTTGCAAAAACAATCCTTCCCATTATCTATTCCTTTCCATAAAAGAAGCCTGCACACTACTTTCTGAGATGGATTTGGGGAACTACTAAGACTCTCATCGCAGTTGCTGCCTTCTTGAACTATAAACCTTTCCTTACTCCAGACTCTGACATTTTGAGTTCTGGCCTCTGGGAGCCGTGGGCACATGCAGTTTGCTAATAATTCCTTCTCTTGTACCCCTATGTTCCATTTACTTCTTAAATGGCAGTCCCATCAAGTTTTCAGATTAAGGGGTTCGTTGATCAGATAAGAGTGATGGGGGACTCAGATGTTGGGAAAGTGTACTTTTAGGTAACAGCTAATATGCTTAGTAACTAGTGTATGTAAAGCTATTGTTTAAGGAACTGAACATGCGACCCACCTTGACTCCAGGGTGAGATTACCACCTCCCAGGCCATGAATGAAAGAAGGCTGCAGCTCTTATCTCATTAACTTTTTCCCTGAATTCTTTACAAAAGGCCTATTTATAAAGGAATTTAAGTCAGCCTGTTAGGGTGTAAACTCTAACAGAAGGAGGAGGAGGAGGAGGAGGAGGATCTGTCTTCTCAGATCACAGACCTCCTGAATAAAATGCCCATAAAGATTCAATCCCTGTCTCTGCTTATTGGGTCTGGTAGAACATAGGGAGCATGAACACTGGCATTTCTGGTTTCAGTAATACTCATGGACTCTAAATTATTACATTTTCCCCATGACATGTTAGTATAAAATCTCCAGTTTAGTATTTAACCCTAAATAACATTGAAGAACTGTTATGTTAATATGCTCTCTTGCCATGGTTTATTACAAGATATTCTGAGTGATCCAAATTTATCTATAACTCACAGTTAAATTCCTATTTTTAAATCCTCTAGTTTTGATTAGTTATACCCAAACTAACAATCTGCTTTTCAACATTTATAATAGCATAACATTGTTTTCCACAAGGCATACTGGCTTTGAAAAGTATGGGCTATGAGGCTGATAGAACATTCTCAGATGCTATGGCTTTGTGTTTCTCAAAAAAAATTTTTTTTCCTTTATATCCAAATCACTGGTCATTTGTATGCAAAAATTGCAGAAATTCCTTCTGTAATATTAACTTGTGACAAGTCAGTAGAAGTTCTTTAATACATATTTTTTACATTCAGTATTGTGTTGCCTTTATCATGTCTACAACTAATTAGTAAACAACTCACATTTTTTATCATTTTACTTTGAAACATACCATATTTATTCACAACCATAAAATACTGGACTAAAAAAAAATGATCAGAAGAAGTATAGGAATAAAATTATTGGTCTAATTATAAAACAAAAATATTTTTGGCTTGACTTTAAATGTTTTAATTAAAAGGGAAAAGCAGTTTTAGGTGGGGCTTTCCATAATTGGCCAACTTTTACAAATATAATAATACTTGTCCCTTCATGTGGAAAATAAATTTTGAAAAAAATGACTTTTATTCTACAAAATCTTTCTCTTTTTTCTATTAGGGTTGTTACATTCTTATTCTTTTTTTTTTTTTTTTTTTTATTCTACCAAATCTTAAAGAATAAAAGCATATTGCTTTGTTTGACCACTTGACTATGATAATTTTAAAAATTCAATAATGCTTAGACACATTTAACAATTTATTTTAATTCCTTGTAATCTGTGTTATAAACACACACACACACACTCACACACACAGATTTTTTTCTAAAGCTTTTGTAAATGATTATTTTCTAATTTCACTGGAAATAAAAAAGTGTAAGATTCTATTCCTACCACAAGGTGTCAGTCCATAGTAATTTAATCTTCAAAGGATTAACTTTTCCTTGTGGAAATTTAATGGCCACTAAAAGAAATACACATTAAAACAACCATCCCAAGCACCCTCTCTATAGTAAAGGACAATCAAGAAAAATCATGTGAATGTCTATTTCCCTTTGCTTTCTCTAATCAGAAGAGTTCTAGGGGTTTTGTACATCGAATCCACAAATGTTGCAATTCAGGTCTCAGACATGCAACCCTGAGGCTGATTTGCAACTCATAGGAGTAAATCCCTGGTTCACATTGTCTTTTTCTCCATACCCCTCATGTTTTGCACCCAAGTCCTGGGGACCCCGTCCTGCTGAGCTTGCACCTGCAGTGGGGACAGCTGGCTGCATCTCAACTGAATCTGTGGTGGACTTATTGTCAGGGAGCTGAAGTTGGAGACTAGCAGAGACTGAGTTGTATGGCTCTGGAGTTAAGGCCACATTCTCCCCACTGACTGCCTGGCCATGCTGCCTCTAAGCAGAGGACTAACCAGCCCCATCCTCCCAGCCTGGTCTTGAGCCCTGTGGAGGGGTCAGTGGAGTGTGGCCAGCTCAGTCCCACACTATGGACTTTCTTCCTAAGACTCTGGAAAAAGTCCAGGCAACCTGAGAGGAGAAGCAGAGTAGTTGACATGTGGATGCTGACCTCAGGGAGCCTTGGATTTTATTGATCTGCCCCCAACTGAGAGCTTCAGCAAGCTAATTCTGGGACACAGCCTGGCCTATCTCACACACACCCAGGCCACAGTGACAGTAGACGGAGCCACAGTGCAGAACATGGTAGCTACAGATGGGTAGCCCACGGCAGGTTACACACATCAACATGCACCAGAGCCCTGGCCAAGAAGATCCTAAACCAACACAGCCCAATTAGGGGCTTCAAACTACACCAGAGCTTGACGTACTAGCCACACAAATGGCACAGCCAAAGGGGGACTCCGGTAGACACCAGACTCTGCAGGGAACTACTCTGACTCAGGTGCAACCCCTGAACAATGACTTATATACAATGAATGAGGTCTATCCTTATAGTCAGCAAGCCTGAGGACTAACTTTACCCAGGAATCAGACAACAGCACTCAAGACTCAACTACAACAGTAGAGGCCACACAACTCACACAAGAATCATTTTGGGGACATTTAGCTCAGGTGATCTAGAAGATTGTATCACTGAGACACACAAGGCACCTACATCAGAAAGCCCTATAACAAACTTGAGAGTCATAGCAGATCGACCTAACATGCAGAGACAAACATTAAAAAAGCAGACAAGGCCCTGGCTGGTGGCACAGTTGATAAGACTCTGGCCTGCAAACCCAAAGGTCACTGGTTCCATTCCCAGCCAGGGCACATAACCAGGTTGCAAGCCAGATTTCCACCCAGGTCCGTAGCTGGAGGCAGGTGAAAGGCAAGCATATATTTATGTTTGCCTCCCTCCCTGCCTCTCTTTCTTCCCCTCTCTATAAAAATAATAAATAAAATCTTTTTTTTTTAAAAAAAGAAATATGCTGCAAATGAAAGAATAAGAGAAATCCCTAGAAAAAGAATGAAATGAATGCAACCAAAATACCAGTGCAGAGTTTAAAACAATGGTTATAAGGATGCTCAAAAACCTTAGGGGAAGAATAGATGATCTCAGTGAGAAACTAAATGATGAGAGAGTAAACATTAAAACAGACATAGAAACCATATTAAAAAAAAAAAAAAACCGACAAAAACGAAAAATACACTAGAAGGAATCAATAGCAGTTTAAATGAAGCACAGGTTCAAATCAGCTATTTAAAGTCCAATGTAACGGTAAGCACTCAAGTAGAGCATCAAAAAGAAGAGAATTTTAAAAATAAGGAAAGTCTTAGTGACCTCCGGGAACACATCAAGTATAACAACATCTGCATCGTTGAGCTACCAGAAGGAAAAGAGAGTGAGCAAGAGAAAGAGAACCTGTCGGAAGAAATAATGGCTGAAAACTTCTTTAATTTGGTAAAGGAAATAGATATGCAAGTTCAGGAAGCATAGAGAGTCCCAGTAGAAACGAACCCAAAGAGGCCCATACCAAGGCATGTCTCAATTAAAATAGCAAAGGTTAATAACAATGAGAGATTCTTCAAAGCAGCAAGGGACAGTTATCTACAGGACAACTCCCATACAAGCTGTCAGCTGATTCTTAACAGAAACTTTGTAGTCCTGAAGAGATTGGCAACGGAATAGTCAAGTGATGAAAAGCAAGACCTACAATCAAGACTACTCTACCCATCAAGGCTATTATTTAAAAATAAAAGTGAAATAAAGAACTTCCGAGACCAAAACAAACAAACAAAACAAAACAAAAAACTGTAAGAGCTCATTACCACCAAACCTGTATAGCAAGAAATGTTCAAGGGCCTGCTTTAAGAAGGAGAAACATATATATAGAGAAATATAACTCTATGTATGTTATAGAGTTAAATATAAAAAATAAATATAGCAATAAATAACTACCTATCAATAATGATCTTAAACAGACAAACTGTGCGAATCAAAAGATATATGGTAGCTAAATGGATAATAAAACATGACCCATATAAATGCTGTTTACAAGACACCCACCTCAGAATAAAAGATATACACAGACTAAAAGTAAAGGGATGAAAAAAATATTTCATGCAAATGGAAACAAACAAACAAACAAAAAAAAAAAACCAGAGGTATCTATACTTATATCAGACAAACAGACTAAAAAAAAAAAAAAAGGCAATAACAAGAGACAAAGAAGGTCACTACACAATACTAAAAGGAGTGATTCAACAAAAGGATATGTCTTGTAAATGGATATGCACCCAACATAAGAGTACCTAAACATAAGAAAATCTTATTGCAAACAAACCTTTGTGAGGGAGACAGAGAGGAGCAAAAAGGGGATGAATGTAATACAAAAAACAATAAATTTTTTTAAAAAATAGAATACTCAAAAGAAAGAAAAAAGAAAAAAAAGAAAACTTTGTATTAACATGATTTGAGAGGCTGACAGAAGGCAGCAATTAAATGGTGAATTGTCTAGATGTGGGAGAAAAAAAAAGTACACATTGTTAGTTACAAAATAGACAGGAGTGGTGTTAAGAATAATAAAGGAAATGGAGCAGTTCATGACACATGGACATGAACTAAGGGGGGCACTGCCAGAGGGAATGGGAGGTACTGGGTGGAGGGGGGCAAAGGGGAAAAATTGAGACAACTGTAATACCATAATCAATAAAATATATTTTTTTTTAAAAAAGGAAATCTTGTTGAACATGAAGGGATAGTAGTACAGTCATAGTAAGAGATTTTAACACCCTACTGACATCAATGGATAGATATTCCAGACAAAAGATCAACAAGGCAACAACAACCTTAAACAACATACTGGATCAAATAAAATTAATTGTTATTTACAGAGCATTTCATCCCAAAGCAGCAAAATATACTTTCTTATCAAGTACACTGAAACATTCTCAAAGATAGCCCACATGTTACAACACAGAATAAATCTTAATAAGTTCAAGATCATTGAAATCATATCAAGCATCTTCTCTGACAACAATGGTATAAAACTAGAAAAACTACTACAATTAAAAAAAAAAAACAACAGAAAAACATTCAAGTACATGGTGGCTAAACAGCATGTTATTAAACAATGAATGGGTTACCAATGAGATCAAGGAAGAAATCAAAAGTTACCTGAAAACAAATGAAAATGAACACACAACAGCCTAAAATCTATGGGGCACAGTAAAAGCAGCCATGAGAGGGAAATTCAAAGCATTTACAGGCCTACCTCAAGAAGCCAGAAAAATCTCAAAAAATGACCTAACTCCACACCTAAAAGAACCAGAAAAAAGAAACAACAAACAAAGTCCAGAGTAAGTAGAAAGAAGGAAATACTAAAGATCAGAGTGGAAATAAACAACATAGAGTCTAAAAACAATACAAAAGATTGGTGAAACCAAGAGCTGATTTTTGGAAAAGATAAACAAGATGGCCAGAACTTCAATCAGGTTCATCAAGAAAAAAGGAGAACACACTGAAATAAATAAAATGTGAAATGAACGAGAAGTAACAGCTGACTCCACAGAAATACAAAGGATTGTAGGACAATATTATGAGCAACTACATGCCAAAATATTGGATAATCTGGGTGAAATGAATAAATTCCTAGGAACATAAATCTTCCAATGTTGAATCAGGTGAAATATACATATATATTTTTTTCAGGTGAAATAATTTTTAAAAACTGAATAGATTGATTACAACTAATGAAATCAAAGCATTAATCAAAAAACTCCCAGCGACAAAAGTTCTAGACCAGATGTCTTCACAGACAAATTTTACCAAATATTTAAAGAACTAACACCTACCCTTCACAAACTGTTCCAAAAATTAAAGAGGAGGGAAGACTTCCAAGCCCATTTTACAAGGCCAGCATTATCCTAATTCCAAAACCAGATAAAGACACTAAAAAGGAAGAAAATTACAGGCCAATATGCCTGATGAACATAAACGCTAAATCCTTAAGAAAATAGTAGGAAACCAGATCCAGGAATACATGGAAAGGGTCATACAGCATAATCAAGTAGGCTTTATTCTGGGGATGCAAGGCGGGTGCAATACTTGCAAATCAATAAACATCATAAAATACATAAACAAAATGAAGAATAAAAATCACATGATTATATTGGTAGATATAGAAAAAGCATTGATAAGATCTAGCATTTATGATACAAACTTTCAGCAAAATGGGAATAGAGAGATCATACCTCAACATAATAAAGGCCATATGTAACAAACCCACAACCAACATCATACTGAATGTGTAAAAACTAACAACATTTCCCCTAAGATCCAAAACAAAACAGAAATGTCTGCTTTCACCACTCCTATTCAGCATTGTACTAGAAGTTCTAGCCTAGCCACAGCAATCAGACAAAAGAAATAAAAGCTACCCAAATGGGAAGGAGGAACTAAAACTGTCATCATTTGCAAATGACATGATATTGTACATAGAAAACCCTAAAGACTCCACAAAAAGATTATCAGAACTAATAAATGAATTTGGCAAAGTAGTGGGAAACAAAATTCATATCCAGAAATCAGTGGCATTCTTATACATCAATAATTGACTATCAGAAAGGGAAGTTAAGAAAGCAATCCAATTTACTATTGCAACAACAACAAAATAAGTTACCTAGGGTTAAATTTAACCAAGGAGATAAAAGACCTGTACATAGAAAATTACAGGATGCTGAGGAAAGAAATTGAGGAAGGCACAAATAAATGGAATCATGTTTCATGTTCTTGGATTAGAAGAATTAACATAATTAAAAAGCTCATACTACCCAAAACAATTTATTTATTTAACACAATTCCTAATAAAATGCCAATAGGTATTTCACAGGCCTTGAACAAATATTTTAAAAACTTATATGGAACCGACAAAGACCCCAAATAGCCTCAGCAATCTTGAGAGAGAAGAACAAAGTTGGAGTTATTACACTACCTGGTATCAAGCTGTACTACAAGGCTATTACAGTCAAAATAGCCTGGTATTGACATAAGGAGAGTCACATAGATAAATGAAATAGAACAGACAGCCAAGAAATGAACCCACACCTTTATAGTCAATTAATATTTGACAAAGAAGGCAAGAACATACAATGCAGTAAAGACAGCCTCTTCAATAAATGGTGTTGGGAAGATTGGACAGACACATGAAAAAAATGAAACAAAACCACCAACTTACACACAAGAATAAATTCAAAATGGATAAAAGACTTAAATTTAGCCCTGGCTGGTGGCTCAGTGGATAGGCACCAGCCTGCAAACCCAAGTGCCGCTTCTTCAATTCCTAGTCAGGGCCCATAGCCAGGTTGCAAGCCAGGTCTCCAACCAGGTCCATAGCTGGAGGCAGGTAAAAGGCAACCATACATGGATGTTTCTTACCCTTTCTTCCTCCATCCCTGCCCTTCTCTCTAAAAATAATGAATAAAATCTTTTTTTTTAAAGCTTAAATTTAATTTATAAAACCATACAAATTCAAGGAGAAAATATAGGCAGTAAAATCTCAGCTATCTCTTGTAGCAATATTTTTACTAATATATATCTTCTCAGGCAAGGGAAACAAATGGGACTATGTAAAACTAAAAAGCTTCTACACAGCAATAGAAACCATCAACAAAATGAACAGGAAACTCACTGTAAGGGAGGCCATATTCACCAATTACATATCTAATAAGGGGTGAATTTTTCAAATATATAAAGAATTTGTACTACTCAACACCAGGAGGACAAATAATCCAATTAAAAAATGGGCAAAGGACCCAAATAGACGCTTCTCCATAGAGACAGACATAGACAGATAAAAAGATACTCAACATCAGTAATCAAATTAAATGTGAATTAAAACGACAATGATATATCACTTCACGCTTTTCAGGTGGTTATCATCAATAAGTCAACAAGCAAGTACTGATGAGGATGTAGAAAAAAGGGAATTCTCATACATTGTTGATAGGAAAGCAGTATGACATTTCCTCAAAAATTTAAAAACGAAACTGCCTTTTGACCCAGCAATCCCACTTCTGAGACTACATTTTACGAATCCCAAAACACTAATTCGAAAAAATATATGCATACCTAAGCTCATTGCAGCATTATTTACAACCACCAAGATCTGGAAGCAACCCAAGTGTCCATCAGTAGATGAGCGGATAAAAAAGCTGCGGTCCACTTACATAATAGAATACTACTGCACAGTTAAAAAACAAAAAACGGAAATCTTATCTTTTGTGACTACTGGCTGAGCCTGGAGATTATTATGCTAAGTGAATTAAACCAGTCAGAGAAAGACAAACACCAAGTGATCTCACGTCTATGTGAAATCTAATGAACATAAAACAGAGCTGTGGATACAGGAAATGGCCTGCCAGCCTCTGAAGAGAGGGGCCTGGGGGACTTGCATAAAAGAAGGTAAAGAGATTAAGGAGCACTTAATATAATTAAAACAGGTTGCAGGGCAATACTTTCAGGACAGACCTTGTAGAACAAGTAGACATGGACAACAACGCAGTGACAGCGCAGGGGGTCAGGGGAGACTGTATAGTGAGTTTACAATGATGCAGTGTGCAGTGTGCAGATGATGTTTCATTGAGTTGCACACTTGAAATTTGTCTCCAATAAATTTAGTAAAAAATAAAGTAAAATGAATTAGCTACGCTTTAAAATAGTCCATCTCAAAGTGTGATCTAAGCGTGCTTCAGCATAAACTGAGAATTTGTTAGAAGCTCAGACTCAGGCCTATTGAACGGGAAAATGTGTGTGTGTGTGTGTGTGTGTGTGTGTGGCAGGGGGACACGTCAAATCCGTGTTCTAATAAACCCGACAGGTGATACACGTTAATGTTCGAGAACCATTGCACTCTCATGTTCATTACTTGGGAGATTAAAGAAAGGCGAGGAGTCGGAGAGCAGGTAGTTCGACCTTAGGCAGAGGACAGGGCTATTTGAAAAATTGGAGGAAAGGCGCGGGTTGAGGGGCCAGGTTGCAACAGAGGGAAAATCGTCAATTCTGAGGCTGGGACCTGAGAGGGTCCTCGGTCCCAGGCAGGAGCCGTGGGAACGCGAGGAGCCAGTAGGTGGCGCTGCACGGGCAGTTGACAAGGGGGCGGGGTCTGCGGCTGGGAAGCGGGCTGAGGGCTCTTCGGCTCCGGAGCGGCAGCGTGCGGGTTCTGTCCCGGGAAGGCAGCTGCGGCTGCGACTTAATCGCGACTTAACCGTGAAGTCACGCGGAGAAGCGGGTGAGTCCCTGGAATCTTTCTGGCGCGCCACCAGCTTCCCGCCTGCGGGTGTTCCCGGAGGCGTGGCCGGCTCCCAGGTTCGCGAGGGCAGTGGAGGGTGGCGAGCAGCTCGGCTCACCACCCCTTACACGCGCCTCTGCAGGGCGCGCTGAGGTCCAGCCCGGCTCGCGCGGAACACACAGCCCCGTTGTGGCCGCTCTGGGGTCTGGGAGCCAGGGACTCACAAGGAGGCCTTTTCACGGGGGAACCAGGGGCTGTGACGGGCTATTAAGTTTGTCCTTAGGTAGTGTTCTGCTGGCAAGTTTGCCAAGTTGGCAAAACCCCTACTGGTCTGCATCGCATTCGTTCACAGTGCTTGGAATCGCTCAACTAGTCTTCAGGTTTCCTAGTAACAGGAAGTTTTTATTTAAGTCCTTGGAACACTAGTCCTACACTTTCAGGATCGGGATTGTGATTCAAGTCTCCTCCAAACAGTGAGTCAAAGCTTTATTTATTTATGTCACGGGTCAAATCCACTGGAAGGGGTTTGTAAAGGTAAAATTTACACTTGCAAATTTCTTACTCTGTTATATCTATTCAACCTCCTAACATTTAATAAGACATCATTTCATTTAGTACGGAATGTTATCTACAGGGAAGATATAGTGCTGAAAACAGCCCAGTGAAGAAAACATCTCTTCCTCACATAGTTAAATGTGGTAACGAAAATGGGCACTTCAAAGTGTAAGTTTGGAAATGCAATGCAACCACACTGTATTCCAGTCATTGAGTTTCTTCATATTCTGAACCGTTTAACATAAACATGAGTCAGTTGGGCTGTGTCAATATTTATCAGGAACATGAGGTTAGCAGTCCTTTTACACCTAAATGAATCAGTCACATCAAAATATTATTTGCTTTTAACAGGGTTAAAAATCAGAGAACTTTGGGTCGGATTCTGGAGTTCCTAATAGCTGAACACTGTGCTGTTTCCTGTATAAAATTTTCATGAGAAGATTTTACTGTAGAATTTAAATTATATATTTGGTTAATGTCTGGTGGAAACCAACATCTTTATTAGACTGACATTTTCTTTTCTTGGCTTCTGGGCACAAAGTTGACTGTGGTCCACACAGTCAACAAGTTTCCTCACTGCTCTGGGCTTTTTCCTTGGCTTTGCTCTTCAGATTGTGTCTAAATGGCCCTCAGTCAGGCAGAATGGCCAACCTGCTAGATACCCCAGGACCAGGTCTAGAAGAGAGCCGCACCCTTCCCATGCCCCCATCAGTCAGAAAACTGGCCTTCCTTTTTAGCATTCATTACAGGACCATGCAGTTAGATGCTGAAACATCTGCCTTCCCTCCTAGATTTTGATATTGAGAGCAAAGGCTTCATCTCATTTAACTTTGCATTCCCACTGCCTGATGTTACACTATACATAGTTAATGAGTTAATGTTGAATCAGTGTAGATTTGTATGGTAACATCTTTGCCATCCTGCAACTCACAGAGTTGAAATATCTACACAGTGTAAATTATTTCTTGTTTGATACAGTAGATAAAATTTCTATTCCCAGATACATATACCCAACCCAGATTATTCTATTTATAATGTTGGCTAAATCACCAAATGATTTGGAATAATACTTCTTAACAAAAAGTACCATAAGGTCCTCTAGAACAGGCACGAAATGTCACTTATCCTTTTCCTTTAGTGTCTATCATAGAGTTTAATTCATTAAACGCTTGATGGTTAGTATATACTTTATTTTCTAAATTTTTATTGTATTTTTTCATTACCATTTAGTCCCCTTCCTGCCTCAATCACTGCACTGTTGTCTACAGATCTCAGTCTCCACCCACTAATCTCTCCTCTCCCCACTAGCTGTCATCCTGCTCTCTATCCATGAGTCTGTCTCTATTTTGTTTGTTAATTCACTTTGTTCATTAGATTCCACATCCAAGTAAAATCATATGGTATTTGGCTTTCTCTGACTGGCTTATTTCACTCAGCATAATACTCTCTAGGTCCAAACAGATTGCAAAGGGTAAAATTTTCTTCATTTTTATAGCCAAGTAGAATTGCATTGTGTAAATGTCCCATAGTAGTTTTATCTACTCTATTGATGGAAACTTGGGCTGCTTCTAAATCTTGGTGATTGTAAATAATGCTGCAGTGAACATAGGGGTGCTTATGTTCTTTTGAATTAGTGTTTTCAGTTCCTTCAGATATATGCCCAGAAGTGGAATAGCTGGGTCAAAAGGAAGATCCATTTTTAATTTTTTGAGTTATCTCCATACTGCTTTTCCACGGTGGCTGCACAGCCTGCATTCCCACCAACAGTGCAAAAGGGTTCTTCTTTCTCCACATCCTCACCAACACTCGTTGTTTATTGATTTATTAATGGTGGCCATTCTGACAGGTGTGAGGTGACATTGCATTGAGGTTTTAATTTGCATTTCTCTGATGATCAGTGACATTGAGCATCTTTCATGTCTATTGTCCATCTGTATGTCTTCTTTGGAGAAGTGTCAATTCAGGTTCTTTGCCCATTTTTTAATTGTTCTTTTTTTTTTTTTTTTTTTTTTTTGGTGTCTTGTAAGTTCTTTATAAATTTTGAATATTTACCCCTTATCAGATGTATAGGCAAACATGTTCTCCCATTCTGTGGGCAAACAACAAATATCCTCAGCATGAATATTGTGGAATTTCAAAATAACTAATATATGGCAAAATGTTCTCAGAGCACTTCAACAAAGGCAAATGTTGGCAACCTGTAAATATGGCTCTTCTGTATTCTGTGTGAAGATCAAACCTTTAAATTTTAGGAGAATGTTTTTAAATACTTTAAAATATTCCTGAGAACAACTTTCCACTTATGAAGTATTGCAGGTGACCTAAAATTCAGAAACACTTAGAATGTTTTTCTCTCAATCAAATTGTAGTATATCTAATCAGCTTTTGTCTTTTTCATTGAATTTCATTAAGTTTTTACAAATTGGCAATGTATTCCTCTGGAAATAAATTTAGAACAAATAAAAATAATAAGTAACATTATGACAGTATGTGTTTCTCTTTCCTAAAGAGTTTACGCCGCGCCTGAATGAGGATCTGTGACAGATGTTAAGGAACAGACTCCTTTATAAGGAATCTGTAGGGATATGACTCTGAAAATGCCAACTTTTGATCCTATATGCCTCTAGCAGGGTCACATTACCAAGAGTGTCCATTCTGTTAACTGCCCGAAACTCAGAATGCATTTGTCCATAAAATCATTTAATTATTATTTCAGATTCTAGTGTCAACCCCAAAAGCCTATTAAATACAACTTCCTGAGGTGTAATCTTATGTTAGCTAACTCCAGCCTCTATTTGATAACATTGTCACTCTCAGAAAAATGCATTCCTAATTCTATTTACCTTTGAGGGGAGCTGGCTTTCCTCTAAATGAGCACCTGGAATTAAAGTGCCTAAAATAAAAGGCAACGTCCAACCTTTTGAATTCCATACAGAAACCAGGTCAAACGTTTCACCACTACTTGGACAAAGTAAGGACCCTGGTTTGAGATTCTTACAAATTATAATGTGAAGTTAAATGTGTAAATCAGTCACCAGCTATACTTTAATTGTGTTTTATCTGTCCCTCTAGTTCTTATTTGAGTAAATTGTTCATATTGCTCTATCAAACGATATCATAAAGAGCATAGATTTACATCCCTAGCTGTTGGCTCAGTGAATAGGTGCTGGCCCACAAACCCAAAGGTCACTGGTTCAATTCCCATCCAGGGCACATAACCAGGTTGCAAGCCAGGTCTCCCAGCCATGGCTGTAGCTGGAGGCAGGTGAAAAGCAACCATACATTGATGTCTCTCTCTCTCTCTCTCTCACTCTCTCTCTGCCTCCCTCCCTTCCCCTCTCTTTAAAAATAATAAAATCTTTGGGGGGAAAGGGTGGGTGGGGAGGGGGACAGAGGGGAGAAAAAAAGGGATGGATGTAATACAACAACAATAAAATTAAAAGAAAAAGAAAAATAAAAATAATAAAATCTTTTTAAAAATAAATAAAAGAGCATAGACTTGAATAAGATAATTATTCTTATTTTCATAGGTGGTTGAAGCCATATTTAATGGAACTAATGGAAATTCAACAAAATATCACAAACCAAGAACTCTGGAAAATGAAACCTAGGAGAACTCTAGAAGAAGAAAATTATTTGGTAAAATAGTAATAATAATTAAAATCTATAAACATAACTCAAATGCTGTTCTATTGCTCATAGTATTGTTAGTGATTTCTTGCCTTAGTCTCCTGATATCTTCACTATGATTCATGGCACTGATATTGCAATGGGTGAAGGGTAGGGTCATTCAGAAGAGAAATTATACCTGACTGACTGGCATGGATTTAGCTGGATAACCTTGAATACGTCACTGAAAATCCTAGGTCTCGGTCTACATGAAAAGTGAGAAAGTTGGACCAAAACATCTCCAAAGCCCTTCCAATCTTTTATAACATTCTATAAGTGTTTCAAAAGAATCACCAATGCCCATATTAAAAATGCAAGCCTGCATTTTTTAAATAGGCATCATGGTGGCTTACCAAGTGGTCATCAAATTAATTAATGATTCACTGTTTAGCCAAATCAGTTCAATTTTAGAATAAGAATCCCTGGTCCTACTTTTGCCCCACTCAAGAGTAAATGTTTCTGACTGCATTAGTAACTGAATCAGTGGTAGAAATTTTTGGTTTCAAACTCTTTTTACCTTTCTAAATGATCAACTACAGTTTTAACAGATATGATCTATTTTACCTTATTTTAATAAGCAAAATAATTATGATATTATAAGCACATACTCTATAAAACAAAAATATGTGCATGAAAATAAAATCACTTTTCTGGCCCAGAGAAATCCCCTAGTTTCTTGGGGTTCACATCCATCTCCAGACACCTGGGAGCTGCCCTGCCTTGGCCTCAGCTATTCCATTACAACTTTAGCAGTGCCTAAAATAAATAAAATAAAATTATTTTTACTTTTCAAGTTAACTGTCCTACTTGCTGTTTCACAACTCTTCACCTTTAACCAGAAAATTGATCTCAGTTGATAGTACTTGGATTGCTTTAATGTGAAGAGATGACAGACACTATATCATGCTCAACTTCCTTCTAAATGGAGTCATTGGAAAAAGCATTGGATCTAATAGTGATTTATGACTAAAACTAAAATCCAAATAATGAGAGGTCATTTTTTAAACACCAACACATTTATGGAGAACTACGTGAAGTTACCATGCATAAAATGAGGAAATGAGCAAGATAATACTAACATTTTGAGCATTAAAATGTTATGGTTCTACAAATAGAGCTATAAAAATGAGGAATAACATGGAATAACATATTGGGTGAAAAAGTAAATTTATTCATCAAGTAACAAACTATGAAACACAGATATAATTTCTCATTTTGAGGTTTTTATTGTTAATTTGCTGGTGTATCAGCCAGTTGGGGAAATGACAAAATATTCAATGTAATCTTCTTTTGAATTGTTGACTACCTAGAAACACAAGTTGGTAAAAAAATTGTACCTTTCTCAGGAACAAGATCATCCCTATGGGATTTAACTACTTATGTAGCCTTTGTAATCTTAATAGACTCTTTTCCAGTATTTACCCAAATGCGATATTTTAGAAATATTACATCAAAGCACATAACACAGAAATTAAGATTTTTTTTTCTATTAGTAATGACTATGTTATTCCTGATTTTCTGTACTTGGCTTAATGAATTCACTTTCATCCTTTGCCAAGAGTTAACCAGGAAGCAATAAATACATTTAAAAAGAAACACAACTATTAAAATTTATGTTGTATTATTTTTTTTTACCCAAATTTTTTGTTCTTCAATTTTAATTTCCCATTTGCATTAGTTTGCATCCTTTTATGCCTTCAAGATAGAGACACAGTGGCCTGTGCTTTAGTGGTGCTATCTGAAGCATAAATATCTTTTGAAAAATGAGTACTGGAAAATAACAGAGAACCCCAATGTAGCTAGGTGAATCTTTGCCCAGTCTCCCTAAACTAGGACATCTCTTCAGCTAACCAGTATCCAAAAGCAAGGGTCTGAAGGTCCTTTTTTGGTGTGTATTAAGCACAAGGAGCAATATGTAATTAGCTCAAGGAAATTCCATTGTTTTAATTTTAAGATGTTTGTTTTCTTTTCTTTGTAGAATAAGAACTCAGGAGAGACCAGCACGTTGAAAACACCTGTGCTTTTGCAACAACCTCAGCACAAACAGGAACTTTTCCCAGAGTGGCGCTTGCCAATTAAAATTGCTGCTATTATGTCGTCTCTCATGTTTCTCTACACGCTCCTGAGGGAAGTAATTTACCCTTTGGTAACTTCCCATCAACAGTATTTTTATAAAATTCCAATCCTGGTCATCAACAAAGTCTTGCCAATGGTTTCCATCAGCCTCCTGGCGCTGGTGTATTTGCCGGGGGTGATCGCAGCGGTTGTGCAGCTCCGCAACGGAACCAAGTATAAGAGATTTCCACGCTGGTTGGATAGGTGGATGTTAACGAGAAAGCAGTTTGGGCTTCTCAGTTTCTTCTTTGCTGTACTGCATGCAGTTTATAGTTTATCCTATCCGATGAGGCGATCCTACAGATACAAGTTGCTCAACTGGGCCTATCAACAGGTAGGGGGGCGAGATGGACAGCGTCACTAAACCTGTCTAAGTCACCTAACAGCTGCACTCCTTGGCATGTTGACATCAATACCTCAAATCCCTGCTGAAACCCTGTGTTAAGCAAGTAACTTGCATATTTAAAATGTTTTGTTATTACATGGGGGATTACTTTTATAGTTTTACATTGAGGAATTTATTGTAAGCTAAAAATAGCTTACAATAACTATAACTTTAACAACATAAACAAGTATTTTGTTCATGGACAGGGCCACATTTCCACTTTCTACCACCCTCAGAAGATGACTTTTTTTTTTTTTTTTAAGATTTTATTTTATTATTTTTAGAAAGAAGGGAAAGGAGAGAGGCAGAGAGGGAGAGAGACATCAACGCATGGCTGCGTTTCACCCGCCTCCAGCCATAGACCTGACTGGAGACCTGGCCTGCAACCTGGCCATGTGCCCTGGCTGGGGAATCGAACCTGCAACCCCTGGGTTTGCAGGCCGGCGCCTTCACCACTGTGCTACCAGCCAGGGCAGAAGATGACTTTTTAATAATAGTTTTTCTTATGCTTATTTACCACATGTGCATGCACATTACAATTCTGACCATTAAATAATTATTTTAGAAATGGATTATATCAGTATTGCATTCAGAGGAAGTGATTAATAGCGCCTATAGCCTATCTTTCAGAGGAATGCAAGTCATAATTTTGTAGAGGCCCTTAGTTATTAGGCTGCCCACAGCAGCCAGAGGGGATGTAAAAAAGGATTTGTATGTAGGAACTAAGTGTTCTTTACATTCTTTCCTCCTTTCACTGCCTGGTAGGTCCAACAAAATAAAGAAGATGCCTGGATTGAGCATGATGTTTGGAGAATGGAAATTTATGTGTCTCTGGGAATTGTAACACTTGCAATACTGGCTTTGTTAGCTGTGACATCTATTCCATCTGTGAGTGACTCTTTGACATGGAGAGAATTTCACTATATTCAGGTAAATGGCATATAAAGTGATTCTGATTCTGATCCCTCACAGAGGTAAATCTGTGTGTGTGTGTGTGTGTGTGTGTGTGTGTGTGTATACTTATATCATCAAGTATATTGACTTTGCCCTGTAAAAAAATAACAAATGCCCCTGGCCCATGTGGCTCATTTGGTTGGAGCATAATCTGAACATAATCTACAACTGAAAGGTTGTAGGTTCAATTCCCGATCCTGGCACAGGTGCTTGTGACTGACCCCTGGTCTGAACATGTATGATCCCGGGTCCAGTACTGATCCCCTGTCCCATCTCATATGGGAGGCAACCAGATGATGCTTCTCTCTTGCATCGACATTTCTTTCCCTTCCTCTCTCTCTCAAATAGCAATAAAAAATGTCATCAGGTGAGAATAAAAATAATAATAATAATAACAAATGGTTTTCCAATAGCAAAGATCCTACACTTGTTTCAATTAATAAAGCGCTCATCTATCATTTTTCCCTATTGCTGCTAAATGAAGTGTTTTCTAGACATAAATAAAAGATATTACTCAAAGAAAAATATTTCCAACATGTGTAACTTGTTAGACAATTTGCTATCCATCTAATAACTATAAATGCGATGTTTTAGAAATTTAATATTTATGGGTGTTTTTAGTTCCCCCCAAATAAAAAAAAATAAAAATATTCTTTTGCCTATTGCCTAATTTTATTCATGCCTTTTAAGTTACAACACTTTATACTATCCATAAAAAATTGTGTCTCCTTGAAATATGGAGTTATATCTACCAAACCTATTTAATACCTAATTTTAAATGCTGCTTTTTCCAGGTTACATTTAATGTAGCTTACTCACTGGAAGTTTCTCAATATTCTTGGAATTCAAACTATTTCACATTTACTGAGGTTAATCCCCTAGCCGTAAACTATACCCTAAAAAGATTTATGTGCCTGATTTCACAAGCAGATTCATGTTGAACAAAGTTCAAAGGACTAAATTTAATTAAGTTATAAGCACTACCAAGATTTTTAAATTACATAGCTTTAGCTTGTGTGGGTGGACATTTTTGGAAATTCCCACATACCCGACATTCCCCACCATCCTTTCTGTGTGTTCATATATATACTCCTACAAACACTTTATCAGGACATCTGCTAAGGCTGAAAGGTACGTCTTCATCTGAATTATTCCAATGTGGCTTAGAGATGGTGCCATATTTTCCAAGTGCAGTATTTACTGATTTTGTAAGTTTAGCCTGATTGCCAACGGAGTTCTCTTTTCCTCAGTAAACAACTTTCTTCTGTCAGTGCCCTGTCTGTCACACAAATGCTGAACACTGCTTTTCAAAGTTAATCAGGAACTCAAGCACTGCATCTTGATAACTGAGCCCATTTCACTATGTGCGCAATGCCTAGCTAATAAGTATACAATACAACTTTGGTAAATTTAATCTTCAACCAGTCATGTATTTTTTAATAACTTAGAAACTTTTCATTTACAATCTAAGAACTGATTACTCTCAGATTTACATTAGAGATTTATATCTAAAAATAGAAACTTATATATTTGACTATATTCATTTGGGCTTAAGAGTACTTACTGCTGAATAACTGTGAGTTGGATTTGTTCTGACAGGCTAATGACCACTTCCAGTAAGTGAACAAAAGTCAAAAGTTATCCAGAAGAGCTATTATCAGGTGCCATAAAATTATTTAGGTGAATAACTGTTTTTAAGCAACTTTATCTGGATGGTGCTGAGTATCCCAATGCAAGTTTAAATTTTTCTTCACATTTCCATACCTCTCTGCTTTGTTCAAACATTGCCATAATTAGTGATATTCTACCACTTTATCAGAATGCTAGATTTTTTAAACATAGGCCAAGCTCATTCACTTTAGTATTCACATACCCAAATCAGAGTCAATCACTTGAGTTGCATTCACAATTAATAAAGATCACTGAAGTCAGGACTAAGAAAAAAAAAAAAAGATCACTGAAGTCAAACTCATTTTTTCACAAATCTTCAGTCAACCCAGCACTATTAATTGAGCACCTTAAATGCACAAATCATTGTGTTGATTCTGTAGGAATCTTATGCTGAGTAAGGCAGAGTCCATGATTTTAGATGTCTCTTGATAGGCAGAATTAAGGCAAATTTGCAAGAGATAAACCATCACAAAATAAATGTCATAAAAGAGATGAATAAAGTGTGGAGAAAAGGAAGACAGTGTTGTTGATTAGCTGAGTTTGAAAGGAGTATGATTGTGAATTTTCTTAATTTAAATAGCCTGGAGACAAAGGCATTACCCCAAAATGGGGCTAAGGCAGGGACATGTCAAAAAGAATGGAAAAATGTGAGTGGACATTGTTGAGAAATATAATAGGAAAATAATTACAGATAAATGAAAGAATTTCCAAGCAACACAATAGGTACAGATGAAGTAGGATGGAATAAATTCTTATTGAGCCAGTCTTTACCATGAGGTTTTTTTTCTTTTGCAGAGCAAGCTTGGAATGATTTCCCTTCTACTGGGTACAATACATGCATTGATTTTTGCCTGGAATAAGTGGGTAGATATAAAACAATTTGTATGGTATACACCTCCAACTTTTATGATAGCTGTTTTCCTTCCGATTGTTGTCCTGATATGTAAAGCCATACTATTCCTGCCATGCTTGAGAAAGAAGATACTAAAGATAAGACATGGTTGGGAAGATGTCACCAAAATTAATAAAATTGAGATGTCTTCCCAGTTGTAGAATTATTGTTATTGTTTATAACTTTTAATTCAAATTTTATATATTTGATCATAAACATTTCAAATGTGTATTTGCTTAATAAAAAGGGTCTTAACTTACTTTCTGAGTGATGAGTTTAAAACGTGTGTATTTCCTTTCAGAGTTGATTCAAAGCAAGAAATAATATAATTGTAAGCACATTCTCTATGTTCAGTAAAGCTAAATAATCTCATCTGAGTTGTCAGACTGCATAACATTATAATAAAAGGCCTTGAAATACCAGTACTTGCTATTCATTAAAAGGAATCATGAGCCATGAAAAAAATTATTACCTGAATCTACCACACAAGTATATCCAGTGTTTATGATAATTGCTAAAGAATTTTTCCTGTAACTGGGTATGGTTCATGGAACATCTCACTCAAAATTATACAGATTATGTCTACACAAGTAAAGCAATAGAATAATATCAGATACACAGGCAGGCAAAATAATATTCAAGCCTTAACCACAAACCGTCTCTTGTATATGGATAAATCATTTATCATGATTAAAGACAATAGAACTAATGGCACAAATTAGGAAAAATAGTATATTCATTGAATGGAGTCCAGTTTTTTTGTTGTTGTACTATGACAAAATATTATTATGTAGGGCTAAGAAGCCTTCTAGAGTATAAATTTGAATTCTATGCACTATTGGAGCTCAGAGATATAGAGATCTGTCTGTAGCTATTAAGGAAAGGAGTTGAAAGTAGCACAGTTAGAAACAGCAGACAATGGTGCCCTTGAGAAATAACTCACAAAAGAAAAAGGAATCTAGGGCTTTAGAAGGGCAAACCAGATGCAGCAAGGGGGCATAACTATGGAACCACTTAATTAAACATGGCATATGTGACTAACCAACTCTGAGATGTAGCCAATGAGTGCCTACACTCTCACCTGTGTTGCAAAATGACAAAGTGTCAGCATTTCTAGCAGTGAGAGGAAGAAGTCAAGTTTTAACCTTCCTGGTACCAAGACATCAGAGAGGCTGAAGCTTAAAAATAGAGTTCCAACCTGAAGTGGCACTTCAATGAAGCTTTCAAGGACAACAGCTGAGTTCTGGCTTGGTTATTGGAGTCCTGTCTCTGTTAGCCATTGTATTGACAATAGGTCTATTTTGAAATACAGAATAAACCCTTTGGATAATTCCCAGTTATAAGGGAAAGTAGACTTACAAAGGTCTTGGAAGTAAAGCATAAGACGTTGAGATTCAATTTGTACCCGTAAGCTGTTGAAAACTAGACCATCTACACTCTATTCTGGATTTTTTACAATGGTTGTATAATATTTGTATAAGCAAAAGTCTTAAAAAGAGTAAATACATTGGAGTTCCTTGTGTTCATGCAATAAACACTTATAGAGCACCTCCTATATAGGTACCAGATTCAGCCGTACACAGAGGATATATCAAGATAAAAACGACCAAGTCCCTACATACAGTCTCAAAGGGAAGTCAATTTTAGTACAGCAATGGATTCTAGATTAATCGGTATTGCTAAGGAAAAAATGCCAATTCTGTTTCAAAGGGCAAAGTCAGAGAGGTGTGAAATTGATCCAATGAAGAGGAACTATTTGGGCTGGACAATATAAGTAACCCTTCAGATAGAATAGAAAGGTAGCATAGTGAGCAACATGGAGATATAAAATGGTGGGATGAAATGTGTCGAAAAGACTAAGGTCTTAGAGAATGTGAAGGAAATACCAGATTGGGTAGAGATACAAGCCAGGTAGATCAGTAAAGTCATATGACACAAAACTATGTTTAGACTTTACATTTCAGGGAGTGGGGAAGCCACTGATAAAACTTTAAGGAGGAACTTAACATGATCAGATTTGCATTTTACAAAGATCTATCCAAGACTATCCAAGAGATGGATTTGATGGTGGGGGGCCAAGGTGGAAGGCTGAAAGAATAAAAAGACAACCCAATATCCCAAGACAGAGACAGTAAGTTCTTAAATGGAGGTCATGACAGAGGGGATAGATTAAAGAGTAGAGCTAATATAATATGGCAGAAGGCAGAATTTCCATGAACTCATGACCAATAGGTTATTTAAAAAGGAGGGGGAAAAAGGCATTTAGAATGGGACTTATAGGATTCTGTTAGCTTACATGACTTAAAGAAATACCTGGCTGGTGTGGTTCAGTGGATTGAGCGATGGCCTGCAATCCAAAGGGTCACTGGTTCAATTTCCAGTCAGGGCACGTGTCTCCAGTTGGGGGCACATGAGAGGCAACCACACGTTAATCTTTCTCTCCCCTTCTTCCTCTCTTCTTCTCTCCCTAAAAATAAATAAATAAGATCTTTAAAAATATGTAAAGACCAGCCAGGGCACACATAACCAGGTTGCAAGCCAGGTCTCCAGCCAGCTTTGTAGCTGGAGGCAGGTGAAAGGCAACCATACATTGATGTCTCTCTCTCTCTGCCTCTCTTCCTTCCCCTCTCTCTAAAAATAATAAGTAAAATATTTTTAAAATAAAAAATAATAAAAATATATAAAGAAAAGAAATGCCATTAAACAGGATAGGGATTTCTGCAGGAGAAGCAGATTCTTTAACCAGAACTAACAGACTGTGTGTATGCTGTTTGCAATAATCCCAGTTGCTAAGGGATGTAATATTTTTTGTTTGTTTTATTTTTGTGTTTGTTTATTTCAGCATACATAAATTAACTATGAAAGACATACGGTTTAGGAAAGGAGGGAGAATAAAGGAGGGTTTTACCCCTTTGATAAGATTATTTCATAAATAAAATTTCTTCAACAATTAACACAGTTATAAGACAGTCGCACAGGGTCTCCCTGGAGGGAGGTGGGCAGCACCTGGACAAGCTGCTGGCCAGGAGTCAGTGCCTTCCTTCCCCAAGCAGCCTCCTTTTCAGCGCACAAGGAAGTCAGCCTAGGGTTTTGTTTTGTTTTAAGCATTTCCTCTATAGCAATATTATAATGGAAACATGGAACAGGCTAGCAGCTGCCAGAGAGGAGTTGGAGGAGGGGACTAGTGGAAAGGAGAAGGGATTAGTCAAAGAACACGTATGAATAACCCATGATCATGGACAACAATGAGAGGTTAGAGTGTGGGAGTGGTGAGTGGGCTGAACAGAGGAGGACAAAGCGGGGAGAACTGGGACAACTGTAATAGAATAAATAAGAATTTTTTAAAAGAATAAACTGTGTCAAAAAAACGAAAATAATAAGATTTAAATGATGTCCTTTTACTATTTTAATAGTGAGTTACATTTAATGTTAAGATCAAAAAGGTATTTGATCCTGCTCTGATTTTCAAACTGTAGACCACGTATCAGAGGGGGCCTGTAGATGTGGCCTATTAAGCATGGGATCTGTAAGACTAAAAATACAAATAACAAAAAGACATACTTTTCACTGGTAGCATTAAGTCTGGAATTTTTTTCCAGGACAATAAACAAGACGAAGTAGTTCCTTTTCCTAAAACCGGTCTTCAAAGTAAAAGTGTCAGTTAGAATCCCAGTTTGGATTTACTGTTAAGTTTTCTGCAGTTCATTGGAAGTCCTCTTTCTTTGTGCCAATTATTCCAGATGTTATAGAGAGGCCCTTTGAAGCAGTAATAAATTATTTGATCTCTTATTTACTGAAAATAATCCTATAATTGAATAAATTAATAAATCACTGACTTGTGACCATTAGACATTACCTGAGGCTAAAGTTCAGTAACTCCTTCTTCTCAGCTAATTCTACTTTTTCATCTGGCCAGGCCTCACATTTACTGCTAGTGGGTATGTAACATCCCAGAATTTTTAATGGATGCCGGTTGGAACTGTACCAAGAACAAGTTGTCTGTTCACACAGCTATAAAACTATTGAAATGATGAAATCACACGAGCTTGTTAATTCCTTTCCCAGAGGCAGCCCCACTGAAACGAGGCCCCTCAGCAAAATGGCTGTATTTCTTAACAGCACTGGAGAGAAAAGAAGGGAAAGAAATATAGGTGCCAAAATTGTAACGGAGAGAAGCTGTTGATCTTAGAACCAATAGTTCTAAGATCTAGCCCTTCAGCTGGACCAGGCAGTGAGTGTCAGAGTGTCAGGGAACCAGGAAGATCAGCTGGGAGTTATGATAACCATGCTGGAATGACTGACACATCGCCCAACATAGGACCTGGGAAATGATTTCAGACCTACCCTTGACTTATAACTTGAAGTTATACTAACATCAAAAATAAGTATAAATGAATCTACACTATGGAATTATACAGTAGAACAGCTAGAAGAGTAGCTTTTACATTCACTTTTAAAATAGAAGCCTTGGTCCTGGCTGGTGTGGCTCATGGATTGAGTGCCAGCTGCAAGCCCAAGGGTCATCAGCTCAATCCCCAGTCAGGGCACAAAACTAGGTCTCCCGCCAGATCCCCAGCCAGGTCCCCAGCTGGAGGCAAGTGAAAGACAATCATACATTGATATTTCTCTCCCTTTCTTCCTCCCTCCCTGCCCTTCTCTCTAAAAATAATGAATAAAATTTTACAAATAAATAAATTAATAAAAATAAAATAGAAGCCTTTTGAGAGAAACCCATACCAAAAGCTCCACATGTAATAGGGGACAGAGGTAAAAGGATTGATGGGACCAGGAGCTGTGTTTTTTTTAGTTACTTCTTCCATACTGCTTACAAGCCCCCGTGAGAACTTGGGCTCCATGGTGCACAATTGGAACACCCCTCCTCATTTACACACATTAGAAAACTGATCTTTTTGTCAGGAGTTGCCTACTTGCAAAGCACAGAAACCTAATCAAATTTGTTAACAGGGTATATTGATAACATAAAGGAGGACACTGATGTACTCACAGGTCAGGTGAATGACATCCTCCCAGGCCACAGAGCTGGAATCCCACCAGACAGAGTAGAATCTAAGTGTATCTGCATGCTCCCTCTCTGCAGACAGATGTATTGATGCTGTGAAGTTCAAAGTGGGTTCTTTCCTACTATCTCAAATTTGGCAACTAGGCCCACAGCTGAGAACCAAAAGTGCTAAATAGTCCTCACTCTAATTTCAGAGTACAACCAGCTGTGGGGTCAGACAGGGTTTGCTGGGAGATGCTTTTCAGCACAACTGGAGCTACAACCACTGACCAGTATAAAAGAGGACAAAGGGAGAGGAGAAGCTCTCCTTTGGTCTGGGAAGTGCAGCACTTAGAAACTATGCTTACTGCACCTGAGCATGATTTAACTCTACCTGCTCTGCATCTTCACCAAAGAAGAGGAACTAGGCTGGAAAAAATGTATGACTACCATACTGACTAGCCCTAATGATTGTGAAGATTAAATGAAGTCTTGACACTGCCTATTCTTTGTGCCTTTCCACAGTAAATGTGTTTTTCTTTTCATTAAAACTACACCTTCCCACTGTTCAAACCAATAATAGCCTCTCCTACACTCAACTGATACATTTTCCTTAGCAAATAGATATAATCTGAAGAGAACTCTCTCATCATTGCACTAATAAATCTATCTACAAATGTACATGAATCTAATACCCTTATCCTTTGCTTAGTATAATAAAAAATAATAATAAAGTATTGTCCCCATTTTTTAAATGAACCCTTCTGTTTTAGCCCTGAATTTCATCCTTTTTTTATTCAAGGAATTTTGCTCTTAAATTGTATGCCTTTCCTGTCATCAGTATACCTTTCTATACTGTAATATTCCCATCAGTACACAGTATTAAAAAATAAAATAGTTTGGACTTCTGGCCAAATGGATGCATAGCTAGACACATTTTGCCTCTCCTTCCACAATCATAAGAATGATTGCATCTACCTCAAAACAAAAAACAACCAGAACTACAGAAAATCAAACTGCATATAAGTCCAACAAACAAAGATATAACGAAGCAATACTCATCCAGACAGATAGGAGGGGCAGAGCTGTGACTGAGAGGACGGGGTACAGTGGTGGCGGCAAGGCAGTGGCTGTGGCCAGCCATCAGAATGAACAGTCCTTTTACATCATCCCACCTATGCTGAGGTGTCACCTCTTCAAAGTGACCTTCCTTCGCTATGCTGTCTAAAATAGTTCTCCTCCTGTCCACTATTGCCTTTTTCTTGGTTTGATTTGTGTAGTTCTTATTTCCATCCAATATTAGATCTTTTCCATACTTGTGTTTCCATGGTTGTCTGGTTCTCCCCTTCATGGGAACAGAGAATTTGTCTTATTCATGACAATATTCTCATGACTGAGAACAGAGACTGACACATAGCAGAAATTCAATAATACTTGTTGAATGGATGGGTGGATAGATGGATGGATGAGTGGACAAATAAATAAGGAACACAGTTGTATCATCAATAAATGGTTGAAACAGTAGTATTTGGGAAACAAAATTATAAAGATGAGTGATTCTCAAGGCATGGTCCATAGACCAGTAGCATCAGCATCACCTGGGTGTTTATTAAAAATTAAAATTCTGGAAACCCACCTCAAATCTATGGAGCATGAACCTGGAGATGAGGTGGTAAATGTGTTTTATCCAGCTTTTCCCAAGATTCTAACACATGATATGTGACCCTTTTCAGTAAAAGCTTCATGACCCCTAGTTTACATCAACACCTTGTACCACAGAATTATGGCAGAGAAACACACATAATCTCCTTCCCACCCAAATGCTACTGAAATTAAAGAAAATCTCTGGCTAAAGAAGGATCTATGGCAGACTAAAAAACATCAAAAAATGGCATCGGTGAACCAAAAACCTCGAGGAAGTTTCAGTACACAAAAATTATTTGAAGACCTGGGAGATGCAGGTAAGATCAGATTAACAGAGAAACAAGTAGGAAAAACTGCAACACAAGATCCAAATAAAAGCTATCGCAAACACTCCTAAGAAAACCCTTGATGAGTTTCATAGGACTCTAAATGAACCAGTTCTGGAGAAACCATTAGATGAGTCATTAAAGAGCTGGCCAGATGATCTGGTTAGTGATTCTTTCACCCAAAGATTTCAACAGCTGCCTGCAACTTCATGTACAAACAAAGCTAAGAGGCTTTGGGCAAGTTTATTGGCATTAGTGGCTGGGCCTGAGAAGCAGAATCCACCAAGACTCAGAGGACAGAAAGAAAGGACAGCCTGACTGGAGCATTTGCCATCTCTCATGTTCAGGTCTTGAAAGTGGAAGCTCTGGAATCAAAGATTTCCAAAGTAGCTTCTGGGACTGAATAAGCAGGACAATTGACAAAGATAGGAAGCCCACTTTTACTAAGTGGATGAGCTACTTATTATAATCACTAAATTATATCTTCCCGAAAAAATACATTGAAATCCTAACCCCTAGAATGATAGCATATGACCTTATTTGAAAACGAGTCATTGCTGATATAATAGTTAAGATGGAGTATAGTGGGCCTCTAATCCAATATCACTGGTGTCTTTATAAGAAGAGGAGAGAAACAGAGAGGAAAACATCACATGAAGACACAGACACGGGAAAGATGACCATGCGAAAAGAAGCACAGAGGCTGGAGTTATGTTTCCGGAAGCCAAGCAATACCTGGGGCTGCAGAAGCTGCAAGAAGCAGAAAGGGATCCACCCCTAGAAGCTTCATAGTTTGTGTGGCCTTGCCAACACCTTGATTTTGAGCTTTTAGCATCCACGGCTATAAGAAAATAAATTTCTATTGTGTAAAGCCACCCAATTTGAAGTATTTTGTTAGGGCATTCATAGGGAATTCATATACCAGTCTTCTAAATCACACATTCCATTGTATTCCTCCTAATCTCCAAAAGAAGAATATGCATTAACAGACAAGTAAGCAGGGATTTTCATTTGGTCAGGGAAATAGACCTCACCAACAACAGGAATACGCGTATTACCAAATGTTCGAGGAAAATTAGAAAGGATCAGCTAACTCAAATAGCAGAACTAAAACCTATAGAAAATTAATGGAAGCTACAGAATAAGAGCTTAAAGTAAATAAATATATTTAGAGAGATATGAAAGTATTACATCCATTAACAAAACTATGCTATATATAAAAGAAACAATTGAAGTTCTTGGAACATAAAAATATTATTACCAGCATTGCATGAGATAATGAATGGTTAGGTAGCTTTTAACACTTCATAAATGTGAAGTATTATTATCACTGATACTGTTATTTTTAATTAAAAACTTGGAGGCTGTATCATGAAATCAAAGTAGCTACCTAAAAGTCCTTGAAGAGCCCTGCCTAGTGGCTCAGTAGATAGGTACCAGCCTGCAAACCCAAAGGTTGCTGGTTCAATTCCCAGTCAGGGCACATAACCAGGTTGAAAGCCAGGTGTCCAGCCAGGCCCATGGCTGGAGGCAGGTAAAAGGCAACCATACATTGATCTTTCTCCCCCTTTCCTCCTCCCTTCCTGCCCTTCTAAAAATTATTCTAAAAATAATGAATAAGCCTTAAAAGAAAAAAAGGTCCTAGAAGAAAGCATAAGCAGTAAGCTCCTAGACATAGGTCTTTTTAAATTGCTATATTGGTGGTGTTTACGGTTTTTATGCTTTTCTTCTTTGAAATTTGATACAACCAAAGTAAATTATTTCTATTCTTACCCTTGAATCTGACACCAAAAGTTGAGGTAAAAATAAACAAGTTGGACTATGTCAGATGAAAAAAAAAAAAAACCTTCTGCATAGCAAAGAAAATCATCAGAAAAATGAAAAGGTAAGTTAATAAATAGGAGAAAATATTTTCAAATGAATATTAATAAGGGAATAATATTCAAAATATACAAAGAGCTGATACAATGCAATAGCAATCAAAATCAATCTAACTTAAAAATAGAAGATATGACATTTTTCCAACAAAGATATACAGATGGCCAACAGGTACATAAAAATGATGTTCAACATCACTGATCATCATGGAAATGCAAATCTAAACCACAATGAGATATCACCTCACACCTGTTAGAGTGGCTATTATCAAATAGACAAGAAATAAACAAATGTTGGTTAGAATATGAAAGGATTTTTTTGCACTATTCAAGCAAACCCTATAAAAAATGTGGATGTGCCTCAAAAAATTAAAATTAGAACCACCATATGACCCAGCAATTCTACTTTTGGGTATTTAGATGAAAAAAACAACAACACTAATCTGAAAATATATATGCACCTCATGTTTATTGCAGCATTACTTATACACACGCGCACACACATACACGGTCTGTCCAGAGCATGGACTGGAATACACATGGGCAAACAATGATGACTTCACAGTACTAGTCAGTAGCAGCAGTAGACCTGTTGGGTAAACGTGTATTCTGTGACTGCCGCATTCAAAGTGACTGAGCTAGTAGAATAATCTGCACCGAATTTTGAATTAAACTTGAACATTCTTCTGTGGAAACTAAACTTACTCAGATGATTCAGAAGGCCACAGTGATGGGTAAATGGTAATTGGAAGTTTCATCACAACAACGCACCCACACACGCGTCACATCTGGTGCAAAGGTTTCTGGCGAAACATCAAATCACCCAGGTGACTCAGCCCAGCTACAGCCCCAATTTGGCACCCTGTGACTCCTGGCTTTTCCCCAAACTAAAATCACCTTAGAAAGGGAAGAGATTTCAGACCGTTAATGAGATTCAGGAAAATATGACGGGCAGCTGGTGGTGGGTGATAGGGAGAACTGTGTGAAGTCCCAAGGTGCCTACTTTGGAGGGAGCTGAGGCATCATTGTCCTACCTACAATGTTTCTGGTATCTTATATCTCCTTTAATAAATGTCTCTGTTTTTCATACACATTGCTGGATACCTTCTGGACACTGCACATGTACGAAGGTCTGTCCCAAAAGTATTGACCATGCAAACTTATATTGACATTTGGCTCGATACTTTGGGGACAGACTATATATGTATTTGAATATTACCCAGCCACACACACAAATGAAATCTTGCTATGTGCAACAGCATGGATAGATGGACCTTGAGGACATTATGTTAAGTGACATAAGTCAAACAACTAAAGACAAATACTATATGACCTTTCTTACATGTGGAATCTAAAACAAAACAACAAACAAAAAACAAGCTCACAAATTCAGAGAATAGATTAGTCCTTGCAAAAGGCAGGGGTGGGGAATGGTAGAAATGGGTAAACTGGTTTGGTTTTTTTAGATAATAAGTTAAATTTTTTTAATTTGAAAAGTGAAATACCACTTTATAAAAATAGTAAGATATAAATTGGTTTCTACTCCCAATTCCTGGAGCAAAGCTCATATAATTTCACTCATATGTGGGATCTAATGAACAAACTAAACTAAGAAGCAAAATAGAGGCAAACTCAGAGAGCAGGTTGACTGCTCTGGGAGGCAGGAGGTAGAGGGACTGAACGAAAAGGAAAAAAAGAAGTGAAAAAACCCATGGACACCAACAACAGGGTGGTAATTGTGGTGGGGGCAGGGGTGGGTAGAGGTGGAAGAGGATTTAGGAGGAATAAATTATGATGGAAACATTATAAAGTTAAATTAAAAGAATGGTACTAAAAGAATCTTTTGCTGGTTCGATTTCCAGCCAGGGCACATAACCAGGTTGCAAGCCAGGTCTCCAGCCAGGTCCTTAGCTGAAGGCAGTGAAAGGCAACCATACATTGATGTCTCTCTCCCTCTCTGCCTCTCTACCCTCCCCTCTCTCTAAAAATAATAAATTAAATCTTAAAAAAAGAAAAAAGAAATCTTTCGTCTAATGTTTAGTCTTTGAACAGTTTCTGACACAGAGTCCTGAAAAGCCTTGTAATTTCCTAATAGAAAGGTCTGACACCGATCTCCTAAATCCTTTGGAATTTCCTGTGTGGCGGGAATGTCTTTTGTCCTAATGAGATGACTCATGGTGAGCTCCTGATCAATGTTCCTCACTAGAAAGACAAAGCCGTTACAAACTTGGAAGTTTCAGCCTTCTCCCTCAATCTCCAGAGAAGGGAGAATTAGAAATGATATGAAGGATTGATCATGCCTATGTGCTGAAGCCTTCATAAAAATCCCAATAATATGGGGCTCAGGGAGCTTCTGGGTTGGTGAATACATCACCATGCCTGGAGAGTAGCACACCCACTTCCCCAGGGACAGCAGACACTCCTGTGCTTGGGACAGTTCTGGCCTTGCCTGGTATACCTTTGAGTCCGCTTCTAAATCACATCTTTTAATATGCTCTTTATAATCAACCACTAAACATAACAAAGTGTTTCCTTGGAGGTCTATGAGCCACCCTAGCAAATTATCAAACCCAAGAGAGGGGCATGGGAACTCTGATTTATAGTCCAAGTATTACATATGTGTTTGGTAAGGAGGAAAAAGAAAAAAGTGGTTTTTTTAAATATAGATACACACAGCACGCAAGATAAACAATATATAATTGGTGTGTTTGTTGTTTCTTTTTTTAATGAAACCACAATAAGCAAACAAACTTTTGAACTCGAGCCAAATTACCTGAATTTCTTTAAAATTCAAATTTCAATTTAATTTGTCTTCGGGTCATATCCTCATCATTTTACCTAAGCAAAGAAAACATTAACTTGCATTTCATTTAGTTCTACATATTTCCAGTCTGAGAACAGCGCCCAAACTCCAAATGTCACACTAAAAAATGTATCCTAAGTATGAATGTTGCATAAAATAATAATTTTATTTAATTTTTAGCAGCTTTGCTATAAAAACAACCCAAAATTTAATGCCAGTTTCCTCAATTATTATGTGCTGACCCAGTCTCCTTGACATTTATGTACCCAAATAAGCAGTTTGGTATTGTATATGGTGATTACTGAATAAAAATGCCTTTTCTTCAGAAATTATGATAAACCATGAAAAAAAACCACATTATTGCCAAAATTTTAAAAACTATGCTGCACAGCACAATATTGTACATTTATTAACCTAGGAAAAACTATGCACAGAAGATAACAACATATCTTTAAGCATGCAAGAATAAATGCAAATTTAAGAGTCCACATCAAAGTTCTTAAGTATAAACAGTGATGGAAAGAATGGAAATGCAAATCAGAGATAAAGTTTTAAAAAAATAAATGAGTGTAAATAAGACTCTCTTACATGGAAAAATGATAGCACCATGCTATGAACTAAGGTGTCATAATTGTCAAGTCTTTACACTCAGGATTCAAAAAGAAAAAATAATTAAATATTACTGGAAGAATTGAATTCCAGAATAGATAGAGCTGAAGATTAGTTTATGGAACCAAAAGACTAAAGTGAGAACGTCTCCCAGAATGCAGTCCAAAAGAAAATTTATAAAATGAAAAATGTTAAAGAAAAAAAAATTAGAAGACGTGGAAAAAAGATCTAGATTATTTCAAATACCTCTCATAGAAATTTCAGAAAAATGAAATGGAAGCAATAAAATTAATTCTAAATAATAAAAGAAAATTTCCTGGAGCTAAAAAGACACTAGACTTCAGGTCAAAGGGCTCCCTAAGATAAATTAGGGGATGCAAGAGAGCAGAAATCTAAACCTATACTGTCTTGGTGAATAAATCCAAAAAACTTCCATACAGAAAAATCAGACTAGTTAGCTTAGGAAAAAACTACCTAGATTGCAAGTAACTGAGGAAAGAATGAGTGGTTATGCACATTCCTAAAATTTGACTCTAGGAAAAAAGCTAGGCAGTCGATGGTATTGCTAGAAGGGATGTTATTAGTAAGGAGCTAAGAGTACTAAAATTATCATTTTCCTCATAAAGCCTCATGTTCTGACAGGAACAAGGCAATTATAATTTTGGTCCCTGCTAGAAATGAACTGATGCCAAAATGTTCCTGCACCTTTGTCCAACTTTTCTTACTCAATCATTCTCAACATTTATCTCTCACAAGAAACAGAGTTCATAAGGTCAGATCATAGTATCTTTATATACATGATCCAAAATAATTTATGTCAATTCTAATTACGTAGCATAAGGTTTAATCATAAATCCCCCACGCCATGACCCTGAGGCCAAGGAGAGGAGACTGTTTCGGAGTCACACATTTGTAGGTGGCAGAACAAGATCTGACACCCAAAGCTTATGATTTTGGACCATGTCGTGCTAAGAGCTTAGCCCTCATTCTCCTACATTCTTGTACTTGGTCCCCTTTGTGATGAAAGGTATGAATGTATATGTGCCTTTGCGAGGGTGGATAAAGAAAGAGCCTAGAGACTCAAAACAGAACAAATCTTGTTCTTTGCAGAAGTCCTCAATCCTGGCTTACCAAACTCAAAGATCATAGGCAGTACATCTGAGGTTGCTTCAGGTTACCAGATGGCTGGATTAGTGCTGGGGAAGCAGCTCCTTGAAGCCTCACACCCAGGCATTGCTCAGTGACCACTAATAAATAACTTCTGGCAAAGTCCTTCCTTCCATTGAGAAAGACGACAAAATGGAAGACTAATGATACTTCCATTAGTCATCACCAGGACTTGCTGACTCATTTCGGTTCTCAGATCCTAGGACCTTGTGAATAAAATTTAAGCAATAACTCTAGCAATAGTTTCTTTTCAAAAGCAACTTCAGAATAATCATTAAAATCTCATGGACCAGTTAAGGGAGTGATTGATATATATACTTTCAAATTAAAAGGTGCTGTTTCTTCTTTTTAAAAAATTATTTTTCAATCTACCAAAAGGAAAAACTAATGTGAAATTTATTAAACCTTATTTTTTAAATGTGAAATTAAAATACAAAATAGCCTATTAATACTTCAGCCTATTAATACTATTAATAACTACTAAAGCTTCTTAAATTTATATTGCATAGGTTTTAGAATAAAATATTGTCTTTCTTCTATTCAAGGCAAATCTGGTCTCTCTAAATTTTCTTTACAGTCAACTGTTTTAATATAGACTAGTTTTTTACCATCTTTTTTTTTTTTATTATCTCTATAGTCAATCCCAGACCACATTTCCTTCTTCATAATAGTCCTTTGAAAAATAAACCAGTTTTTATACTCTTTTTTCTGTTTTGTTTTTTTTTTTAAATTTTATTTATTATTTCCAGAGAGAGAGAAAGGGAGAGAGGCAGAGAAGGAGAGAAACATCAATGTGTGGTTGCCTTTCACCTGCCTCCAGCTAAGGACCTGGCTGGAGACCTGGCTTGCAACCTGATTATGTGCCCTGGCTGGGAATCAAACCAGCAGCCTTTGGGTTCACAGGCCAGGGCCTATCCACTGTGCCACCAGCCAAGGCTCCACTGTGCTACCAGCCAGGGCTTTTTTTCTTATCTATGTTAGTCAATGCCAAAACACATTTCCTTCTTCATACTTGGTTTTTCAAAAATCATTTTGTTCTTTCCAGAGAATAAGACAGAAACCATGACTAATTCATAAGAGATCGATGAAAACCAAAATTATTTTAGGTTTTCATTACACTTGTGCAATATCACCAACAGAGGAGGTGTCCCTTTCCAGAAAACTTTCTGGAATAACAAACAAACAAACAAAAAGAATGGGAAATACACTAAGCTTATGTAATTAAACAATTCCAAGATAGAATTCTCTTTTCTACCTGACAGCCTACATACAATTTTAAACTAGGGCAACCAGATTGGCAGCATGAAAATGGAATTTCATTATTAAATTACACTAGTATATACTGCACAAGTCATATTATAAGAAAGAGCTAAATATTTGTAAAACCACCTTGTATAATGAATGCTCAGGAATCTTCTCCTTGAAGCGACTATAGAAAAAAAGAACACTTTGTCTGCTGAGGGCTGAGCTAAATTTGTTCCATAAAAGCTGGTGAGATTTATTTCTCAATTCCAAAGGGATAAAGAAATAATAATGAATGTTGTCTTTAAGAAAATTCAGAACACTGCCAAATTCTGCCTCCCATTTTGGCATTCTGCCTTTATCCTGAAAGATAATATCTTCTGTATTATTATAGCTTATCGTAAGATGAACTGTCAACAAAAGGAGGGAGGTTGGAGTAAGGGACAGAGAAAAACAGTATGGTGAAAGAAGAATTAAGAAACCAATGGACTCATGATACCCTTGGTCTGCATATGTACTTGTGCAAAAAGTATTAGTCAAATAAGCCTCTTTAGCCAGATGCAGTGTTGTTAGGCTTGGCTGACAAGAAATTCCTCTTTTTTTTTAAAAAAGATTTTATTTCATTATTTTTAGAAAGAGGGGAAGGCAGAGAGGCAGCAAGGGAGAGAGACATCAGTGTATGGTTGCATTTCACCTGCCTCCAGCCACAGACCTGACCGGAGACCTGGCTTGCAACCTGGTTATGTGCCCGGGCTGGGGAATCGAACCTGCAACCTTTGGGTTCGCAGGCCCGCGCCTTATCCACTGTGCTACCAGCCAGGGTTAAGAAATTCCTCTTTTCATCAAACAACTGATGAGTGCATATTGCGTCAGGTTGGTCTTTTTGGTGTTTTTAGATGTCAAGAAAATCTTAATATGTTAAGTATATTTCCAGTGATGAAAATCTCTCATGTGCAGTTTTAGAAAATCATTAACTTAATCATTGCTTTTGCTAATCCTTTCAGAACACTTGTCAAAACAAATAGTTTCAAAAAAAGGCTCTATTTTATCATTAAAATTTTCAACTTGATGTATGGAAGGTAAATTGTAAATCTCTAGGTCAGTCATCCACCAAACTATGCAACCAGATGAGATTTTTCCAGACTTTAAAAGAAAAAAATTCTTAGCATATTTAAGACATGGGGCGAAGGAAGGCGGAAGACAAAGACAAGAATCTGATGGATCTGTTTTCTTTGAGTTCCCCCACTTCCTTGTTTGCTGTATTGCACAAGCCCTATTGAATATTAAGATTCGGTTTTATATGAATAGAGAAGCATATTAACTTTTTCAAGCCCATTAGCGCCCTTTAAATGTTCACAGAATTTTACAATTTAATTAAAAAGTAATGAAAAATAACTTGTGTAATTGTATTATTAAAATAGTTTAACTATTACCAAAGGAATTTAGTGATGCTGAAATACTTAGGATTTATTATTTTTTTAGCTAAATTTACTGTTTATGAGCTGAAAGGAATCTTAGCAATTGCCTAGTCTAATTTTCTTGTTCTACATTTCTGTTTTATTTTCTCCAAAGAAAACTAGTTTGCCTTTTTTGTTTTGGTTTGAGGATTATGTTAAAGAAACATTTTTCAGAAACAATATATAGATGATAAGTTTTAAAAAACAAAAGAAAATTAAGGGAAAAGGGAACTTAAGAGTAAGGTACAATATAAGAAAGATATTACAGGGCATAAACTAACTTGTATGGGAAGAGGACAGATGGGCTTGTTAAGTACCTTTTTGGTTTTCTCTGATTTCCTGAGTATTCGGTTGAGATGGTCAGTTTTATACCACCTAGAGTCAAGTAAAAGTAGAGCTGTGATAATCTGCAAAATTGATATGGATGTGACCACAAATCTCCTAATCCCATTTCCAGCTTCTGGAGTACCTGGGTATGGTCCAATATAGATTGTCACTCACCTAAAGAAACAAAGAGGAAACTGTTAAGAGCTCTGTGGTAAGAGAGATTATGACCATTGCCTGCACATTTACATTCTTTTGAATGTCTGTGTGCAAATGTGTGTAACAACCAACAGAAATCAAATCACTTACTTGCAAGTGATTTTAAATGCTATGTTACTATAATAAGTCTAGTCTCCAACATTCTCAATAAGGAATCACACAGACAGAAAGCTCAATTTTTTGAAGCAGTTTATTTCATTTTTGTAAATACCAGCCATCGTTCCTAATACTGATGTCCAGAGTCTCAACCTTAAAATAAACTCCTTATCTTTTCCTATCCATCTTTCATAACAAAGCAACCAATCCTCCTTCCTGACATTGTTACATCTGTTAATGACATAACCATTTTGTCAAGCTCCAAAATGGTCCTCCCTGACATCTAAAAATCCAATCAATGACCAAGCAAGCTTTTTTGAGCCCATCTTGCAATTTTTAACTTCTGTCCCTTCCCAGTTTCCTATCATTGCTTATAACGCACCGTCAGTTCTTCTATATACTACTTATTCATCATCTAGACCAGCCCTGATACACTATGAAAGGAAATTTTACAAGGGTAAGAATTTCAGGAGTGAACATTGAGGACCATCTGGAGGGTGCCTTCCTCACAATGTGACAGGCAAAAGGGCCACCAAAGAAGATGGTATCTTTCCTGACAGGTCTAGCAGGAAACGTTCTTGGAGATAACATGAATTGGCTATTTAGATCCTGTGCCCAGCACATCTATGCACCAGTAATTATGACCAGAGGAATGGACCCCTTTAGTTGAGCAGATCAGGGTCATGTGCCTAGCTGTAGCACTTGAGGAGGTATCATGTCACCCACTTGAAACACTGAATCGAAAGGGCCGAATGGTGAACAGAAAAATGACTTATGTCCTCTGTTCTGATCTACCTCATACTTCAGCTGCTTTATTCATCCTCTAAATATCCTTATACTATCCCATTTCTTTGCCTTCTTTTCAAACGGCATATGGCTAGGCTAACAAATTACTCTTTCTAAAACTCAACTTGGATCAAGAATTTTTTTTTTTTTAGCAAAACCTTGCCCAAATTGCATTGGCCAGCTACTCAGTTGGAGAATTGTCTGGTACGCCAAAAGGTTGAGGGTTCAATTCTCAGTCGGGGCACTAACAGGAGGCAATAGATCGATTATTTCTTGTTCATGCCAATGTTTCTATCTCTCTCTCTCTAAAAATCAATGAGCATATTCTCCCTCAGGTAAGGATTACAAAAAATCTTGTCCAAATAACCCTTTCACTGTTTACAAAATAAGTACTTGATCCTTAATCTAGCCTTCACACTTTTTCACAATCTGACCCTGAACTCCTTTTCTATTAATTTACAATTTTTCACCTTTTTGAAAAGCCATTTTACTCACTGTCCTCCCAAAATGGCTTCGACTCCCTGGCCTGGTTCACACTGTTTACATTCCTTACTCTCCAAGAATGTTTTCTTCTCTTCTTCCACTATTCAAACTCTACCCATTATTCAGGTACAATCATCCCAGCCCAAAGGAACTCCTCTCTTTTGCTCTCATGATAATATTTTTGTTGTATCATTCTTTGACTGAGGTACTGCTTTAGTCCATCAAGAAGTCATATTTTAATAAATTACACTTGTCATCTACCTGTATTTACTTATCCAGATTGCAAATTCTTAAAGGCAGAGATTATGACTTAAATTTCTTTTAATACAGTTTAAGAATTCTACTTTCTGATCAATGTACCACTGACTCTTTAGCCACTATACAATAATACTCATATGTATTTTTTTTTAATTTCTTAAACACACTCGCTTCAACCAAAGTCCTCACCAAAGCACAAGCTGTTCAGTAATTAGAAAGGTACTCCAGTTCTAAAAAGATATGTACTACTATGCCAAGCCAGCTATTCACAATGATTTGATTTACCGCCTACAACTTTAGCACTTTTAAATGAGCCTTTTTGGGCCAAAGCACAGCCAATGCAAATTGCTTCTAAGAATCCATTTCTAAAAGAATTTGGCTGTTTGTGTCTTTGGCCAGAATTACTTGAGTTCTGGCTTGCAGTCTCTATTTTGGGTTCCTGGTAGAAATTTATGCCCATAGTATCCTGCCTGCAAATACATCTCACCAAAAGGAAACTGCACGGCTTCATCATGCAACAAGAAGCACTCTCTCAGAATTGGCATGCACACTTAATGAAAAGAACTGATGAACCTACCCACCGTTACATCCTCCTAGGATCTTGTGAAACATTGCCTGGATAAACACTGGTAGGTGTTGCAGATATACAAGTCATCTAAAGAATACTTTAGAAAACTAGTATCACAAAATTGTTTGCATGCTTTACATCAGTAACAAGGATAATCAGTGCCATGCACAATTAGAGAAGAGCAGTTTTGTGTGGGCTGAGAGAACTCAAAAAAGATTTCACAGAAAAGAAGGACCTAACCAGTGGATTGCTTAGTGGAGGTGAGCCACTTAATAGACCTCTCCTGAGGTTTGCCCATCAGGAGAGAGGTCGGCAAATGACACATTTTAGGCTCATAGGGTGTGAAAAGAGATCCTACATGAGGCCATGGTAAGTTTAAAAGGCTAAATAATTTGGAAATACACTAGAGAAGTGTTTTAATAGTCTGTGTTTTATTCTATAGGCCATGGAAAGTTTTGAAAGTTTTAGAGCACCTGCAAAATAGAGTTTAATATCAAAATGGGAAATAGTCAAATTACTAATATTTTTTAAAAAGAGAGAGACAACGAAAAACAATTATTTTTAATAAAAATCACAGATAGTTGAAAAAGGAATTAATAAAGCTCAATATCAGCATTATGAGTAGAAAGCATGGAATTCAAACATTATAGTTGTCGGACCTTAAAAAGTAACAATATTACATAACTGAACTAACTCAGCACTTTGAGTCACACTTCCGTGCTGTTTCCTGGTTGTCACACAATCCATACTTATTATTTAGCAAGGTTTCTTAGAAATTTTAACAATGTACAATACTATAACTGGAAACTTGATAAAAAAGAAAATTATAAGTAGAAACATTAAAGCTGTTATAATATAAAAGGAATAACGAAAATCTTCGCTCTAAAATTCAAATGTTCTTTTTAGTAAGAACTTCATTCAAAACCTACTTACTGATACTTTTGATATGGTTTATCGAGCTTTTAACTATTTTACCGTAAGTTTATAGCTCTTTAAATGCAACAATTTAGAAGAGTTTTACTGCCAGGTACTGGCATATCTGTGCCATCATGGAACAAAATTACAATTACCAGTTAGAGTAGTCCCCCACTATAGAAGCAATAGCTAGTAACTATTTGCATCTAAAATTATTGTAATTATAACAAAGTAATTTACATTCCTAATGACTTTGAGTCATGAAAAAAAACATACCATTACATAACATTTAATCTGTTTAAGGCCTTGAGATATTACTATCAAGAATAATTTTTTAAATAACTTTTGGATGTTCAAAAAGAAATTTTTAATTTAAATAATTCCATAATTATTTTAAATAAATTATAAACTGATAATAATTAGTTTGAGAAAGTTGTCTATTATAATAAAATATTTAAAAAATTGAAAAATATGAAAATTTAATGTAATAAGATAAAATAAAAAGGTTGCAATTAAATTAAAAGTCAATATGGTCCCAATTATAACCTGTAGAAACATCTGGAATACAGGGACACAGGCACAGAAGTCACTATTTTATCAACTTTTTAACACTATTTTCAGTCAGAATGTCACCACATTTATAGGAGTGCTTACTATTGCATCAAAATGTCTTTCTTAGTTAAATGTTACAGCTGAAGTTGGAATGGTATAGTACAAAATAATTAAGGGATGTTATAGATTCATTATGCCTCTTAATAAATTTCATTACAGCTGGAAATCCAGGTTAGCAAAAGTCTAACAGGAAAAACAAGGATTTAAAACGTTGGGCATAAGATGAGAAATGCTAACTGAATTACTTATGGCACTTGTTTTATTTATTGTAGCTCTGGACATTTGCTATTCTTTTCCTGCCTAGACTGTTCCTCTTTTAGTGTTTTTTCATTCTGGTGTTCAGCCTTTCCCAATGTGGGCCATATGCTCATAAGAGGGCCTCTTCCCCAGCCACAGAGATGGGGAGAATTGCATTTTCACAATACCGTGTCCTTCCATCCAAGATTATGGAAGATCTTTATGTTCATTTGGACATTCTTTTAAACTTTTCCATATGGTTTTTACTCTCCTCCAGAAACAGCTTCCATATCTTCTGTTAGATCTATTTAGTTTCTTGGTTGCTATGGTATATTTCCTAATTGCATTATTTAACTGTTTACTGCTGCTGTATAGATATGCAAATGACTTTTACATATTCATATTTTCAGTTAGCAATCTTGCTGAACTCTCTTATTAAACCCCATACTTTATGTGTGGACTTGGGTTTGCTACATAAAGTCATTTCATCTATAAATAATGACAGTTTTGTTTTCCCCTTTTTAATCATTATACATTTTATTTCTTGCTTTCAACACTTCATTGTAGGGTTTTGGGGGACAGGTCTGATGATAGGTTAAAGAATTCTCTTTTTTTGTTGACTGAGAGTTGTTTGGTTTTTTCTTTTTTCCCTTTTTTACAAGCAGAGTATTTTGAATGCTTTTTCTGTATCTGTTGAGATGACCACATAACTTTTTCCTTTAAACCGTTGCTATGGTGAATTACATTAATATATTTTCTAGTGTTAAATCATCTAGCATTCATGTATTAAATTTAACCATAATGTATCTTTTGTAAAATTCTATTCACAGTGCAGTAGTTTGTTGATTTTTAACTTTTGCATTGATATTAAAAATAAAGTTGTACAATTTTTTACTAATTTGGGTTTCAAGGCTATACCAACCTCATCGAATGAATTGGGAATCATTCTTTCTCATTCTGTTTTCTAGAATAGTTTGTGTTATATTAGACTGGTCTGTTCTTTGAATGTTTGGATTACTGAAGCATCCTGGTACTAATTTTGTTTCTTTCTTTGTTCTTTACGTTTTTACTTTATTAAAAGATTTTAATTAAAGGTTCAGTCTTTCAAAAATTATGCTAAAAGCTCTTACTCTGGAGCCCTGGCTGGTGGCACAGTGGATAAGGTGTCAGCCTGCAAACCCAAAGGTCACTGGTTTGATTCCCAACCAGGGCACATAACCAGGTTGCAAGCCAGGTCTCCAGCCAGGTCCTTCGCTGGAGGCAGGTGAAAGGCAACCATGCATTGATGTTTCTCTCCCTCTCTCCTTCTCTCCCATCCCCTCTCTCTGAAAAATAATAAATTAAATTTTTTAAAAAATCTCTTACTCTGGTGATCGATTTAAATCTACTTATAGCTCTGTCAGTATGTTTCAAGGCTATATTATTACAGGCATGCAGATTTAGAATTATGTTATCTTCTTAATGAACTATTTACCATTATACGTATAGTGAACATCTTTCAAGTCATTTTTTTCTGGTAGTAATAATGTTTTTTTTTTTTTAACTTGATAATTGCTTGTAACACTTTTGAATGCTTGACTTTTAGTTTTTCTATGTCCTTGCATTTTACATCTAACTCTTTTAAATAGTATAAATGTTTGATTCAATCCAGTCTGAAATGTCTGCCTTTTTGACTGGGAAGTTTATTTCATATATAGTTGTGATGACTGGCACATTTTGATACACACACACCCATCTTCCTACTTGTGCAAGGGCGTGGTTAACAACCACCTTTGTGCAGAAAAAAGGCACAAGTGGGAGCTGAGTGTAGACGAATTGTTCTCACTCCCCAAAGCCCCACCCACATTACATGCCTCAGCCAGGTGCCCTTGGACAATGTCTATCACACACATGATTGACAGCTCCAAGTAAAATATTTCATGGAGGCACGATCTGTTGTGCTACTTGTGTCCCCAGCCCCTTACAGTGGTGCACAAAACACACTCAATGATTATCTGTAGAATAAATTAATAGTTTGGAAAAACACAAAAATGAAAATTATTAGTTACGGTTTCAAAATAGGATATGCACCTACTTAACTCAATGATATAATCCTGGAAAACATGACCTCAAAACATTAATGATTCTCATAAGATGGGTAAATTATCTAGGAATTTAGATAAGGCCAAGTGCATAAACATTGAATGTTGGAAAGCTTGGGAATTACTTTCCTATGGAATTGCATAATCAAAATAAGAACAAGAAAAATCTTGTCCTTGGCATTTGTAAACCAATGGCCTGCGTTTTACTTTCTGCCTTGATAAAGATGCACTGCAAGTTGTTAAGAGGTAGAAGCTGTGGTGATTTGCTTAAAGAAGGAAATACTTGATTGCTAAACATAGGTAAACAGGAAAAGATTACAGATTATAGGAAGTCTATAGATGGTATCTTTCTCAGTATCTCTGTTTATGAAACAGTTTGTTTCCTCTTTACTAAAATAAATGTTCACTAAATACTTTTGCTTATTTATTGGAGCTTAAACATTTGCTTCTCTTCTGAATTTGTGTGACCTATTTTAAATATTTAAGACATTTATATTTTGTTAAATTTACAGCAATTTTTTTTTCAGATTATGTAACATGTAAATAACATTACATGTTATTTAGCCAAAATAATAAATCTTATCTTTGGGATTGCTTCCACCTATTCGATTTATTTTTCCTTGTAGATATACAGCAATACTCGTTTCAGATTTTTAAAATTTTCTTCATCAGGGGAATTTTCAATTTTAATACTTTGACCTAAATATAATTTATTTTGATGAAGAGAATTAAGTATTTCAATACACTTGATTATTTATAAGCTTTGTGATCAATTCTTATAATTTTGTTATAAAAAATAAATGGCAATCTCTCCTCAGAGATAGTTTGATTTAGAATAATTATAACACTTTAAAGAACATTTCAATTTTTCTTATCTGTTTTTAAAATAAATAAATTTAAATATAAATTTTAAAATAATGTAATAGAGATTAAAATAGATTCCTATTTAATATCTCTTCCATTTCTAATTCTCTCTGATCCCTTCGAGGATCAGACCTTTATGCTCATAAAAATAGCCATTGGGTTTTGTTTCTTTCTTTTTTTTTTTTAATTTTATTGTTGTTGTATTACATCCATCCCCTTTTTGCTCCCCTCTGTCCCCCTCCCCACCCACCCATTCCCCCCAAAGTCAATCCCAACTGTTGTCCATGTCCATGTGGGTTTTGTTTCTTAAAGCTAGTTTCATTTCTTGAATATTAGCAATAAGATCTGCAATTTTGGAGATGATTCAGTTATTCCCAGAACTTACATCTTAAACCAGACATCAAAAAGATGATGAAATAATATGAAACCACAAAATAATGATTAGTCATTTGCATGTCTTTTTTGGAGAAATGTGCATTCAAGTTTTTGACCATTTTATAATTGGATTGTGTCCTACTATTCATCTGTAAGAATTCTCTTATTGAGATTTGACAGAGTAATACCACTAGGCACCTATACAATGATAAATGCAAAGAACATGGGCTCTGAAATTGAATTTTAAGGCATCCATTTATAATATCTATAATTAAATCTGTTTATGCAGAAATATCTAAAATTATCATTAAAAATACACATTTTAAAATGTTTCATAGTGAATTAATATTATAAATATTCCCTCCACTCTTTACCCCAAAGAAAATTTGTTCAAATTAGTTAAAGCAATGTTGATTATAATGGTAAAGAATCAGAAATGTACTTTCCTAAAGTTTAGGGTTAAGAAAACTATTCTACACCAATATTATGGATGATATGTATGGCAAGTAAGAATTATACACATCTGAACCATGGTGATATATGGAACTATGTTCACGAAACAGTGTTAACTCCAAAATATCTGGTTTTGTACAGATTACATTGATATGTATACGTACTTAAACAGACATATATATTTTTGACATTTTGTCCAGACAAAATCTATAAAACTATTTTATTCTTATAATATATATTAAAATAGGTTAATATATTTGTTTCCATGTAATGGTTATCTTCAAACAAAATCTATTTCATACTGATTATATATATTTATAAATCTATTAAATATAAGAATATAGATTGACAAATAAATGTAAGGCAATGTTAATAAAATTTTATGTTTATTCAATTCTTTGGTTTCAAAAGAACTGTTTTATTAATAAGCATCACTCACAAAGCTTCAGTACTCACAACAAATTTGGGAACTTCTTTTTTAATTTTATTGTTGTTGTATTACATCCATCCCCTTTTTACTCCCCTCTGTCCCTTTCCCCACCCACCCATTCCCCCACAAAGTCAATCCCATTTGTTGTCCATGTCCATGGTTCTTCCATACTAGGTTCTTGGCTAAACTGCTCCCCTTCTTTGCCCCTTCCTCCCCCTCCCCCCACTCCCCTTCCCCCTGCCCACTGAAGACCTGTTCACTGTATTCATATATCTGGTTCTGTTTTGCTTGTTGTTAGTTTTGTTCATTATTATCCTGTAATGGGTTAGATCATATGGCATTTGTCCTTCACTGACTGGCTTATTTCACCAAGCATAATACTTTCTAGTTCCATCCATGTTGTTGCAAAAGGTAGGAGTTCCTTCTTTCTTTCTGCTGTGTAGTATTCCAAAGTTTTTTGATCCAATCGTCCACTGATGGGCACTTAGGCTGTTTCCAGCACTTGGCTATTATAAATAACACTGCTATGAACATAGGGGTACATAGGTTCTTATGAATTGGTGTTTCAGGATTCTTTGGGTATAGTCCTAGTAGTGGAATTGCTGGATCAAAAGGCAGTTCTAGTTTTGTTTTCTAAGGAAACTCCATACTGTTTTCCATAGTGGCTGCACCAGCCTGCATCCCCACCAACATTGCACCAGAGTTCCCTTTGCCCCACATCCTTGCCAACACTTGTTGTTTGTTGATTTGTTGATGATTGCCATTCTGACAGGTGTGAGATGGTATCTTCTTGTGATTTTAATTTGCATCTCTCTGATAGCTAGTGATGTTGAGCATTCTTTCATATGCCTCTGGGCCCTTTGTATATCTTCCTCAGTGAGTTGTCTGTTCAGGTCTTTTGTCCATTTTTTAATTGGGCTGTCTGTCTCCCTGGTGTTGAGTCGCATTAGTTCTTTATATATTTTGGAGATTAAACCCTTGTCTGAGGTATCATTGGCAATTGTTTTCCCATACAGTTGGTTCCCTTTGAATTTTGCTGGTGTTTTCTTTAGCTGAACAGAAAATTTTCAATTTGATATAGTCCCATTTGTTGATTTGTTCTTTTATTTCCTTTGCCCTTGGTGAAGTATCAGTAAACATATTTCGGTGTAGGATATCAAAATTTTTACTGCCTATATTTTTCTCCAGGACCTTTATGGTGGCACTGTTTAAGTTCTTTATCCATCTTGAGTTTATTCTGGTGTATGGTGTAAGTTGGTGGTCTAGTTTTATCTTTTTGCATGTTGCTGTCCAGTTCTCCCAACACCATTTGATGAAGAGACTGTTTTTACTCCATTGGATGTTCCTTCCCCCTTTGTCAAATATTAGTTGACCATAGAGTCCTGGGTTTATTTCTGGACTCTCTATTCTGTTCCATTGATCTATATGTCTATTCTTATGCCAGTACCAGACAGTTTTGATGACAGTAGACTTGTAGTATAGTTTGATGCCCAGTATTGTGATTCCTCCTACCTTGTTCTTCTTTCTCAAGATTGCTGTGGCTATTTGTGGGCATTTTGGGCTCCATATAAATTTTTAAAGTATTTTTTCAATTTCTGTGAAGTCTGTCATTGGTATTTTAATTGGGATTGCATTGAATCTATCAGTTGCTTTGGGTAGTATGGACATTTTAATGATGTTAATTCTTCCCATCCATGAACATGGTATATGCTTCCATTTATTTGTATCTTCCTTAATTTCTTTCTTCAATGTTCTGTTTGCAGGTTCTGAGTACAGGTCTTTTACTTCCTTGGTTAAGTTTATTCCTAGGTACTTTATTCTTCTTGCTGCTATGGTAAATGTAATTAGTTTTTTCACTTCTATTTCTGATATTTCATTATTAGTATACAAAAATGCTTTTGATTTCTGAATATTGACTTTATATCCAGCTATTTTGCTAAATTTGCTTATTAGGTCAAGTAAGTTTTTGGTGGAGCCTATCGGGTTTTGTATGTACACTATCATATCATCTGCAAATAATGACAGTTTGACTTCCTCCCTTCCAGTACAGATACCTGTGATTCCTTTTTCTTCTCTGATGGCTATGGCCATCAGAACTTCCAAGACGATGTTGAACAGAAGAGGAGAAAGTGAACAGCCTTGTCTCATTCCTGATCTTAGGGGGAAAGCTTTTAGTTTTCGCCTGTCAAGTATTATGTTGGCTTCAGGTTTCTCATAGATGGCCTTTATGATGTTGAGGTATGCTCCCTCTATTCCCATTTTGCTGAGAGTTTTTATCATAAATGGTTGCTGTACTCTATCAAATGCTTTTTCAGCATCTATTGATATGATCATATGGTTTCTGTCTTTCATTTTGTTGATGTGATGTATTACATTTATTGATTTACCAGTGTTGTACCATCCTTGCAACCCTGGGATGAAACCCACTTGATCATGGTGTATGATCTTTGTAATGTACTGCTGAATCCAGTTGGTCAATATTTTGTTGAGAATCTTAGCATCTATGTTCATCAGAGATATTGGCCTATAGTTTTCTTTCTTACTTGTGTCCTGACCTGGTTTTGGGATTAGAATAATATTGGCCTCATAGAAAGAGTTTGGGAGTCTTCCCTCTTCCTGTTTTTCTTCTTTTTTTTTTTTTTTTTTTGTTTTAGGTTGAGAAGGATAGGAGTTAGTTCTTCTTTAAATGTTTGGTAAAATTTACCTGTGAATCCATCTGGTCCGGGGCTCTTGTACTTTGGGAGATTTTGGATTACTTCTTTAATTTCACTAGTTGTTATTGGCCTATTCAGGCTTTCTGCTTCTTCTGAATTTAGTTTTGGTAGATTTTACATTTCCAGAAATGTGTCCATTTCATCCAGGTTGTCATATTTCTTATCATATAGTTGTTTGTAGTAATTTATTACAATCTTGTATTTCTGAAGTATCAGTTGTGATTTCTCCTCTGTTGTTTCTGATTCTATTTATTTGTGTCCTCTCTCTCTTTTTCGTGATGAGCCTGGATAAAGGCTTGTCAATTTTGTTTATTTTTCCAAAGAACCAGCTCCTGGACTTGTTGATTCTTCGAATTGTAGTTTGAGTCTCTGAGTTATTTAGTTCTGCTCTCATCTTGATGATTTCCTTCCTTCTACTTGCTCTGGGCTTTGTTTGTTGTTGCTCCTCTAGCTCTTGCAGCCTTGTGGTTAGGTCGTTTGTATAAACTTCTTATGACCTTTTTAGATAGGCCTGTATTGCTATAAATTTCCCTCTGAGGATTGACTGCCTTTGCTGTGTCACATAGGTTTTTGGACTGTTGTGCATTCATTGTCATTTGTTTCCAGAAACTTTTTGATTTCATCTTTGATCTCATTGTTAACCCATTCATTACATAAAAGCATGTCATTCAGTCTCCATGAGTTAGAATGTTCTTGGTTTTCTCCCTTGAGATTGGTTTCTAGTTTCAAGCCATTGTGATCTGAGAAGATACTTGGTATAGTTTCAATTTTCCTGTATTTGTGAAGGCTTGTTTTGTGACCTACCATGTGATCTATCTTAGAGAATGTTCCATGTGCATTTGAAAAGAATGTGTATTTTGCTTCTTTGGGGTAAAAGGTTCTATATATATCAGTTAGTTCCATTTCCTCTAGAGTGTTGTTCAATGCCACAACATCCTTAGTGATTTTTTGTTTAGAAGATCTGTCCATTGTTGATAGTGGGATATTAAAATCCCCTACTATTAGTGTGTTGCTGTCTATATCCTTCTTGAAGTCCTCCTAGATTTTCCTTATATATTTCGGAGCTCCTACATTGGGTGCATATATCCAGAGTTTTTCCTTCTTGGTGGATTGTTTCCATAAGTATTATGAAATGTCCTTCTTTACCTCTTTTTATGGCCTTCATCATAAACCTGTTTTGTCTGAAATAAGTATTGCTACTCCAGCCTTTTTTTCATGTCCATTTGCTTGATATATATTTTTCCATCCCTTCACTCTCAATTTGTGTTGATCTTTTGTTCTGAGGAGGGTCTCTGGAAGACCACATATATGTGGGTCATGTTTTCTTATCCATTTGGCTACCCTATGTCTTTTGATTGGCACATTTAATCTGTTTACATTTAAGGTTATTATTGATACTTATTTATTGCCATTTTCCCACTTTGTACCTCTCTGTTTCTTCTTCTCCTCCTCCTCCTCCTCCTCCTCCTCCTTCTTCTCCTTCTTCTTCTTCTTCTTCTTCAAGCAGACCCTTTAGCATTTCTTGCAATGCTGGTTTGTTAGAGATGTATTCTTTTAGTCTTCTTTTGTCCGGGAAACTCCTTATTTCTCCTTCCATTTTGAATGAGAGCCTTGCTGGGTAGAGTATTCTTGGTTGCAGGCCTTTGTTTCCTATTACTTGGATTGTATTGTTTCTGTTGAATAATCATTTGATAGCCTTATTGGAGCCCCTTATATGTTATTTGCTATTTCTCTCTTGATGCTTTTAGGATTCTTTGTCTTTGAAATTTTCCATTTTAATTATAATGTGCCTTGGAGTTGGTCTGTTTGGGTTGATCTTCATTGGAACCCTCTGTGCTTCCTGAACTTGAGTAACATTTTCACTCATCATGTAGGGGAAATTTTCTATCATGACTTTTTTGAACAGGTTTTCCATTCCTTGTTTCTCTTCTCCTTCTGGTATCTCTATGATATGGATGTTGTTGCGTTTCATGTTGTCCTACAGCTCTCTTAAAACCTCTTCATTCTTGTTCAACCTTTTTTCATTCTCTTGTACTGTCTTGGAATATTTGTCTATGCTGTCCTCCAACTGGCTGATCCAGTCCTCTGCTTCCTCAAGCCTACTGTTGATTCCTTCTACTGTATTCTTCAATTCAGAAATTGTATTCTTCATTTCCTCCTGGCTCTTACTGATAGTTTCTAAGTCCTTTTTGATGCTGGTGTAGCTCTCAGTAAGTTCCCTGTAACTTCCCTGGAGTTCTTTGTAGTTCCCCTGAAGTTATTTATAGTTTTCTTTGAGCTGGTTGAGCTCATTTAGCTTCCCTACCATCATTCTTTTGAATTCCGTATCTGATAGTTTGTTTGCCTCTGTTTCATTTAGTGATCTTCCTGGGGATTTTCCCTTTCCTTTTGGTGATGGACTGATTCTTTTTTCCCTCATTTTTGGGTGTCTGTTGTTGCTTGTTTTTTTTCTTGGATTAATCTGCTTTGCTTCCTTGCCTTTGTGGAGCACCCTTCTGTGTTAGGACATTTGTGAAGTTCAGTGTTGCAGTCTCCTAGATTTTCTCCACTTGTTGCTCTTGGGATGGCCTTTATGTCGTTAACTTGGGATGTCTGGTTGTATTCTGGATTGGTTATGTATGTTGCTCCTTTCCTTCCAGTTGGCTGATTGAGAGATACTCCTTCTATCCTTTTTCATACACTGCTTTTGAGCTGCTCCTAAAACAGAACCACCAGTCCAGGCAAAATAACCAGACCTTCAGAGATATCTTTCTCCTTTAATCCCCCTTTCGACCGCCTATGAATGTAACTATATACCCATACCCTCCAACGTAACCCCTGCTTTTATTCACACCCTCAGCTGCCACTAAGCCAGTCTTAATAGGGATGTAGATATGTTGAGACTGTTGTACATTGTATAAGGGGAAAAAATGATTAAGTCGACTAAAGTATAGATAATTTTGAAGGGTGCTAATGAGTAGCAAAGATAGCAGGGATATGAGAGAGAAAACCAATTTATCTATTCTATAGAAATGAGGAGGGGGAAAATGGGCCTCAAGTGCGAGTGAACAGTATAAGCCTATATATATAGTTGCTGCATCTACCTCCCTGTTCACCCTTAATGAGCCCTAATTGGTCCAGGTGGAGCCAGGACCTGTGGGCTTTTAGCAGAAAGAAAAAAAGAAAGGATTTAGGTGGCTGGGGAGGGGAGGAAAACTTAGACTGAGGACTGGAAATGAGTTGTAGAAGGAGAGTGAGTAGACTTTTAAACAAGAGTAGGAGGAGGGTGTTGGGTGTTTAGGTGGATTGAGATAGGGGAGGATTAAAAATATGTGAGTTGTGATACACTATGGTTTAAACAGTATTTACTTAAAATGCACTAATTGTGAGGCTTGGAAGTAACTTTTGAAAAGGATATGTTAGGGATTAATAGTTCATGTAGCTCTCGGTGTAACTGAGGTGCTTGAGATTAGCAGTGATCCAGTTTCTGAGTTGCCTCTTTTTCTTGGTCAGGTCTCTGCAGTCTTACAGTCTAGCTGGTCTTGGAGTGGCAGCGCCTATGGCTGTCATAGTCAGGGCTGATTCTGAGTGTCAGCCCCCAGGTAGGCTGGGCCTCCAGTAGCCTAGCTGGGTTTCAGTGCTGCTGGAATTTGGGGGCCCTCCCTTCTCTCACTGGTTCTGTGTGAAGACCAGCAAGGTGCTTCTGTGGTGTCTATGGCTGTTCCTCCCCCTCCAGCTCTTGGAGGAGGTTCCTGCCTGCAATGGGCACCCGGCTCCAACACAGGATGGCCTGCAACCTTGCTGGCTCCTGTGATGGCTGTCCCTACCCCTGCCAAATTTGGGAATTTATAAGGAATAGTTAAGTAAATGACTTTACTGTTGAAAGTCTATGAGCCTTTAATATGCACTGTGTATATCTTAAGAAATCTCTAAAATAATCTCTACTACTATTTATCTCAAAGTCTGTCTTCACCATTACTTTCACTAATTTTACTTGTGTACCTAAATTTGTGGATATCCTATTTGTATTCATTTACTAATTTATCTTCTTAACCAAATGATAAATAAATTCTACCAGTATAGCTAAGTAAGTACATGGGACAGAGGGGTGGGGGCTCAGAAAAACATGAAATTACCTTCTGGAGGACAGGCCCCTGAAATAGAGGCTTCCCCCACTAAGTGAGTGTTCTAGGAACCCATCTGTATCAGTGCACCACATGGTGTTGGTGTGAGAGGCTGCCTTCGGCTTCAATGACATTTTTTTTTAAGACTCTTTCATTGTGTCCACCCATTTTATGTTGGGTGACTTATGAATGCACCTGCCCTTGCCGTATTGAGTGTTCAGCAGTTTTTGACCAAAAAGGGCATGTTCTCCCATGCCTCACCCTCCCTACTCTCGATCTTGCCCCAAGTGACTTTTTTTGTTAGTTTTCCTGGATGAAAAAGCCCTCAAAGGGAAACATTTTCCCAATGTGGAAGAGGTGAAACAAAAAACAGCAGAAGTACCAAAAAGGCATCAAAATTGGTAAGTTCAAAAACTGCTTAGGAGTGGAAAAATAGCCTTGATAGGTATATTGCATCAAATGGAGAGTACTTTGAAGGTGACTGAAGTTCAAACAGGTAAGAAGAAGTACACAATTTTTTATAAATAAACTCTGGCTAGGGGGGTCACTCCTCATATATCTGGGTTCTTCACCATTGTTCCTAGTGCCCCAGCCAGAAGGAGCTCAATCAATACTTTCTAGTGAATGAATTACTGGAGGAGCATCTGGAGGGATGAGTGCTTAAAGTTATAGTTTGGGAACTTCCACTCTTAAGTTACTCAGTTGTAGAATAACTTCAAAGAAGAAATGGTTTTAATACCGTTAGGTGCTAGAGAGAGGTTCATTTAATAAATAATTGCTGCACTTCAGTGGAATCAATTACTACTTCAAGGAATTAAAGAAATTTCCCAGAGAGCCTGATATGATATGGAAAAACCTTGCAAAATCATTTTTATATGCTGAAGCTCCAACTGAAAAGCAGTCGTAAAAATTATAGTTACCCTAGAATGAGCCGGAAGGCATCATGCTTTTCATCAATACCAACCATTTTTTGGAAGACATTTCACTACATGAAATTTTCCACCAAAAATATTTTTTAATAGTTTAAGAATGAAAAGCAGCTATTCCTTTTGGAAATTGCAAAATATTGATTCATTGATTTTCTTTTAGGATAAGTGATTGCCTATATTATTTGATTTGATTTTTATTTTTGGATAGACAGAGTCCATGTTAAGACAGCTTTTAAACATATTTAAAATACATGATTTACCCACATGTTTTATACAATAATTTATGATTCCAGGATAGTTAAAAATTATATATTTTGCAATAACCCTTTGTGAAAGTTATATATTGCTATTGTTTTTTAAAACCTATGTATATTCACTAACTGCTAAGATTCATGAATGTCCTCCAATTGTCCTCTAGAAATACTAGGGGAAAAAAAACACTGATTTCATTATTTGAGAGTAGTGTGACAGTAAAATAATAAAAATTGATATAAAATTTAATTATTTTTTCCAGTTAACAAAATGGAAAGAATTGTACCAGTTGTCAATGCTGAAAACTTAGCTTATGCCTAAACCTTAAACCTTAATAATATTTGGCAGTGGGGGAAGGGCACATATCAAGTCAAACAAGGGATGTATTTCCAAAGCAGCATTTGCAAAGGTTAATCTGTTTATGGACCTCAGAGGGGAAAGTGCAGTGTCCAGCCATTGATCCAAGATCCCTTTCTTGGCTTTTACCCTGGTTAATAAACCACAGGGAGAGATAATTTTTAAACTTAATTTGCTGAAATGGAAATTTACTAATGTATGGAAAGCAATCCCCAAATTTGAGTTCGCTGCAAATTGTCTTATACATGAGAATAAAGATCTGTTTCTTCTGCTGAAACTATACGAACCCAGGTTTGGCTGCCTTCTGCAAAGAAAGCTCAATTCATCAGACATGTGCTGATGGAAAACAGGAAAGGGGTTTATTCAAATGCCAGCGACCAGAAAGATGGAGCACTTGTGTTCTAACGACCATCTCAACATCTCAGTTCAGGCAGAGTTTTGTGGTTTTTTGTTGTTTTTTTTTTTTTTTTTAATTTTATTGTTGTTGTATTACAGTTCAGGCAGAGGTTTTTATAAGGAGGTCGAAACAAAGAGAGGGGAGGGCAGTGAAAAGTTCTCTACCACAGACTAGTGCAGTCTACTCCAAGGACCTTGAAACAGGTTAAACCGTGATCCTGGTTTTTACTTTAAGGTCAGCAAATCAGAACTGGGATACCTGAAGGACAGAGTCTGTACCTTTTGAAGTTAGTTCCTAGAATTCTTATACCAACATGCTGTTCATCTATAAGCTACATGTTAGAGTCAGCATTTACAGAAACACTCCAAAGTAGGGTGGGATGGGTTAAAATTCCCCACTCCACCATTGCATCAACTTCTACATAAAAGATCTAGGATACCTGACTGCTTTGGTAACCTTCAGAGAGACCTTCACAGAATCCCAGGGCCAAAGGTGCCCTGAACACTCAAGGCCATTTTGGCCCCTGGATTTAAGAGGTTTACCAGACCGCAGGTCTCCTACCTGCAGGCTTAACTTTTTTCACCAAGACCAAAGTGCCTGGGCTACAGCTGGAGTGAGGGTCAAAGTCGACAGGCTGCTTGCTGGCTGTAACTGTAAGCACGTGCAGGAGAGGAAGCGAAGTTTCTTGGCGACCCGGGCTGCAGCTGGGAGTGGAGTAGAGGAAATTTGGGGGTTGAGGCGTAAGAAAAAGCGAAGACTAGTGTGGGGAGGCGACCGCACAGCACAGAACCAGCGGAGTAGAAAAGTGGGCTTTATTTTTCTATGGCTGGTTCAAAGGAATCCTGGGGGAGCCCTGCAGGGGGACGAAGGCCACAGGGAGATGTTCGGTTGCTCCCCTTTGGGGGCTGGGGTGGGAGTTCAAACGCAGCCGCGCGGCCTGGACCCGGCTGCACTGCTCGCCCCACCCGGCGCTCTTCGTCCTCCGAGGCTGTCCCCCAAGTTCTCCCCCGACCCCTGTGAACCCCACGACTTCTCCCAGAGCCCCGCCGCTCCGCCTCCTCGCCTGCTCGGCTCTCTAATCACGCGGCTCCCGCAGGATCGTACTCCCCACCCTCCGGAGCGCAGCCACTGGCGGCGCGTCACCGCGAGGCCGGCCTCCGCGCTCTGCCCGCCCCGCTCGCCGCTCCGCGGGTTCTACGAGATCCAGCCTCCGGGGGCGGGGAAGCAGCGGAGCCCGACCGCCGCGGCAGCCGACCTGCGGCCGCCCGCCCGTTCGAGGCGCAGTCCCTAGGCCCTGGAGCCCCGGCCTGCCCCTGGGAAGTCGGCGCGGCCACCCGAGATCTGGCCTCTACCAGGCGCGGGGGCGCAGAGGTGAGCGGATCTGCGAAGGGCGCGAGACGGGCTGGCGGCCGGGGAGCTGGGGGTCAAGATGCAGTCGGCGCCACGCGCTGCCTCCGTCCTCCCCGATTCCGCGCCCTTTGCGCGCGTGCATTCTCAGCTGGCGGGGCTCGTGCTGCCCTGGCGCTTGGAGGTGGGCAGTGGGAAGGGTACCCAAAGGCGTCTGTCCCACCGACTCTGCCTCCTACTCCTGTTGGTCTTCCCCTAGCTCCCAGATAGTCCGGAGGTTGGGCCCTGGAGAAGGGCGGCCAGGAGCTACATCATCCCAGGTGGGATGTGCCCCGGAGGGAAAGGACTGGCAGGTTGCCTAGCCTTCCTGATTGCCTGTCCACCTACCACTTTTTGGGTTGATGCAGCACATTTCATTGAAGATCATACAGCACAGCTGTGCGAACAAGGGGGTATTTCTGATAGTCGTTTTGTTTATTACCCAGTTGTCGAGTGGCCGTGATGCGTTCAGGCCATTATATATTAGGAAGTAATTGGCTTCGTCTTTAAGTGTCCTAAATTTTGTTGGAGCCCTGTGTTCAGCCTCAGCCGAAACTTGTTGCAAGTTATGCCCTAAAAATATTTCTCTTAAAATAGGGCAGAAAGATAAAGAGGATTTTTATCAAGAGATTTCCATTATCTTTCCCATCCTTTGGAGAAGAATTTGTGTCAGCTTTTACTCCTCAGGCAGTTCATTTTTTTAGATGGAAAAACTTATTACTGGCCATGGTTAATTATCGCTCATCACGGTGGGTGAAACTGGGAGAAATGGAATCGAACTCCTGCTGCTACCCCACCCCCACATCCCCATGACTTTGATGAGACTATAGCCCAGTTAGCAGCCCCACTACTAGGATCCTTTTTAGTTCTTTCCAAACCGCTTCCACCGTCTTACTCCTCCCCACTCCCACTTTTCCCACCTTTATTATTTCTTCATTGTGTTCATCTCCATTTTTTCCTTCCTCTATTTCTTTTACCCTGTACCTCTCCCTCTGTTGTTTCAAAAATTAAAAGTTACTTACAGGCCCTGGCTGGTAGCACAGTGGGTAAGGTGCCGGCCTGTAAACCCAAAGGTCACTGGTTCGATTCCCCAGCCAGGGCACATAACCAGGTTACAAGCCAGGTCTCCAGCCAGGTCTGTGGCTGGAGGCAGGTGAAAGGCAACCATACATTGATTCTTCTCTCCCTCTCTGCCTCTCTCTCCTCACCTCTCTCTGGAAATAATAAATAAAATCTTTAAAAAAAAAAAAAAGTTACTTACAAAATAAAGATACCCATCCTAGATATTTTTTCAGAGTATTTAGGAGTAGTTTGCAGTTTCTTTCAATTAGCTAACTAGTTGGTCTTTTGGGGGGCAAGGGAAGAGACAATAGCAGTAACAATAAATTGAACTAATTGTGCAAAAAAGAAATGAAAAGCTGTATCCAAGTCACTTTTTATTGCACTGATAACATGGAAAATATAGTACTTGTAGTGAATGAACATAATTATATGTTATTTTTTTTTTTTTTAATTCAAGACTTCATTTCATTATTTCCAGAAAGAAGGAAAGAGAGAGAGGCAGAGAGGGAGAGAGACATCAATGTATGGTTGCCTTTCACCTGACTCCAGCCACAGATCTGACTGGAGACCTGGTTTGCAACCTTGTTATGTGCCCTGGCTGGGGAATCGAACCTGCGACCTTTGGGTTCGCAGGCCGGCGCCTTTCCCACTGTGCTACCAGCCAGGGGGCATAATTATATTTTAATACTGAAAAGGTAGCACAGATGAAGACAGACAAATGTTTAAAGAAAGGATCATAAGTTAGTTAAACAGGTGAGAAAGAAGGCCACCAAAAGTGTGAAAGACACAATCAGGAGGTCAGGAGATGCATTTATTCTGTGCTCAGCCAATAACCATGACAATGACATAACCATGACATTGATATATCACTTACCTGCTTTGAACCTGCATGTCTTGATGAGTAAAAAGAGGGATTTTACCTAGAGACCTATTACATCTCTTTTTGTCTTGACGTTTTTGATGCATTCAACAACAAAGAATATTAGATTCTTAATTTACTATGTGCCAGACATTGGGGAGTCAGTGATGGACAAGAGAAACCTGGTTCTGCCCTCAGGGAGTTTTTTTGTGTAAGAGCGGAAATAATAATGGGTAAAGAAACAATTACATAAGATAATTACAGCCCTGACTGGTGGCTCAGTGGATGGAGTGCTGGCCTGCAAACCAAAGGGTGGTGGGTCTGATTCCGAGTAAGAGCACATCCCTGGCTTTAGGCCAGGTTCCCAGTTGAGGGTACACAGGAGACAACCACACATTGATGTTTCCCTCCCTCTCTTTCTCACTCCCCTCCCCTCTCTAAAAATAAATAAAATCTTTTTAAAAAAAAAATAATTACAAGGGGAATTAAAGAGCTGTATGGGAATGAGATTGGTCTTTTTTACTTTCAGAAAAGGATTCTATGTCTGGGCCATAGAATAACAGTCATACAAGATGGGATTGAGAGGTGTGCAAGGTGCTGTTAAGCTTATTCAGGGCCTTGTAGGTCATGGTCAGGAAAGTAGCTTTAGTTCTAAGTGCCACAGAAAACCATTGTATTTTGAAGAGGAGAGAGACACCATGTTATTTATATTTTAAGATGACCTTAAACCATTCCTCTGGAGAATGGTTTGGAAAGAGGCACAAGAATAAGTAGAGAGACCTGTTAGAAAGTGTTCCCAAAGTTTAGATAAGAGGTGGTAAAGACTTGGATTAAATGGATGTCAGTGGAGAGAGATTTAAGAAATATGGATGGGGAGGGGGACAGAGGGGAGCAAAAAGGGGATGGATGTAATACAACAACAATAAAATTAAAAAAAAAAAAAAAGAAATATGGAGAATATGAGTTGGTGTGGATTTTATGTCAAGGGTGAGGGAAAGCAAGGATTCAAGCATGATTCCCAGATTTTTGACATGAGCAACTTGTGGATAATGGTACTATTTAATGAAATAAGGAAATTTGAAAGAAAGGAAACAGGTCTAGATGGAAAACAAGTTCTGTTTTGAACCTGTTGAATGTGAGCGGTCTCTAAGGAGATCATAACCATAGCCCCTTGGAAGAAGAAAAGGGACAGTCTCCAGGAGTGGACAGACTGGTGAAGTTAATGATTATGAATTTAAGGTAAAACTAAATTTCGTTTTCTGATTTTTCCCTTCAACAGTCTTCACCAAGTTGGACATATATAGTGGATAGCTGGTTCTTCTAGGACTAGGTTATTGCCAAGTGGATGAGTCATCCTAATCTATTCAGGCAGCTATAACATAGTACCCTAGACTGGTGGCTTAAACAACAAACATTTATTTCTTACAGTTCTGGAGTAGGCAGAGTCCAAGATCAAGACACTGGCAGGTTCATTATCTAGTGGGGGCCCGCTTACTGGTTCATAGTGCCATCTTGCTGCATCCTCACATGGCAGAAGGGAAGAGAGAGCTCTCCAAGGTCTATTATGTAAAGACATTGATTCCATTCATCAGGGTCCTATAATTGTCTAATCACCTCCCGAAGACCACACCTCCTAATACCTTCACATTGGGAATTAGGATTTCAACATATGAATCAGTGGCGGGAACACACAAACATTTAGTCCATAACAAGAGTAGATTTTTTTAAAGAGTGGATCTTTTTAAGCAAGTGGAGATAAATTTGCAGTACAGCATTTTGAATGGATAAAGAAAAACCAGGAGGATGTTATTGGAGAGTGAGAAAGTATTGGGTCAATGAATCGGACTTCTTCTGCTAACTAGATTTATCAGTGTGAATATTTGATGATTGGAAGGCTAGAAGATAGTCTTTGGAGATAATTAGAAAGTAAGTCACTGAGATAGGGTGGAGGCAAGATTCTTTGCCTTTAATGAATAAGTAAACAAGAGGTTATGAGGCTGAATATTTCATTCACTTGAATGATGAAGTACTAGAGAAGGATGACAACTTTAGCCTAGAGGAAGACTAGGTATGTATTGGGGGCCTTAGTCACCAGTGATAAAGAATAAGCTAGAAGTCAGTAGATGACATCAGTGAGTATGGGGAGGGGTATGGGGCCAGTCTCAAAAGAACTGGGTGTTTGCCAGAGAGACAAAGAAGAAAGGTTCAAATGTGGCCTTGCAAAGTTAAATCTTCACCTACCCCATCTCATGGACCTGGAGGGTTACATTTTCTTGTCTAGCATATGTAAGTGAGCAAGTTGTGAATGTCATCAAGATCTCTGAGGACACAGTAGTTGCAAGGATATTAATTATAGCATAGGCAATATAGTTGATTATATTGTAATAACCATGCATGGTGTCAGGTGAGCACTTGCAAAATCAGGGGGACCACTTTGTAAAGTTTATGATTATTTAATCAGTATGCTGTACACCTGAAACTAATACAAAGTAATACTGAATGTAAATAGCAGTAGAAAATAAAAAAAAATAAATAAATAGATCCCCAAGGACAACTCTTTCAGTGTTACAATCATCTAATAATTAATGCTCTAGATGTTTATATGTGAAACAAATTAGGCTCTATTTTTCTAAATAAATACAGCTGTCATTTGGCCAGAGGAATGTCAAGAGACCTTTCTAAACTAAAAACCTAGGACGCCATGTAGCTGAGTATAATCAAATTCTCTTACCTTGATAACATTCTTCAAGTATTAGATACATACTGTGAGTCAAATGTCAACTCAACAAAACTGTGACCTTGATATGTGAAGGAATCCATGTGCTACTTAAGTCATACTTCTAGATTGATCTCATGGAGTTGAAGTATCATAGTGTTAAATATAAAGTAGTGTGATATTACCATTAATATATAACTTCAAGACTTGAAAACAAAGAAAGTTAGTGTTGGAAAGGACCACAGGAGTTAATTACAACTTTGTTTTCCATTTTATAAAGAAAACCTACTCAGAAAACAAGTAGATTTCAGAAGCCTAGGCCTATTATTTCTTGACACCACGTAAACAAAACTTAGCCACATTAGCCTCCTCATTTAATCTTTTATTACCTGTGAATAGTATCAAATGAAAAGGTAGTAGATCTGGTCAAAGTGTGGCCCAAGGACCAGGACTACAGGCATCACCTGGGAGCTTGGGAGAAATGCAAAATCTCGAGCCCTTATTCCAGACCTGCAGAATAAGAATGCACATTTTAACAATATTCCCAGGTGATCATATTCATGTTAGAATTCCAGAGCCAGTCAGTGCACTTGGACACTCTTGTCTGCTTGGGTCAGCAGAACCTATGATGTCTGGAGAGCTGAGGAGGAGCCCCTGCTCAGACAGAACATTCTGAATTTTGAATGTTACGCAACAATAGAAACAAAGTATGCTGTGCGGTGAGGGTGACACATTTTAAGGACTGTCTGTGTCCTTCCCAGAAAGTGAAGAGAGGAAATTGCAAAATAATGGAAAAAGGGAAAAGACTGCATACAAATTCTTCAGTTTTCCCCAGTCAAGGGCAACTGTTATTCTCCTGCCAGTGTTATTTTTCATTGTTACACATGTGGACCCTGAGAAAGAAGATCACTACTGAAAAGGGCTCCCAGTGGGTAACTGGGTCCAAATTTTAAAACAAAACAAAACAAAACAAAACAGAGAGCCTAGCAGCCATTTCTACACAGGGGCCTCTCCTGCAAACTGCACGTCAGGGAGAAGCCTGCACTGCACTGCCTGCCTGCACTGGGTTCCTGCCATCTGAGCCAGCCCTGATAAAGGAGTTCTGGAACCCTACTTCAACCAATAGGACTGAGGCTTTCCCCCTTCAATCACTGATGCACATTAGTAACCCTTGTCAGCATCTTCACTGAGTAGCTCCCTTCTGACCAATCAGGACAATACCTTTTAGACCAATCAAAGTGAAAGGATTTGGAATCCTCATTTGCATGATAATAGACCAATCAAGGACCAAGGGCAGGGACTCCTGTCTATACAGGTCAGCCCTCTGACTCTAAGAGTGCACTTTCCCTGGTTGCCAGAGAATGTTTCCTGGCTGAAGCAGATCTGAGCAGACCAGCACCAGGAGCTGACCAGAACTGTGTAGCTACTGCAGCCAAAGGGGGTCCTTGGCAATCATACTATATCACAGTTGCACTGTTTCACAGTAAATAAAGTTTCCTTCTTCACCACACCCCAAATTGGAGGTTCCTGTTGGCATTAAATTTGCATCAGCAGCAACCAATGGTTGACACAAACAACAATGAGCATAACTGAGGTTCAAAAAGCCTCCTCTGTTATCTCCAAATACCAAAATAAGTATTTGGTTGAATCCTGAATCTTTCAGTAGAGGTGTTTTCAATATTAGCTGCATATTAAAACACCCAATGATTTAAAAAAACAAAATTTTGATGCTTAGGCCGAATCCCACCAATTAAATAGCACTGGGCAGAGGGATGGCAGTGTGTAGACATCACCCTGTTATAGAGCTCCTCGGGTCAACCCATTGTGCCCCTGAAGCTGAGAACCACTGCTTTCGTGGGTTGTTCCTCCTTGATGGAAGAGGCAGCTCTGAGATTGCAATTCTGCGTGTCCGTCTACCCAAACAGCAGGACCCTCTGTTCCTCCCATAACACCAAGCAGTGTCACTCTGCTGTGTGTGTGAAAGCCCTGGGGCTCTCAGGACATTGAAGGAGGCAGGATTTTTAAAAAGAGGCACTTACTCTTGGCCATTTTTGTTAAAATTTCAGTAATAAAAGTTACTGCTGAGGAAATGTTCTAAAATTAGATTGTGGTGATGGTTGCGTAACTGTCAATTTACTGAAAATTAATTTATTCACTAAAAGTGGGTAAATTTTATGACGTGTAAATTGCACCTCAGTAACCTCAGTAAGGCTTTCTTTTTTTTTTTTTTTTTTGTTGCTGTGTGTGCTTCAACATTCATGACTTCATCATATTAATTATTTAGATAACTAGGAAGCCAGTGCCTGTTTTGTGTAGTTGAGGTGTCAGCGCCTAGCCCATGTCTAGTGGATAGGCCTAAATATGATACTTGGTGAGTGAATGGTTGGGGGTGGATGGATGATTATCATTATGATCTTGGGCTGTAGACTATTTCTAAATTGATGTCAATCACCATAGATCCCTAAACTTCATAGCACTCAGTGGGCAGTGGTGCCATTTGTAACCTGTTTTCTGGTAAGGTCTTGAAATTAGGGAAATGGGTTTGTTTAGAGGCTAGAATGGCATGCCTTTCATAGAAGGTTTTTTTATTTACAAATGATTTAGTGCAACACAAAAATTTTTATTTGCTAGATGATAAACATATATATATATACATATATATGTCCTTATCTCAAAGTACCATATGCAACAAGACTTACAATGGGGCAATTGTTTCAGTCGTACTATGACCCACTTCTGCCAGCTTTATTTCAGATGTCCACCTCAGTTGTTCTTAGTTCCCGTGTTATAAAAGCCTGGATTTGCACTGCACTCATGGCAGCACTGCACACAGGAGGCTACACTGTGTGGTGGACGGAGGGACATGTGTAGCATTTTCCTCTGTCCAATCCATAGAAGGAAAATGGGTGGGGAAGTTAGGGGGTGGGGGAGTGTTGCTTTAATTTATTGAAGAGGATCCTAAAATTTTATTAACTGAAGTCCTTGGAAATAACGTTTTTAAGTTAACTTTCTAAACTAATCTAAATTTAACCAGGAATCTTTTTTGTTGAAAATCTTCCTAATATGAAATAGACTGTTTTCCTGACCTAAAAATGCGATGTTATTAAACATGTGAAGTTTTCTTTTGGTGATTTAAGACCTAAAAATGTCATAAAATTGTACCCATGTATGAAGGTATATGTAGAATACCTACTGAGCATAGGAAAGATTTTGGAAATTGCTAGTTGTTTTAAATTTGTCTCATTAAAATTCTGATTATTTGAAGAGTCTGGAAGACTTTATATTTTTTTTTTCTGAAAATTCTTTGGTTCTGTAAAACGAACACCAAAAGCCACTCAGATCCAAGTGTGAAATCTTAATAAATCATTTACAATTGCAATAGTTTATAAACAGAATTTCAAAGAATAAACATACATGGTTTTAGTAAAATTACTTTCATAATTTTGGGAAAGAGCTTTTCAAATAAGGATGCATACCAATTACACCAGAGTTTCAGCTGAGGAAAAGAATTTGATAACCTAAATTAAATAGATCTTAGCATTCAAACAAATAGCAAATAGTAGTTGGATTGCATTATATCAGGGCAGTTATTCTCAAACTTTGACAAGCATTAGAATCACCTGAGAGTTTCTTAAAACAGATTTCTGTTTTAAGAAAACATATTTTCTTAAAACCCCTGGATTTCTGATTTTGGAGGTCTGAGGGAAGGCCTGAGAATTTACATCTAACACATTCTCAGGATGCTGATGCTGCTGGTGGAGGAAGCAAAGCTGGACCTGCTGCTTGGGGAATCTGGTTCTAATTTGTCAAGTGAAATTGCAACTTTGCTTCTAAGGGTTTCTAAAGGACTTAAGAACTTCCTTGGAGAAATAAAAACCTAAAAGAAACTAATAAACAGAAAAACAACACCCCTTCCCTCAAAGAAGCTTTGTATTGTCATAGATATAAATAAACAGTTTGGGTTTTATTTATGTAAATATCAAGAGAATTGATGTCATCTTTGTGCAACTCAGAGGTTATGAAAGTAAAAATTACCACTTAGTTATAGAAAATAAGATGGGAAGCCCTGGCTGGTGTGGCTCAGTGGATAGACTCCGGCCTGCAAATCCAAGGGTTGCTGATTTGATTTCCCAGTCAGGACACATAACCAGGTCTCCAGCCAGGCCTCCAGTTGGAGGCAGGTGAAAGGCAACCATACATTGATGTTTCTCTCCCTTTCTTTCTCCCTCCCTGCCTTTCTCTCTGAAAATAATGAATAAAATCTTTTTTTAAAAAAGGAAAAAGAAGGAAAGGATGTAAGTGAGATGGGGATAGTTGACATGCCATTCTCCAGATTGTAGTCACCTGAGTATTAAGCAGACACCTCCGCTATAGGGAGCGCTTCTTTCTGCTCCAGACAGGTTTTCTCTGCAGCTGGTTTAGGGGGCGCTTTCATTTAGAGAGCTTCCCAATGTCTTAACTCAGTGGCCTTCAGACCTTTAGGTTTTACAGTCCAGTAAAATAAAAAAGAGAAAAGGAATCTATAGGACTGCTAACTCAACCAACTGTGATTATCACTACCCTTTTAGGAAAAAAGGACGTTTTGACCACATAAAGTGGGAAAGACATACTGTCAGTAAAAGACGATTCTTTAAGTTGAATAATTTTATAGAAAACTTTTATGCCCACATACTTAAACATTTATTGAAATGTAATTGACTTATATTATTATCTATTTCAGGTGTTTTCTGTAGTGGCTGTATCAGTCTACATTCCCACTAACAGTGCACAAAGGCTCCTTTTTCTCCACATCTTTGTCAACAGTTATTTTTTTGTCTTTTTGCGCATAGTCATTCTGATGCGTGTGAAGTGGCATCTCATTGCGATATTGAGCAACTTGTCATGTGCCTGTTGGCCCTCTGTATGTCTTCATAGACAATGAAAACATATCTATCAAGATCTGCTGCCCATTTTTAAGTCAGATTGTTTTTTTATTTTAATATTTAGTTGTTCCATGTACTCTTTAATTGCTGTAGACCAGTGATGACTTTATACTTGGAAACCAATGCCCTAGCACTTTTTAATTTTTTAAAGATTTTATTTCATTATTTTTAGAAAGAGGGGAAGGGAGAGAGGCAGAGAGGGAGAGAGACATCAATGTATGGTTGCCTTTCACCTGCCTCCAGCCACAGACCTGACTGGAGACCTGGTTTGCAACCTGGTTATGTGCCCTGGCTGGGGAATCGAACCTGCGACCTTTGGGTTCGCAGGCCGGCACCTTATCCACTGTGCTACCAGCCAGGTGCCTAGCACTTTTAAGGTCACCGAAGCCAAATCTAACTTTTGGTCCTTATAGTTTTAAGCTTAAATGAACCTATTGGCACTATCATCAACATGGCTTGAAGTAGTCCAGGATAATTTATTTTTATTTTTATCTTTTTAATTTATTGATTTGCAAGAGAGAGAGAGAGAGAGAGAGAGAGAAGAGTAGGGGACAGAGAGGTTTGTTCCTCTACGTATTCGTGCATTCATTGGCTGCTTCTTGTATGTGCCCTAATCAAGACTGAACCCACAACCTTGCTATATGAGGACGCTGCTCTAAACTGAGCTATCTAGCCAGGGCCAGGGCCAGACCTGTGTAAGTTAGAGATTATTTTGTAAGTACAATTATATATATATATATATATATATATATATATATATACACAAAAAAAAATACTATATGAATGACTTGAGGTAAGGGAACACCATGTGGTATTTCTGTTTCCTGATTTTCTGGAGTACCTGCGCGCTGATCGTCCAATCTAGCTCTTAATTGTATGATGATGTGAGGTTTTTTTGCTTTTTATTCCAAGTACAGCTTGTCTCTTCCTAACTAGAATGTAAATTTCTTGAGTATAAGCACCATGCCTCTTTTGTCCTTTGCCTCTCATGTGCAAAGCACACAGTGACCTCAGCAAATTCCTGCTGGGTCACAGCAGGCTAGATCTATCTTTAGATTACTGTCGCTTCATTTCTTGTCAATGAAAGTGTACAATGTAAGGCTTTTAGTATTCTTTTTTTGTAAACTTTGAGTATTCTTTTTTTGTAAACACTAGGGTAAACCTTTAGTTATTGACACTTTTCCTTTTTTAATAACCCCATTTTTTTAGGGATATCAAAAGTAGTCATTAACTTCACCTCAGAGGTTAACCAAGTGACCCAAATGGCAGTTTAACAAATTAGAAATTGATTGATGAGGTTTTGCTCAGTGTCTCAGCACCAGATAGTTAGCATAGCTTGTGGAGACCAATTGCCCTTAGGTCTGTGTGCAGCTGAGCTCCGTAAGGACGCTTTCCTTTTCCTTTTCTCCCTCCTTCCCACTTAAACCAGGGTCTCTAGAGTCCCCAGCAGACAAATGGGTTGCCAGCCAGGGTTCTTCAAACCATTCATGTTTTGTTTTATGGTATTAATAAATTTAATTCAGCATTTTGTCCATGTTGTAATGAGAATTCCTAAGTATATACCTCTGGATTTATGTAAAATTATCCTAAGCTGAGATTCATATTGTAACTATTTAAGTTAGTATTGATTTTAGAGAATATGGTTGCAGAAGATACGGCTTTCTAGACAATTTTAAGATTTCCCGTAAGATGTTGGCATTGCAGTTTTAGAATGAGCAGAGGTGGGAAGACTCATATTTAAATTCTCTCAGCCTGTTTCTCCATCTTTAAAATGGGCATAATATGTACTCCACAGACATTTTAGACTGCAATCATTTTATTTATAAAACCATTGTGAACTATTAAATAGCACACAAGCATATTTTAGTATTATATGCTTTCAACAATACCCAACCCATCTCTCAGCTCTTTTACAGGTATTTCTCGATTTCTTCCCTCATGGGGACTTTTATGTTCCTTAAAACTATAGGAGTCCCTTTTGTTAGGCCAATTTGTATTTGTAGTCACAGTCACACCATTGAAGGGTTCAGTTAGAACTTGCCGTTAGAAATATAATGTGAATAAGGCCCAAACATATTAGAACAGATACCAGTAAATATGTATAAAAATACTTGGTATAATGAGAGGCTCATAGGTGACATTATGGGGTCCTACTGTATTTTTACCTGTTCACATTCTGATTTACTGAAATCAGATTTACTGATTTGTTTTGTAAAATTAGCAGATAGCTGATCAGTTGTTTTGCTTCCATTTTTGTTTTTAGTTTGAAAAGGCCTTGATCATCATCATTTCTTAAAGATTTCAATTCTTCTATTTTGGAAGATGCTACAATCTTCTTAGAAGAAGTCAGGACTGGGATAGAGGACACTTGGGTTCCTGTGTGTGAGTCTAATAACTCTTTTACCCTTAGATAACATATATAATTAGGGGTAAGTTGATCAGTTCATCTTGAATTGTTGAATGAAATGATCATTCAATTGCATCTGGTTCTTTTAACTGCTTCTAAGTAAGCAAGATAGCCCATGATTTCTCCAAGAGGTTTTTGTGCTACCCTGGTGCATCTGAGCCCCTCCTGGTCTTAGGGATACCTGGAACCACTCCAAGGGAAAATAGATAATTACTATCCTTTTCATCTTGAAAAGTGTAAAGCATGTGTGACAGATTAAAAATAGCGAGCTTTCTCCTTTCCAGGGATCTGAGTTAGGCTAACTAGGTAATGCTGAGGAGTAATGGTAAAGCCAAGAAAGAGTAATATACTAGTATGAGCACTACTCTTCCCTCTACCTCCACCTCATGCCCCTGGAAAAGCTTTTCCTTAAATTTCTTATTGTGCCCTGATAACACATGCCTTGTCGGAACTGCCTGGATTATAATCCTGGCACCCTCACTTTCTCTCTTATGACTTTAGAGAAATTAATTATGTTCTGCATGTCTCAGTTTCTTCATCTTCCAAATGGGCATGACAGTATTGGCAGCTGCCTCCTAGGGTGGTTGTGGGGGTTTAGTCAATTAATGTATAAACAATTCTGGCAAAAAATGTGCTATCATGAATATTAGGTAATATTATATTGCCTTTCTAAAGAATAGCTTACCTTTATTTGTCCATTTCTAGCATAAAAAGTTGAATATTCAGGCCCTGGCTGGTGGCACAGTGGATAAGGCACCTGCCTGCGAACCCAAAGGTCGCTGGTTCACTTCCCCAGTCAGGGCACATAACCACGTTGCAAGCCAGGTCTCCAGCTGGAGGCAGGTGAAAGGCAACATTGATGTTTCTCTCCTTCTCTGCCTCTCTCCCTTCCCTGCTCTCTGAAAATAATAAATAAACTTAAAAAGATTTTTTTTTAAAGTTGAATACTCCTGGCTCTAGTAATTTCTAATTTTACTTAGTAAAAATCCCCAAACCACATTTTTAGAATATTCCACCTATTCCTGTAAAATCCATTACATCCTCTGAAGTGATCCACATCTGTTTTCAGCATAAAAGAAGTTGTATAATGGGAACAGAAAGGATGGATATTTTCATTCAGTTCCATTAGTGAAACTGATTCATGGCAATCTAATTGGTATTCTTGCTCAAGTTATGACAGACATTTCAGACATTAGTCACTAACAGAAGAATTTAACAATTTTTTTTCAAGCAAGAATAACTGTATTATATCCTATTTTACCAACAAGTAAAAAGAGAAGAAAAAGATTTTATAAGTATTACGTAATTTAAATTATAAACCTATTACTAACACCCTTTTCACAGAGAAGCTGTCTTTTTCAGTGATAAGTTATAGGCTAAGGTGCATGATAGAAGCCAATAATACTTAATTAGTCCTTTGCTATATTTTGATGTCTGTTTTTCTTAAGATACTATTTAAAGACTAAGGTTCATTTTATAGTAGCTGATTTATCATACTCTCTTTAATAAAGCCACTCAGTAGCTACTGAGGTATTGGATAGTTTATGGGCTTCACCCTTATGACTCTAGACTGTTTGGATTTAAGTAGTTTTTAAAAATTATTTTTGTTTATTGATTTGAGAGAGAGATTGAAAGATACCGATTTGTTGTTCCACTCACTTGTGCATTCATTAGTTGATTTTCACATGTGCTCTGCCCAGGGACAGAACCTGCAACTTTGTCACATCAAGACAATGCTCTAACCAACTGAGCTACCCAGCCAGGGCTCTTTATTTTCCTGTGTCTGCTGTCCTTTGGGCTATCACGTCCTATCACAGTCCTTTCTTCCACTAGCAGCTTTTCTGATTTGCTGCCTCTGATCTGCGTAATCAGGTTTGTTAGAGCTGTGTTTTTAAAAAAGTTGGAGATAAAGAAGACATCAATCTCTTCCTTTCACTGTCTAGCATCTTGCTGCCAAGAGGGGTCTGCCGACCGGCAGTACCAACTCACCCTATTAGACGTGCGGAATCTTGGGGCTCACTTTAGAATTACTGAATCAGAGTCAATATTTTAACAAGATTCTCAGATGATTCCTGTACACAGTAAAATTTGAAAAGCTCCACTTGAACATACCAACTTTGGACAGTTCATTTTTCTATTCGGAGATCCTTTTTTCAGCTTACACGTTGTGTCTTGCTGTGTTCTAGGTGATATAGCTTGCCGAAATATTTTACTTCTAGAAATGAAGGACATATTATAGTGTCTAGAAATATATTAATGTTTGGTAAGAAGTAATTAATGAATTCTTTATTTTCTCTCCCCTAGGATATCCCTGGTGGCCTTGGAAGAGTCTGCATCATGGAATCAATCTCTATGATGGGAAGCCCTAAGAGCCTTAGTGAAACTTTTTTGCCTAATGGCATAAATGGTATCAAAGATGCAAGGAAGGTCACTGTAGGTGTCATTGGAAGTGGGGATTTTGCCAAATCCTTGACCATCCGACTTATTAGATGTGGCTATCATGTAGTCATAGGAAGTAGAAATCCTAAATTTGCTTCTGAATTTTTTCCTCATGTGGTAGATGTCACTCATCATGAAGATGCACTAACAAAAACAAATATAATATTTATTGCTATACACCGAGAGCATTACACCTCTCTTTGGGACCTGAGACATCTGCTTGTGGGTAAAATTTTGATTGATGTGAGCAACAACATGAGGATAAACCAATACCCAGAATCCAATGCTGAATATTTGGCTTCCTTATTCCCAGATTCACTGATAGTCAAAGGATTTAATGTTATCTCAGCTTGGGCACTTCAGTTAGGACCTAAGGATGCCAGCCGGCAGGTAGGTATTTTTCAATTTTATCCCATTCTGGTATTTCATAGTTACATAGTTAAACAAATATCGTATATCTTAAAACCAATTTCCTGACACCTTCCACTGATGATCATTTTGAAAACTGTGTATGAACACCCGAAAGTTCATGTGCTGACTTCATAGGAACACGTTACTGTTCTCAAAATCACTTGGGAAGTTAAGAAAATAACTTGGACTTTTCTGTCATAACCAGCTAACTCAGGAAAATGTAAGGCTGATAAATGATGGGATACATTGCAGGGAGTCTCACCTTGCTTCCTCAAAAATAGAAAAACAGCAAGCATGTGCTTTTGCTTTCCCTCCATCCCTCCCAGCCTTCTTTCCTCCCTCTTTTTTGTTCTCCCCTTTCTTGTAGCTATTTGGTAACAGTATTCTATCTCTGTGTGAAATACCTTTTAATGTGTGATTTAGTGTCTAAGCCTTAGAATATCATTTTTCCCCTCTCTAGGTGTAGTATCATCATTTAAAGATGAAAGAGTCTCATATTGTGACCAATGAAATTATATTCTTCAGATGGTGTTTTAGAGATACTTGGCGAATCAATTTTACAAATAATATAGCATCATGATACAATTTAGAGGATTTAATTACAAATTCAGCCCAGAGTTCATGCCCATCCCCTCTGTCTGAACATCTGTGAAGAGCAGTGCTTGTAATCACTTGACTAGGCAGAATCTCCATCGTCCAACAACTAGGTATTATCCAGGAAAACCTGGAGAGCCAGCCCCACCCTGTTCCCTGTGGGAGAGAGAGCTGGATGGGGGAGGGGAGCAGCCAGCAGCTCAAAGTCCACCCAGCCCCCCCTGCAGGGGGACCTTAAATCTCAGTGCCACTGAACCACGTGGTCTGGAAACCTTGTTTCCTCCTGCGTTCCTTCCCCTGAGGACTTCCTGGTCTCAGGTACTAGCTGGATTCTTTTTTCATTTTATTTCCATGTCATCTCAGGTAGCAGGGAGTTTGTTGTTCTTAATGGTACTATTGTAATCTGTTAATAAATTAATTAATAAGTGGTTTATCTCCTTAAGTTTTTGCATCACGTAAGGTCATCCCAGGCAATGCTCCATAGATTAAGTGCATGGGATCATTGCCACTCTTATAAGCCAGAATAGTAATTACGTGTCTTCTGGTTTTGCTGCAGGTCTATATTTGCAGCAACAACATTCAAGCTCGACAACAGGTTATTGAACTTGCCCGGCACTTGAATTTTATTCCTGTTGACCTGGGATCATTATCATCAGCCCGGGAGATTGAAAATTTACCCCTGCGACTGTTTACTCTCTGGAGAGGGCCCGTGGTGGTAGCCATAAGCCTGGCCACGTTTTTCTTTCTTTATTCCTTTGTCCGAGATGTGATACATCCATATGCTAGAAACCAGCAGAGTGACTTCTACAAGATTCCCATTGAGATTGTGAATAAAACCTTGCCCGTAGTTGCCATTACATTGCTGTCCCTGGTGTACCTAGCAGGTCTCCTGGCAGCTGCTTATCAACTTTACTACGGTACCAAGTATAGGAGATTTCCACTTTGGTTAGAGACCTGGTTACAGTGTAGAAAACAGCTTGGATTACTAAGTTTTTTCTTCGCTTCGGTCCACGTCGCCTACAGCCTCTGCTTACCGATGAGAAGGTCGGAAAGATACTTATTTCTCAACATGGCTTATCAGCAGGTATGGATCATGCTTGTTATTTTTCTGATGCTTAATATAATTGGTAAAGTGTAAGATTAAAAATAGGGTACAAATTTGCATACCTTAGTATATTTAGGGCAGGGAAAGTCTTGTTCTTTAAACCATGTTTCTGCATAAGAATTATGTGGCTAATGCAAAATCATTTAGGGAAAGGGCTGCAGCCATCCCTTTCTTTGCAGAGTAAAAGCAGAGGAATAAAGGATTGGGGTGTTTTTCTTCCTTTTTTTGTAAGTTATTATTGCAGTGATTGCTTTTAGTACTGAACACTTTATTATTTTAATGTTTTGTAAACTGGCTGTGTTCTATGAAATGTTAAGGCATTTCTTAGTAAATGTATACAATAAAATTAGAGCCAGTGAAAACAAACAGAATAGGAAGTCGGCATCTGGAGACATAAAATGTCTGTCCAGAAAAAGCCCAGCCATTGTTAATATGACGAGAACAGTTTGTGCAACATCGATGATATCGGTAATGTTACCTGGCAATCAATGATAGTGGCCTGGAATGTGCATGCCTGCACAGCAAGTCCTCTGTACCTAGTCAGTGGGGACGGTAGACACTGTTAAGTGGGCATGTGTACTGTGTGGCCATTGCATTCAAAATGACTGAGCACATAGAGCAATGAATGTGCATCAAATTTTGCATTAAGCTTAAATATAACTCCACAGAAACTATTCCGATGATTCAGAAGGCCACAGCTATAGGCAACTGTTGGTAGGCAGCTTCATCACAACAATGTGTCTACTCATGCATCATGTCTCATGAAGAGTTTTTTGGTGAAACATCAAATCACCCAAGTGACCCAGCCCCTCTACAGCCCAGGTTTGGTGCCCTATGACTTCTGGCTTCTCCCAAAAACCAAAATCCCCTTGGAAAGGAAAGGGATTTCAGACAGTCGATGAGATTCAGCAAAATACAACAGGGCAGCTGATGGCAACTGGGAGAACTGTGTGAGGTGCCAAGTGCCTACTTTGAAGGGGACTGAGGCATCATTGTCCTATGTGCAATGCTTCTTGTATCTTCAATCTCCTTCCATAAATGTCTTTATTTTTCATATTACATGGCTAGGTACTTTCTGGACAGACCTTGCACACTCACAAGGCTTTTGTTACCGAAAAGTGAGAAAGATGCTAGTCTCTCAGGTGAAGTTTTTCTAGTACTTAGCTCAAGAAAATATTAGGAAGAGCTTCGTGGAAGGAACTCAGGGATGGCGTACACTCTGTTTTCCCCTGTAATTCCCACTCAGCAAATGTAAAATAAGGCTCTTTGACGTTGGGTTTCTCAATGAAAGCTGAGGACAATGCACCAAAACAAACGTGTAAAAGCTTTTTCTTTTTATAAGAAACCAAGGCATCATGGTCCAAATATGTAGAATCTGGTATTTAATATGTTATTTTAAAAATGTCAACCTAAAATCATTTGAAAAAAACTAATACATTAATATTTTTAAGCCATTCTTCCTGTGAAAAATGCTGTTTTCCTTACCCGAAAACTAAGCTTTGATATCTGTTCTCCCAGCCTTCTCCCTTCTTCAGGTCATTTGCTCAGACCTGACCTCCTCCAGGAGGCCTGCATTTTAAATCCTGCTTTGGACTCAGTCCTCCAGGAACACGGAGCCCCTCTTCCTCTGCTCTGCTTTCTCTTTTGTCAGTAGCAATTTACCACCTTCTACTGCTTTTAATGTTTTCCTTGTTTGTGATAGTTACTGTTGCCTGCCTTCTGTCATCAGATTGTAATGCAGAATGAAGTCAAAGATCCTGAAGGCTTTGCTAGAAATAAATGATAGAGATTTATCCAAGGGTCTTGGAGTTTGCAAACTGGGAACAGGGCTAGGCAAAAACCCAAAGAAGGAAAAGAAAAGTTAAACGTTCTTACAGTAAAAAGTGCATTCTTGAGAATGATCAATCATGCATTCTTAGACCTTGGGTTGGTCCAGGACGGTTACCAGTCCAAGGTCAGCAGTTAGGATGAAGGATGTCAGGTGGTCTGGAAGATGGGCATGTGGGAGGTCTGGTAAGGTTCCAGTGGTGCAGATAATAGATGTCAGGTGGATGCATACGAGAGTCCTTCCAGGGGTAATCAGGTGGCCTCAATTAGTGAGTCCTTCAGGGGATAATTAGAGGGTTGCCTGGAAGCCCAATGTATATCCAGGCATTAATGCAGCACTGGGAAGTTTGAGAATGTTCCTAGGCTAATTAGAACAAGAATGGAGTCTTTCCTCATGACTCAACCTTAATAATATTGATAATTTTAGCAGCTTGGCTAAAATTACTCCCTTTTATATATTTCTTATCTTCACTCTTTCCTTAGTAAATTCATATGAGGAGGGATCTTTGTCCCACTTTGTTCACTGATATATGCCTAATCCCTAGAACTGTGCCTGGCACATAGTAGACACTTTAAAAGCTTGTTTGCGGAAAGAAGGAATAAACTGGGAGGGCAGGTAGATGTAGGTTGTAATCTTTGGATATACCAAGGTATGCTGTTGTCCTGTATTGTACAGACATCAAACAAGAAAGAGGAGCTTTTTTCTACAGAGGAACTCTCAGGACCAAATGACTAAGATCTAGCTTTTCTTGATTTTAATTTCAACTATGTGTGGTTAACTGAAACTGGACAATGTTAAGCTGGTGTTAAAGTAGAATCTGTTCTCCATGCATAGATACTTAAATCAAAGTTTTAGCCCAAGAAGTCTAACCTATGATTTATACTCTGGTGTTGTTTGGATGTAAATAGACTATTACAAAAGTAGCCCTATGCAGAATGCCACACATTCAGAATTCATCAAGTCTGACTTAATTAAATATGCATTATCAATGTAAGAGAAAGACATTTGGAAAAGTACTGCATGGGAATGAGGCAGTTGGACAGTTGGAAAAGTATATTAAATAATGAGGCAATTCAAATAGACAAATATTTGCATTCAGTAAAACTTTATCCTTCGGGAAATCTCAGCTTCTTGTAGAAAAGAACTTAAGAAGGTAAATAAACATATAAATATTCTTTATGTGAGAAAGGAATGTAGAGAAGTAGTTTAGAAATTTCCTTCCTGGATTCTGAGTTAGACTAAGTCCACAATGTACCCAAAATATTCAATCAAGTGTAAACCAACTTACTTGAAAACTAAATAACTGCCAATACTTCTGGGTCATCATGGAACCAACCATTTAGCATTTCATCATCTTGGGACGCCAGAGTCCCTGTAACCATGACGCATTACAAATGTGAAGATACGCCCTGGCCAGGTTGCTCAGTTAGTTGTAGTGCCTGGTGCACCAAAAGGTTTCAGGTTCAATTCTTTATCAGGGCACATACCTAGGTTGAGAGTTCAATCCCCAATCAGGACGTGTACGGGAGGCAACTGATCAATGTTTCTCTCTCCCCCTTCTCTCTCCCTTCCCACCCTCTACAATCAATGAACATATGCTCAGGTCAGGATTAAAAATACAAACAATAACAACAAAAAACAAATGTGATGACAGGTTTACCCACTCTCCTCATAAGTATGCGAAGAAGGAAAGAATCTTAGTCCTCTTTTCGTTTAACACTCCATTCCTTTCTCCCACACCTGGAACAGCACCATCCAGTAACAGGTTATCCGTAACAGTTTGTTAAATTGAATTAGTGGAACTTGAATATGTCCATACGTGACATTTTCTTAACAGTAAGAGTGAACACTCTGCTGAATCAGTTAAGGTTCTACCAAATAAAGGAAATTTACGTTGGCTCTCTTGTTAGGTTCATGCAAATGTTGAAAACTCTTGGAATGAGGAAGAAGTTTGGAGGATAGAAATGTACATCTCCTTTGGCATAATGAGCCTGGGCTTACTCTCGCTGCTGGCAGTCACCTCCATCCCCTCAGTGAGCAATTCCTTGAACTGGAGGGAATTCAATTTCATTCAGGTATGCGCGGTTTTGTTTGGTGAAGGAATGGGCTGCATAGAATGTGTTAAGTCCGGTTGAATTTTAGATATGCTGCTTATAAAAACAGTGCCTTGGGGGGCTGCCCTTATACATGTAAGCTCGGGGAACCGATTGTTGAAGGCTAGATTAGGACCATTCTGATTTAGTCAGTGAAAGATTTTACTGGAAGGCTTTGATGGCATTGCCTGCAATGCTACAGGTACAGGTTACTTTAATAAGGAAAACAATGAAGGTGGGGATGTGGGAGCTTAGGAAAGTTTAATGCCAAAAGTCAATGTATTATCAGCCATATGAATAAAGAATTATTTTGTATTTTGAGCCATCTTGACTTGTCCAGCAAAATCTCATTAATTTGAATTAAAGTGGGGACAAAGTCAGTCGAATATTTTTAAAAGAAACGTGCCCTGGCTGGTAGCACAGTGGATAAGGTGCCAGCCTGCGAACACAAAGGTCGCTGGTTCGATTCCCCAGCCAGGGCACATAACAAGGTTGCAAGCCAGGTCTCCAGCCAGGTCTGTGGCTGGAGTCAGGTGAAAGGCAACCATACATTGATTCTCTCCATTTGTGCTTTTCTCTCTTCCCCTCCCTCTAAAAATAATAAAAATAATAAAAAAAAAATATTAAAAGAAACGTGCACACACACGCACAAACAAGCAGTGGCAAAGCAGGGGACTAGGTTAATAGTACGACAGGCAACCAGCCTTAGGAACTTGTGAGTGTGTATTTAGTATGTAAGCTGTGTACATAGGTATATGAGTGTCTTCCAAGGGGTTTCAAAATAACACTGTTCTTTAATAAGTTGCATATTCACCTCCATTTATTGTTACTGAATAAATTTGCACATTTAAACATTTGTAACTCAAACATAGACCCTACCTATATTATCACAAAATCAGTATAGGCTGTATCCATGGGGTTTACAGCACCACCATGCCGATGAGTATCACTGGTGATACACTAAATCTGGGGGAATTTGGCTATTTGCTTGAGCTTTTTTGTTTTTATTTATATATATATATTTTGTTTTTTGAATTATCTAAAAATCTCTTTCCCAACTGCTAGTTTAGTCACACTGGAAAGAAACAGAGGCCCTCTGATAAAAGGTGCTAGATGGATGCAAATTATCATTATACATTTAGATGAGTAATTGCAAAGAGAACAATTTTCTGCTAGAGTTTTTATCCTTTCCCATTGAAATTAGACATTACATCATTCTGTGGATATAGCATTGCATTTATATAACAAACTATTTCTCAAAGTAAGCAATTGAACATAATTTAGGGAACCTGGGATGCCAACCGTTTAGATTTTAACCTGTAAAATGCTTAATGCTGTTAATCTCACTTAATAAGATCAGTGAAACCACATGTTTGAAATGCTATTTGCAGTACATGTTAATAGATAAGGTTTTTCTTATTTACTTTCAGTTAGTTTGCACATATGTATGCGTGCATGCTTTTCAACACTTAATTTCATTATATGTGTATGTATGTATATATGTGTAAGCATACATAAATACATTCTTTTTTTCCTAATATACACAACTGGCAGAAATGTGGACAACCTTTATACAGAAGTTTAGCAGTTTTTATCAACACCCTTAACTTAAAACCAAATGTTTTGACCAACAATCCCACCATAAGAATCCCACCATAAGAAATCAGTTCTGCACAGTCAGTGGATAAGGCGCCGGCCTGCAAACCCGAAGGTCACTGGTTCAATTCCCAGCCAGGGCACATAACCAGGTTGCAAGCCAGGTCTCCAACCAGGTCCCCAGCTGGAGGCAGGTAAAAGGCAACCATACATTGATGTTTCTCTCCCTCTCTGCCTCTCTCCCTTCCCCTCTATCGAAGAATAATAAATAAAATCTTAAAAAAAAAAAAAAAAAGAAAGAAAAAGAAATCAGTTCTCAGGAAATAAACTAAAATATAGAAAAGGAATTAAAATGACATTATTTATAGTTGAGGAAAGCTGGAAACAGCATAAATGATCAACAAAAGAAATAGTTATATAAATTGCAGATAGCACATCCATTCAATGAAATAGTGTGTATATGGCATTAGTCATGTTTTCATACTTAATGACATGAGGAAGAAGGTCTTCATATAATAACTCAATTAGAATATTAAACTATATGCAGTAGTTTAGGATGAAATAGTTTTATCAAAATATAAACATGGTAGAACTGGATAGGGTTATTTATAAATTGGAATAATTTATTTCTTATTCTTTGTTTTTTTTTTCTTCCTCCCCTGCCCAAAGTCTACACTTGGTTATGTCGCTCTGCTCATAAGCACTTTCCACGTTTTAATTTATGGATGGAAACGAGCCTTTGAAGAAGAATACTACAGGTTTTATACACCACCCAACTTTGTTCTTGCTCTTGTTTTGCCCTCAATTGTAATTCTGGGTAAAAGCATTTTACTTCTACCATGCATAAGCCAAAAGCTAAGGAGAATTAAAAAAGGCTGGGAAAAAAGCCAATTTCTCGAAGAAGGTATGGGAGGAGCAGTTCCTCACTTCTCACCAGAGAGGGTCACAGTAATGTGATGATCAATGGTGCTCGCTGATGCCATAAAGAGTTCTTACTCATGCCATCATTTTTATGACTTTCTCTAGGTTCAGTTGCCAGTGCACTGTCAAATTGCTGTGGGCTGAAACTTGTTCAGTGTGATCTCAGCCAGGTAGTGCTAGAATTTTGTTCAGATTAATTTTCATGAGTGTTTTTTTGTTTTTTTGTGGTTTTTTTTGCTAATATGAATTTTTGTTGTTACCTTACTGTTGAAATTTAGGAATGTTTTTGTTTTACACAAGTCTGACATTGTTATTTTAACAAAATATATTTCACAGTCAGGCAAAAATATTTATAGTTAATATAGATACAATATAATGTTCATAACATTTGCCTAGCAGAATTTTAAATTTTAATATGATTCAATGAATAAGTTTCTTCTGAAGCTCACAAAAGGTTTTAATTACTATGAAGTATAAGAAATAGAAATGCATAATCATATTTTCTTAAGAAAGGACATTAGCATCTAGGTAAAGGTACGTGCATGGTAATATTCTTATACTTCTCTCATAAGATAGGATTTGAAAAATGTCATTGATTTTGTGAATTAATGTGATTATGTGAACACACACAAACTGAAAAGACAAATTGAATCTGAAATTATATTTAAAATGCATTGGAGACATGAAAGATATACTGATAATGCCTACTTCATAAAAAATTGTTCTTCTTTATCTTGTAACAAAGTAGTTCCGTTTGAAAATTAATATGTTGTCAGGGAGAAGACAAGTAATACTTGGCTTCCAAAACTGGTTTTTCTAACATAGTACCACACCTTGAAATCTTTCCATTGTTCCTAGCTAGAAGGAATGTATTAGGTTTACACACAGGTAGTTGTTTGTCAACTAGTATATGTTGTTGCAGAGTTGGCTTAGCCAGTCACCACACTACAGCGTAGGATTTTACAGAAGTTCACTGAAGGGTTATAGTATGCCAAGTACTGTTCTGTATTATCCAAGTACTTGTATTATCCCATTTAATACTTAAAATAATCCCATAACAGAGGATTATTATCCTCATTTTACGTAGGAGAAACTGAAGGATTAGAAACATTACATAATTTGCCCAAGGTCATGGAACTAGTGGCAGAACTAGCATTCAAGTCTTGGTAGTCATACTCCAGAGGCTGTGATTTTAACCGCTAGGCTGTGTGGCCCCTGCACCTTCCCCATGCATTGTGTTTATGATGCCAATCTATATGCTTTGTCTTTTGTATGAAGGCATTGACATTCTTGAGAGTGATTTGTAGTTACCAAATTGCGGGATAATTCCCAGTTACTTACCTTGGGGAAGAATCTTGCCTGGGATGGTACCCTGGAGATCCAAGGTAGTCCATATGCCTCTCGATGCAGTGAGGAACTCTAGCAGAGATAGAGCCATGGCAGTTTTAATAAATGGTCCTACAGTAGCTTAAAAGGCCCCTTTAGGGTTGGTCATCTCCTTTTCTCTTCTTGAGAAGCCCTTCTGGTGTCCTCAGCCATTCATTAGGAAGCAGTTTGCAGCATGACGGGTATTAGGGTAAGTTCATTATAAATCTACTCTAGAGGCACATAATCATAAAATGATTCATAAAACTTCACTACTGACATTCCACATTAAAATTGCATTTTATTTAAACCTTGATTAGAATGCTCTACATTTTTGCTCCATGTGCACTTTCCTATTAAAATTTAAAAATTGCAGGCAAGGTGATATTATATTCATTCCTCTGAAATTATAACATTTCTAAACTTACCTTCTGAAGTACTACTGAATCCAGATGCCAAAAATAAAAGGACTTTTACGTAGTGGAGGCTACCGTTTCCACCAATGGCTCTTTCCTTACTACCAATTATGTCATTTTGGTAAATAAATCACTCATGATTCTCTGATGTTCTTTGTGAATTTTAAATAGCTTTTACTTTTCAGTTGAGCTCTCCATTTTATCTATTTTAATTATAATCTTCCCATCTTGAGAGTAACTCACTGGTTAGTTCTTAGTAGGAATTCAGTTGGGTGATAACTTTTAAAGGTAAACACCTATAAACTATTGTAGAGGACTAGTGAAATTAACAGCGTATTTTCTTGTTCCTTAAGTTTTACTGTCTTAAGACTGTATGTTCACCATTTAATGTAAAAATGCAATGAAATATTTTTAAAAGGTAGATAACTATTGACGTATATTGTTGCACATACATGTTAAGTAGCCAATAATATAAATAAAATTTTCACTATGAGAGGTAAATGGGATCTTTAAAAGTATGAAAAAAGTTTATGAAAATGTATATAAGATGTGTTGTTTCAAATGCTGTCTTCTTTTCTCCTTTACAAAGGTGAAATTAATTTTGAAGTTTTAGAATAAATGTAATATATTCATTATAATTCTAAAGATGTAAAAGCCTTTCTAAAATGCAAAAATATTGACTTCATTGCCTTATTTAAATGACCTTTAATTGTTTTAATTTACTATATCCTACCTGATTATTTTTCTTTATCACTATTCATAATTTTTTTAAAAATCATTACTCAAGCCTCGGAAGTAGGACTGAGTTCTCTTCTTGCCAGATGTGATGCTGTGATGGGTAAAGTAACAGGAATTTGTTTTCTAATTTGTATTTTGAGAAGTGCCCCTAAGAAAAATCATAAGAATGGAGAAAATACATCCAGTCTTAATCCTATGCCAAAAAAAAAATCTAGTAAATTTTCCTAAGAAGAAAACAATCCTGGACTGAATCATGCTACTTAGCTTTTGCTTTTTCTTTCTTTCTTTCTTTCTTTTTTTTTTTTTGCAGATATCTTATGTCTTTTCTAATAATAATTTTAAAAATCATGTTTAAATATGAATATATTCATGCTGACATATATTTTTCAAAGCATATATGGAAACTTAGCTGAGATTGCCTACATGTAGGGATTTTTATTTAAATTTTAAAATATTTTAAAGTGTGAATAAATTATATTTATAGGTATTTATCAGAGATGATTATTTTGTGCTACTTAGGGGTTGGCTAATGAGTTCCAGTGTTAAACTACTTGATTATTTTCTTATAAAATGGCATATCCTGACTTAAGGAATTTTGCTTTCAAAATTACTTTGATAATAGTACCATAAGGTATGTTAATACAAATTATGAAAATAATTTGTGTAAAAGGGCTTCAAGAATATATCATATCCAATTTTTGTATGTTTATCTTCTATGTAATATGATAAAACATTAATTCTTTTTAATTACCTTTTTCCATTAAACTATTTCATAATCTGTACAGAGGGTTACCCCCGAAAAGAGGTTTATTTGTGAAACTCAATGTTTCTTATGTGATATTTTAAATAAAGTATCATAAATGTAATTCATAAGTATTTCTCTAGGAACACTATAAACACTGAACCTGTGTCAGCCCATAAAATCTGTTTTAAATAAGTATTTAAACAGCTTAAAATGCCATGTTGAAATTATTTTGTAAGTTCATGACTTAAAACAATGGTACACATAATATAACAGATGTTGTCCAGTGTTAAGATGAATATTAGTGATGTGTCATTAAGAAAAAGAGATGCTGCACCTTCAGTTGATGATAAGCCAGTAAGCCAGTGAAACCATTTCTGGTACATATTCGGTGTATGTAATTGCCCTAAGTGGCACTGTAGTAATTTTAGTGGAAACACGCTCTGTTCTTACAATGAACAATGAATTTTACAGGAATGGAAAGGTCCTTCATTTTTTTTAATGTGAATATTCTGTCTATATTCCCATGTGACTTAGTGTTGCTCAATAGTGCGTTAGGCCCAGGGGGCTTGAATGAATGACTTCCTGGAATGGAAGTCTCTTCAAAGGAAAGCCTGTGTTCTTTATCTTGTTCCTTCATCTTGCTGCCAAAATTGTGTTTCCTTGTACGAAGTTAAAATCAATCCATTCTGGCTCCAGTTTTTGGTCACGATACCATTTTAACACTGTTTGAATAAACTAGAAGGCAATAAATCTTACCTTTAAAAGTTCTTAAAGGATGATGCGCAATTCACGTTAGAATTGATTTTCCATTGTAAATCACTTACGTTCATCTTGCCTTGATCTTTGATTAGATATTTTGTATATGCTTAGAAAAGTCTTCTTTGTAACTGTGTAATAGATATCTGCTAAAACTCTGTAATCTCTACATTATTGCTACGAAATTACATGCCATGTTTTTATACCATTCTCATAGATCTCCCTTATAAATAAAAAGTACTATTTAATGTGTTTTAACTTCTTCTTTGAAACATTGTATACAAACAAATTTTTTCTTTCTTACTGAATAATAATTCCAGTATTTAGTGTAGACCATGTAATACTCTTCCCTATCTTTTTTGAAGCATCCAGAAAGAAATACATGGAACAGTTTTGGAGACTTGGGAGTTCTGTAACAAGTTTTTGCCGGAGTAGTCATTTAGAAAAACATCCATCTAATGAGTTGGTATTCTTAAAATTATTTCTTTTCACTAGCATTCATTATGTTTTTATTTAACCATGACAACACAATATTCAAGCTATAGTCTATAAACTCCCAGGCAGCAGGAACCCTCTGTTCCTTATTCACAATCATATTTCCAGTGACTAGTGCAGTATGGTTCTACAGATGATAACAAGATAGTCTAATGAAGATTGATTCATCCTTAGAGATAATTATGTTATTTATCACCCCACATCCATGCAGCCAGCCCTGCAGTTCTCCTGCCCACACTGCTGCCCATCACTGCCCCCACCTCTTGCTTGCCCACTGGCCAGTGGCTTGGAGCTGCCCTGTGGTGCCAGAGAGGAGTCACTGCTATTGCTGCACTGCCACCATCACCATCACGGCCACACTGCTATACGAGGAAGAGAAGCCAGCCTGGTGCCTGTGCACTGTGTCTGTGGAGGTTCCCCTTCCCCTGCAGCTGCCTGGCAATGTGTGGGTGTTAATGTCCTGAGAATAACATTGCCAGGTAAACTACAGAACACTTCATTGCATTTGAATTGCAGAAAATCAATGAATAACTTGTTAGTGTCATTCTGTTACTAATATTGCATGGGAATATTCATCATTTATCTATTTGCTGAATTTGGCAACCCTACTTGTGGGGTGAACTTTACCAAAGAGAGGCAGCACAAGCGGGAGCCGGTGGATGATTTCTTCTCCCATCCTTTCCGCTAGCCGGGCTGTTCTGAAGTGCAATAATCTATAAGCCTCCATGAAAATACCCTAAAAGCCTGAAGAATTAACTGCACTTATTCCAAAGCTCGGGCCCTCTCAATAGCCCCTATGTTTGTGCTCCCTTCTGCACTGCCAGCCTCACCTGCATCTTTCCCTAACTTTTGCACCCCAGAAATAGCACCTTCCAATAAAGTAGCAGCCGCTGAATGTCATTGTTTATGGCAGGCCCTGGGGAACCTACTAGTGGATTCTTCAAATAGGAACATGAAACATGAAATAAAGGATAATTTGATAAAGCAGGCTTAAAACTCATTGGTTGGGAGCCCTGGAAGGGAATATTGGGTTGGCCAAGAAGTCCATTTAGTTTTTTCTGGAAGATGTTCCAGTAGCACTTACTTATTTTTAACTTGATTGGAAACAATTTTGTTAGATTGTATTGTGACAGCTGTCATATCAACATGCATTTTAAAAAACATCAAAATCGATGAATTTCTGTGTAGCCATTTTAATACTGAAGATGAAAAAAATAAGCAACATTTTTGGCATATGATGCTTTATTATTTCAAGAAAGGTAAAAACACAACTGAAACACACAAAAAAGACCTGTGCATTGTACAGAGAAGGCACTGTGCCTGAATGTATCAAAAGGAGTTTGTGAAGTCGTGTTAGAGATTTCTTATTGGATAATGCTCCATGGTTAGGTAGACCAGTTGAGATATTGAGAATAATCAACATTACACCATGCGGACACCATGCGGGAGATAGCAGACATCTCAAAATATCCCAATCAATCAAGTTGTTGGTGAAAATGAAAAATGTGTCTTTTATTTTACGGAAAAAGCCAAACAGACTTTAAAATGAGGGCAAGTGGACCCTAATCCCATATAACTGGCATTCTTATAAGAACAGAAGATTAAGACAAAGGGAGATGATGTGATGACAGTGGCAAAAGGGAGTGGTCTACAAGCCAAGGAGAGAGACCAGAAGGAAACCAATCTTGACAGCTTGACCTTGGACTTCTAGCCTCCAGGCGGTAAGGAAATAAAATATCTTGTGTAAGCCACCAAGTTTATGGTATTTATTCCAGCAGCCCTAGAGAACTAATACAGGATCCATGGAATCAGAACAAGTCAAGTTATAGGACTTGAACAATTAATATCATTAGAATAAAACTTGTCTGATTAATCCTACCTCACAATAAAAGCAGTCATATCCTAGGAATACTTCACTGTAATTTTCCACCATGTAAACACAGTGAGTAGTTTTTAGTTCTAAAAGCTTGAGAACATTTTCATTTCACAGAAATATTCCTATATCATGCTTTGGTCAGGTAAAAGTCACTCTATAAATTCATTGTAATTTGCACCATTTTATTTAGTTTCTTGTCTAAACATGAAGAGCTCCTCCAGCTTCCTATTTTAAAATCTCTCACAATTTGGCTCATTAGTACATTTTTTGGTAGAATGGCTGGCTTCAGGGGTGGCTGTTCTTTCATGGTTTTTTTTGCATGTTCTTATTACTCCCAAATTGCATTAATGATTTTGTTGGAAAGAGGTAATTAGTTTTGGGTTTTTTTAGGCTTTGTTTCTGTTACAATCAACCTGAATAAATTTTTAGAACACTAAAGTAGATTGAATTCCAGCTTTTTAAATATTTCTTCTATACAATTCTTCACACCATATCTTAATTACATTTCATATCTGCTATAAAAATTCTATTCATATCTGCTATAAAAAAAAATCCACCACTTAGCTGATGACACAGTGGAAAAGGTGCTGGTCTGCAAACCTGAAAGTCACTGATTCAATTCCCCAGCCAGGGCATGTAACCAGGTTGCAAGCCAGGTTTCCAGCCAGGTCCATGGCTGGAGCCCGGTGAAAGGCCTGTTTCTCTCCCTCTCTGCTTTTCTCCCTTCCTCCATCTCAGGAAATAATAAATAAAAATCTTTAAAAAATAATTCTATTTGAAAGAAACTACTCTGACCCAGAAAGGAATAATATTTGCTTGAACATTTAGAATATCTGGCATTAATTTAGAGACTACCATTTTCATATGTAATCTAAATCCTTATTAGAAATGTTCCTAATTTATGCTAATAAGTAACTTTAATTTTACTAAACATTACTAATTAGACAATATGCAAAGAAGTATCAGGAAAAATCAGAAGAATAATATATATATATTTTTTATTTTATTGTTGTTGTATTACATCCATCCCCTTTTTGCTCCCCTCTGTCCCCCCACCCACCCTATTTCTTAATATTTATGTTAATATTTACCTTTGTAACTTTAAAAATTAAAAATCATGGTCAACATTAAAATTTCTAGCTTCTTTTTAAAAGAAATTGCAATGTGTAAGTTAACAGATGTTAAATCTGCAAAATCGTTATCAGATTGAAACATTTTATTTGTCATTTTTTGTATGTTTCTCAACTGTTAACTCTTTGCTGAAATAGTTTACCATTTTAATGGTCATTTTACCCTTATATTTTAGTGTCATTAAAAATGGGCTCTGTACTTTTAATTTACAGCTTTCAAAAATCTACATTAAGAGGAATCGGTGAATAATGATTAAACTTAAATCTACTACCTAATTTAAACAGGAAAAAGGCAAGGGTTTTAAGTGCTAGCATTGGAAACTGGTACCCTGGATATAGGACAAAATGAATAAGTAGGTGAAATGAAATAAAAATTAAAATCCTGTTGTTCATTTGTCAGGAAAGTGTTTTCAGTTAAGTCTAACAAGAACTGTCGGACTTCCCAGAGCCGTGGAAGTTTATGGAACCACATCAGCTTTGAGCCTGTTGTGCTGAAACTCAGGAGTAGTTGACATGTAGCCAATTTCTGCTTCCGGGGGAAGTTTTCCTTTGCAATCCCACTTATTCATCTTTCCTCTTACTGAGATGCCAGGATGAGTGCACGCAAGGTGAGCAAATCATCCAGTTGTCAGCTCACCATCATCTTGGTTTCAGGTGCCCTCTCACAAGATCCCCTAGGTCCATCCCAGTGGTTTGTCTGCTTTTGATGTGGCGTACTCGGAATGTGCAACATCAGCTCAGGTCATGTGAATACGCTTGGCAAACACATTGCACTCTCCCTGTGTGATAGCAAACTTAGACCTACTGAACCCAACTTTAGGTGTAAGCTCTGTGAGGTGCTCTAAAAGTACCAATAGGTAATTGTAAAGATTAGCGAACACACACACACACACACACAATGCTGAAGTCCAAGCAAGGGAGTTTAAAGCAGGGAAGAGTGGTCAAAAAACACTACAGACAGAGCAGCAATATGACAGGAAAGTGTCTACAGACTTTGACCTCAGAGCACTTTCAGAGGACTAAGGATGAGGAAAGTATATAGATGAATGCATTGAAGTGAGAAAAGTGGGACTGGAAATGCTCAGTACTCTTTCAAAGGAGCTCGGGTCATTTTGACTATGATTTACATTAAGTACCACCAGGCTCAATCTAGTTTTTCCATGTCTTTTTATTTGGGAAGCCAAAAATGTCATTCAGTGTTTGAACTGGTTAAGAAACCTTAGAGATCGCTGATCAACCTGCTTATTCTACAAATGAAGAGAGAAACCCTGAGAAGCAAAATTAATTTTATTTTTAATGGGGTTTCTGTGTATTTTTTACTCCATAAGTTTTATAGAATAAATGAAAGCTCACACTTAAATCTCGAAGATTTTCTGGGGGTTAAAAAAAGATGAAAAGATTTAAAGGAGTCTTAATCAGCTTTCACAGCCAAAGTGTTCCGAGTGATTAAGTTATACTGATTTCATGAGACGCTTCCCATGAAAAGTTTCCACCTTTCTTGGACTATTGCTGAGGAAACGGTGAAGAGAGAACACGGTAAGAGAAAAGATAATGATAATCTTGACCATTTGCTTGGTGCTTATTATGTGCCAAGCACCACTTTACAAAACTACCCTTCAGCATTGCATGCTCTCACAGCTATCCTATTTGACGATCAGAAAAGCGAGGCTCCTGCGGCTGGTTCGGGATTCAATTAGACTCAAAAGTCCTCCAACATTGTGTAAAATGCCGTATTTGTTATTTAGCTGCCTCGTAGGGCCACTCAAGTACAAAAGAGCTAATAGGCTGGGAAATGTAGAGGACGCTACTGGTCACTTCTTGGAGGTGAGAGAAACCGCTCAACTTCCAACGTTATCCGGCCATCAGGCGTCACGTACACATCCCCCATCCACACCTCCCCTCTCCACCCACTCAAGCCCCTTTTAAGAGGGCCCAGTGCAAACCACCAAAACTGAGATGCACGGAGCACACGTAACACACCGCTGCTACGTGTCAAGTTCTTGCGGGCAAACAACCCCAGCCAGTCCAAGCGTGGGGGTGAGGAGTAGAGTTCGGGGAAGTAGTTTGCCTCCCCGGGCTTTCCGTAGGGGGCCGCGCCTTCCTTGCCCCTGGCTCCGCCCTTAGCAACGCTTTAGTTTGTATTAACAACCAGCCTCCTGGCTGGAGCCTAGGTCTGTGGGTGGGCTGGGCCGGCACTAAGAAGGTGGTTTAGCGGTGGCCGGGGCCACGGCCGGTCCCCCAAGGCCTTTCTGGACTCTAGCGGCTCTCAGGTGGCCTTCCCTTTTCGGTGGCTGGGCCTGTTTGGATCCCGCAACTGCGGTCACCTTGCAGGGTGGAAGACCCCCCCGCCCCACTCCGCCGCCGCCTCAGCCATGTCTACTGTAGGGGCTCCAGCGACCACCGAGGGCCAGGGACTGGGCGGCAGGAGCAAGTCCAGCAGCCCTCGACAAATCCCTGTGGTCGGGGTGGTGACGGAGGACGAGGACGCTCAGGTATGGGCCGGTGTACGTGCTTTGGGAGCTGCGGAGGGGGCAGATTGAGATCTAGAGGGGCGGAGGAGGCCGGGCGCAGCGAGGGAGGGAAACTAGGGGAACCCTTGGGGCTGAGGTTGCAAGTACAACCTGTGCTGCTTGCGAGGGGGTTTGGCTGTCATCGAGGAACCTGCCTGGGGACTTGGGTCACTCCCTGCAGAGTCCCACCAAACTGAGTAGGCAAGGTTTTGCAGCTTTTCTTCTTTAATTTCTTTCTTTTTTTCAGTTATATTTTTCCGTCACCTTTAACCCGCTTATACACCCTCCCGCCTGCAGCCACACTTGTCCAGGTCATCCTGCTCTCTATCTATGAGTCTGTCTCTATTTTGCTTGTTAGTTCTGTTTGTTCATTAGATTCTGTACATGAGTGAAATCATATGGTATTTGTCTTTCTCCGCCTGGCTTATTTCACTGGACTGGACTCCAGGTCCAGTCATGCTGTTGCAAAAGGTAAAATTTTTCTTCTTCTTTTATGTCCAAGTAGTATTCCATTGTGTAAATGTCCCATAGTTGTTTTATCCACTCATCTACTGATGGATACTCGCGCTGCTTCCAAGTCTTGGCCATTGTAAATAACGCTGCAATGAACACAGGGATGCTTATGTTCTTTTGAATTAGTATTTTGGATTTCTTCAGCTATATTCCCAAAAATGGGATAGCTAAGTCGAAAGAAAGATCCATTTTTAATTTTTTGAGCTATCTGCACACTGCTTTCCATAGTGGCTGCACCAGTCTGCATTCCCACCAACAGTGCAAAAGGATTTCCCCTTTCTCCACATCCTTGGCAGCACTTGTTGTTTGTTGATTTATTGATGATAGCCATTCTGACAGGTGTTAGATGTTATCTCATTGTGGTTTTAATTTGCATTTCTCTGATGATTAGTGACATTGAGCATCTTTCATATAATTATTGGCCATCTGTATGTCCTTTTGGAGAAGAGTCTATTTAGGTCCTTTCCCCACTTTTATATATTGGGTTGTTTGTTTTTTGGTGTTGAGTTTTGTAAGTACTTTATAAATTTTGGATATTAACCCTTATCAAATGTATTGGTGAATATGTTCTTCCACTCTGTGGGCTGTGTTTTGATTTTAGATTTATAGAAAACCTTCAAAGACAGTAAAGAGTGGCATGCTTGGGTTCCTTTCCTCTCTCCAGAGAGCCGTGGTCAAGCCTTAAAACATGAGTTCTATGGAGGAATCCTGCCCTGGCTGTTCACACTAATGACATGGGGCCACTGTGGGAATTACTGTGGAGACTTCACAAGTCTCAGGCTACGTAAGAAACTGTCTCTTGAGTCAACATCTCAGAGCCTTGGAGAATTCCTTGGAAGTGGGCAGTTGACTGGGACCAATTTTATGGGAATAGGGCTGAGCTCTCTGAGGATGGTCATGCAACAGGGATACACCTCCCCCGCCATGCCATCCCCCAACCCCCTAGTACTGGGGGAGGGTTTGAGCTGCCCTTGTGTGATTGGAGACTTAGCCCCCTTGCTAAACATGGCCTACACTGACTCTTATTGGCTGCAGGGCTGGGCACTCTCTCTGGCTTCTCAGAAGAGGACTTTTGAAACAGAATATGCCTAGGGAACACAAAATGGCTGTTGGTTCTTTCCCTTTTCCCAGCAGGGAGCAAGTCACCAGTCACCAGTAAGCCTGCCAACAGTGGCCAGTGCAGGCCTGTGAGCCTGGGGACACAGGCTGCAAAAAATGCCTGAAGCTGGAAAGTGACTGGAGACCAGCTGAGCCACCTGCATTTATGATACTTTTGGGTGGGAAAAGAAGTTCCTGGCGCAACCTTGAACTGAGCTGACAGAGGGTGACAGGGTGATTTTTCTTTGGGTGTTTTAGAGGGAATGAGCTTTGATGCAGAACCTTGCCTGTATTTCCAAAGACTTTGGTGATAATAGTCAGCACTGTAAAACAGATTTTTTTTAAAGATTTTATTTATTAGTTTTTTCGAGAGAGGGGAAGGGAGAGAGGCAGAGAGGGAGAGAAGCATCAATGTATGGTTGCCTTTCACCTGCCTCCAGCTAAGGACCTGGCTGGAGACCTGGCTTGCAACCTGGTTAATGTGCCCTGACTAGGAATTGAACCAGCGAACTTTGGGTCCGTAGGCCGATACCTTATCCACTGTGCTACCAGCCAGGGCTTACAAACAGGTTTTAGTTCTTGTGTTATTTTCAGTTCTTGAATCTGTGTAGTCATTATAGAGACTATTTCTGATGTCATACTCTGGCTTTTTCTTTCCCCTTATTTTGGTTACCCAGATATTTTAGGCAGAAACTTGCCATTAAATAAAAGATTCCTTTCGTTTCCACTGAACCCCTACTGGTTGGGGTCGGTAACAGTCAGACATTTACAGCGGAACCTGTGGAGGAATGGGTAGAATTTACCTAATCAGTTTTGTGGAAGTGTTCGACCTGGGCTGGGGGAAGAACTCTGAGGAACAGCAGCGCCATTCCTGAGGCTGCACCGCGAGTCAGCCCTACCACTGCTCTCTCAAGCAAGTGGCAAAACTGGGAAGCAGGTGAATTTTGTATCTTACTGTTCTCATTCATTCTTCCTTTACTTGGTGTAGGGCGTGGGATGGATATAAGTCAGGCAAGCATAGGTTAAAAAGGAAAAGGAAAAAGAGATATACTTTTGATAGGCAATTGCTAAAATAGTCCATAATATGTCAGGTAAAACAAGTATACCTGTGTATGAATGTGTATGTATTTTCTGTGTTCCCTTTTTCCTTTTATTTCCTTTTCTTTCATGACTACCTCTTCTTCCAGGATCTAGAGTTCTCTTCCAAAGAGAAATCAATTTGTATTAATTAAAGTTTCTACCTTGTTAATAATGACAAGAGAAAAATTCTGAGATGCCCCATATTAAGTTACAGGAGGCCAGGAGTGAGAGGAAAAGGCAGGAGTAGTTAACCAGTTAGCAGCTGTGGGCCAAGTAACAAAAGACAGTTCACATCCTAGTGTACGTTGGAGCTGCGAGTCAACCTCCAGGCACCTGTTAGCGAGACCCACCATATCCTGCTTGTGCATGAGCTTTCAAGGCTGTTGTTACTGTTGTCAGATTTCCCACTTAATAATATACAGGATGCGTGCGATCAATTGGCAAACTTTTAGTAAAATAAACAACGTACCACGAAAGTGATATATTTTGAAATAAATTTATTCTCATATGTAAATACATAAACATAGTCATTATTTTTTTAATTGTTCAAAATAGTCTCCGTTTGCTGCAATAATAGACTCGATTTAACTTCGGGATATTGAGCATGCTTTAATTAACTTTTCTTTATCTGTGGGCATCATTATGTTTTCAATCTTAGCTTTAACAGCCTCTTTATTGGAATGAGGTTGTTTATTAACTTCTCTTTCACAAATGCTGCAGACATAATAGTCTAAAGGATTTGCATCTGGTGAACTGGGCAGCCAGATTTCCTTTGCCCACTTTCCACTTTGCCAGGTTTCCTTTGTCAAGAACACTGACACTGGGAAATTCTTGCACCTTTTTGGCATTATGTGCTAGTGCACCATCTTGTTGGAAGATAAAATGATGTCCATTTGCAACTTGCTTCATCCACGGGTACAACTACTTCTCTCAAAACGTCAAGGTAAACATCCTGGATCTTCACTGACAATCTCCTGGCTGCTGTGTACCATATCTGGACTTGGGCAATCCTTGCTCACCTCATGCATTTTCCTTGTTGGTGTGGCGACATCAGGATCAGCATCATACACCTTACATACACGTTGTGAACTGTATGTAAAGAGAAGTTATTGAAGTCCATGATTTCCTTAGCAGTTCGCCCTACACATAGTCCAGAAATTATGGTTGATCTAACATTGTATTCCTTCAACATGACAGTTGCTCTCAGAATTTATATCTGAGATACTTTATATCTGAAACAATGATGTTAAATCATAACCTTAGAAACATAGGTTTTCAAAATTAATAAGAAGCACGTGAAATAAGGAGATGCAACGTTATTGCCAATTGATTGCGTGCACCTTGTCCATTTGGGGCATCTGGGGATCTTATTAAAATGCAGATTTGATTCTGTACGTCTGGGCTAGAGCTCCTGGTTCTGCTTTTCTAACAGGATTGGAGGTGATGCAGTTGTAACTGATTAGAGGATTCCATTTCCCACTTCAAGCAGCAATGCTTAGTGATTTGTAGCTGCAGTATGTGATATGAACAGAGCTGCAGAGTCTCACAACTAACTCCTGGAAAGCTGTAGGAGACAGTTTCATATGTATTCAGATTATAAAACAAAATAATCAATAACAATAATAAAACAAAATTCCAACCTGCCTCCAGCAGGTTAGATGATATGGTAGAAAAAAAAAAGGGACACCAAATGGGGCTTTAAAAAACTACTTGTGCCCTGGCCAGATGGCTCCCTTGGTTGGAACATTGTCCTGTACACCAAAAGGTCACATACGTAGGTTGCTGGTTCGATCCCTGGTCAGGGCACCTACAGAAAACCAATACTTGTTTCTCTTTCACATTGATCTCTCTCTGTCTCTCTCTGTCTCTGTCTCTGTCTCTGTCTCTCTCTCTCTCTCTCTCTCCTCTCTTCCCCTGTAAAATCAGTAACATATCCTCCAGTGAAGATTTGGGAAAAAAATGAAAAGGAACTATTTGCTCTCCTTTTTATCACCACAGTGCCTCAGTCACTCCTAGATTAATGTCTCATCCTTCTAGTCAGCTCTTCAGTTTGCTTCTTTTGTTAATGTTTTTACAATTTCTACGTAAACACATTATGATAATAACAGCAATCACAGTGAAAAGGGGGAAGGCTTCTGGTGTGCTCTGACTGGAGACAGTTGCCCTGGGGAAGCTGGAGGTGAGCTAGCTAGAAGCAGGCATTCTATATGACTGGCTAGGGAAACATACTTGGCCTTTTCTGGGTCCAACTGGCAAGTGAAGGGCCCCAAAAAAGGGAATTTGGTAGTCATGAACCAAATCCTGACTTTTCGGAGCCAAGGGCTACAGAAATTGTGGTCTGGCTTGCAGGTTGGTTGATGCAAAGGTTGTGGGCCATGTTCTATTGCCTGCCGTCTGGCCATCATCTGATTATATATCCAGTCCTCCAAACCATTCAGTAGCTTCCGAAGAGCCTTTGATAGCATACAAGGCCTTTTATAAAGTGATGTTATAACAGTACCTATCTCATAGAATTGAATTAGTAAAGGTGCTTGTAAGCGTACCTGGGGGTAGATGTCTGACAGGTTTTAGCAATCGCTGTCATCGCTATTACCGTTACTCATGATTTGGCCAGTCCTGACCTCATGAGCAGCACTCGTAGCACTATCTCCCACACTCTCCTCTCCAACGTACTGGACGGCTCAGGGGGCCTCTCGCGGCCCTGTTTTCTCTTGCCTGCGGGCCTTCTGCCTGCTCACCCTCCTCCGGCCCTCAGACCTGCAGTTCATCTTGCAAATCCTGCTTACTCACCTCCGCCTGCAGATTACATTCTCAGAAGCTGTCCCAGATTCCCTCCCCTCCTCCCCATGCGCTCCTATGCCTCTTTTGTGTGCTTCCAAAGCATACTGCTCAGCATTTGTGAAGCATTTCATAGCATGTTATCTGCTTCCCGCATCTCATGCCAGACGGATTCCTACCTGAGGTCAGGACAATGTGTTCCCCACACCTAGCACAGCTTCTAAAATACAGAAGCTGCTTCTAAATAATTGTGGAAGGAGTCAAAGGATAAGAGAGGGAGGAGGAAGACATCTTCCGAGTACCTGCTGAGAAAGTGAACCAGAGAGTAATGTAAGTCATAATGCAAGTTATACCTGCTCGTTGTGGGGGTAGGGGGGCGTCTAATAATACATATAGGTTTTTAAAAGAAAATCTTATATTGACTTTTCATTTTAATATCCCTTCCAACCCTCAAAATCAATATTGCAGAAAATTAGGAAAATAAAAACTCACTAGGAACACAGGAGGAAAAGAGAAAGGACAACTGGGGTAGTGAGTGACAGATGGTGCTGTTAAATACCCAAATGTTAAAAGGCAAAATTCTATTTACAAAGTTATTGGTAACAGTAAATTTAATAATGTAAATAATTTAATAGCAAAATGTAACAATGATCACGGTAACCATAATATCAGGTTTAGAAAAGTATTTAGTAAATCCTCTTTGGTTGTTCATTTTTAAAGTAAAAATAATTTTGAGTAAATAAATTCATTCCGATACTTATTCTGCAGACAAAGTCAAAGTGCTTAACTGAAAGTTGTTTTTGAAAGACATTTTTTAAGGTCAGACTATATGAGTTTGTAATTGTGAAAGGAAAGGAAATTCTAGACTTAAAAAATAATAATGGCTATGTAGAAACATAAAAATGCATTATAGACTTAAAAGTCAGAAAATACAATGGTGTTAACACTAAGTAAAATTATGTACTTATACATGTGAATAAATACCAAAAATAGTATATAAAAATGGATAAAACAAGAAAATAGTATATAAAAATATTGGAGTATTTAGGTGATAAGAATAGAATTTTGTGTCCCTGGCTGGTGGAACAGTGGATAAGAAACTGGCCGGCAAACCTAAAGGTTACTGGTTTGATTCCCAGCCAGGGCACATAACCAGATTGCAAGCCAGGTCTCCAGCCAGGTCTGCAGCCGGAGGCAGGTGAAAGGCAACCATACATTGATGTTTCTCTCCCTCTCTGCCTCCCTCGCTGCCCTTCTTTCTAAAAATAATAAATAAATCTTTAAAAAAAATAATAGAATTTTTCCCCTTTTGAATATCATCATTACATCACCTTTTCAAACTATTATTTTGAAGTAGAAGTAAGTGTGAGAGGAGAACTGACAAGAGGAAGGAAACAGAGGAGACTGAGATAGCTTAATTCATGTAAGAGAAATAAGCAATTTTGATACAACATTTGAATTAAAGAGAAAATGTTATGCAACAGAGCATTAATCACCAAGTTAGATATAGCCAAAACTATTCAGAAGTTGGGAATTTGTGTATCATTATAAATATTTAAACTTTGCTGTTTAAAATTATATTGATTGATTATGCTATTACAGTTGTCCGAATTTTTCTCCCTTTGCCCCCTTCCACCCAGCACCCCCACTTCCTCAGGGAGTCCCCCCATCATTGTACATGTCCATTGGCCATGTGTATAAGTTCTTTGCCTATTCCATTTCCTGTACTGTTCTGTGTCTTCCTATTTTTATTTCTTTCTTCTTTTATTTTTTTAATAAATCTTTATTTCTTTATTCTCAGAAAGAGGGGAAGGGAGAGAGGCAGAGAGGGAGAAAGACATCAATGTATGGTTGCTTTTCACCTGCCTCCAGCCACAGACCTGACTGGAGACCTGGTTTGCAACCTTGTTATGTGCCCTGGCTGGGGAATCGAACCTGCGATGTTTGGGTTCGCAGGCCGGCACCTTATCCACTGTGCTACCAGCCATAGCTACTTTTATTTCTTAATCCCCTCACCTCTTCACCCATTTCCCCAAACTCCCTCCCAATCTGGCAATCATCAATAAATACTAAAACTCTGGATGATAGCATCTCCTGTTTCCTTCCCCACTTACCTATAATCAGCTTTATTAGTTAGACTCAGTGTTTGGTGCAGAGGATGCAAAAAACAAGTCTTTGCCCCCATGTTAGCCTTGGGGCTGGTGTCATGGGGGGTAAATATGTAAACCATGTTAGAGCAGCACTGATGAGACTTGTAATGGATATGCATGTGGTGCTGTGGGAACAGACAAGGGACATTTGTTCTTTTTTCATTCCTTGGGGAGGTGAGACTGAGCTGTATCTTGAAGGGCCAACCTGTGGGGGTTAACCAGGGAGTGGAATAGGATTGTAGCAATGTTAATGAAAATGGAGCAGTCATTGAATGATTTAGACTGGTTTTGTTCAGATTTGACTTTTATGAATCTTACTATAAGATAGAGAATGATGTTGAGAAGCACAAGAGTAAGAGGAGGCAGGGAGAACAGCAGGAAAGCAATTGAGCAAGAGATGAGAATTGATTAAATCGGTAAGATGAAATGGACTCAAGAAATTTTAAGATGTAAAATCTGTAGAACTTGGAGGTTCCTGTTTTGCACTATGGAGGACTAAGAATGCTGGTTACTTCTGGAAGAGGGGATCCTTAGTTCAGGATACTTAGTTTAGAAGATAGTCTTGTGTATATCTGCATAGGTAAACCCAGTGTAATGCGTATGCTGAGATGTGTAATACATATGAAGAAGACAATTTTATTTTCCAAAGCATGGAAGGGCTGGTATTCCAGATGCTCTGTTCAGCCTTTTGGGACCAGTGAAACTAGAGACATTAACATTATAAAATAATACTAGAATTCAAGAGGTTTTATTTAACTCCAAAATTCTTTACCCGTATATGGTGTCATCAGCTTTCATTCTCCCCTCACTATCTATTTCTTAAGATATTTTTAAGTTGCCAAGGGATAAATAATATTATATGAAAATAGTGTGTTTGATGTATTTTCTTGATTTGTCATGATACAGAATACTAAGAGTTGTCTGCTTCTCAGGGTGCTTTAAAGCCTGTGGACCTCAGTCGTATCACCAAACTGCTTGAAGAGACTGATAAGGTAAGCCTTGAAAGAACATTTCTCTGCTGTACCACTTATAAACTGTGATTTCCCTGCAAGGTAACATGTATTCTCCCCAACAAAAGTCTCATTTCTCTCCTCTTGACAACATTTTAAATAGTACCTGTCTTATAGTCAAGGACTGTGTAAATTTAGTACAAAGTTATTTGGAAGAGGAGAATAGATTTGGTTTTGTGGAATGGGCAAATCCATGGTGGATATAAACAGAAGAAATTATAAAAGTAGAGAAAGACTCATATAGCCTCTGTATTTGCTTGTTACCAAGTATGATGTGGGAAGCAAGGGCAGAAAAAGTGAATCATGATGTACCACTTAAGTTTTCCTGATGTGAAATCAAGATATATATACATATTCATACTTACTCATAGGTAACTTATTTTGAGAGAATTCTTATATATTCTTATATGTATGAAAATAAAATTATTTTAAAGACTCAATATTAAGAGTTTAAGCATTGGGAAAAAGGATAATAAATGCATATGCATATAAGCTCCCACACCACATTCTCCTACCATTACCCAAGAATTTACTGAATGTCTAAAAGCCAGCACACACAATAAAAGTACTACAGGATGACCATGCCAGGCTTTTAGTAAGTGGGAAATGTGTTGACAGTGGTAGAGCTGATCAGAACAAACCAATGTCCTGTGGTTAGTGGGCACAAAATATTAGATGTTATTTTAATACTTTTTGTATCTACTTTTTTTTAAACTTTATTGTTATTGTATTACATCCATCCCCATTTTGCTCCCCTCTGTCTGTATCTACTTTTTTACATAGAAAAAGAAAACACAATAAAAACAATAAGATTTTATCTTTTGCTGGCTATGTTTGTTGTGATAGTTACTTTTAATTGTGAATATATGTGCATTTGTATAAAAAGAAAACTCAACTACAGATAGCTCCTACAAGTTGTCAGTAAGGATAGAGAAAAAAGGAATAGAACATGCCACAGCCTCTTATGAACAAATCTAAGAGGATTGAAAGGACAGACAAGAGTTAGTCATGAAAAGATGTCACTGTATGGAGTTTTGTTTCAATTGGCTGAAGCTGTTTGGTTCATACCAGTACACTGGGCATATTTTCTAGGTTAAAAATAAAATTTGTGGACTCAGGTTGCCAAATTTGACTCCTAATACCATCATGTATTATCTGTCTTATTTTGAACAAATTATTTAGTGTTTCATTTGAGGTTCTTATTCTGGAAAATAAGAGGGGCAATAATAGTGCTTTTCTAATAGGGTTATTATAAATGTTGATGTATATGTACAGTGCCTAAATGCTATGTGGCATAGAAAAATGCTCAACATGCTTCAGATATTATTATTATTATTTCTGGGGAAAAATGGCTGCTTTTATATTAATCTAGTTTTAATTTTCAATTTCCTAACGAAATTTTGATGGTAGTTTATCTTTCACTGTTTCAGGAAACATTTTATAATTTTATAATTTCAATGTCTACTTTCTTTTTATATTAATGAAAACTTTTAAAATCTCAACAGTTTTAATAGCACAAATGATCTAAAAGAAATTATTTGTTTTAGGGTGATTTAGAAGAAAAACAACTTAAGTTTGTCAAGAAACTGGTGCAGTATTATCAGAATGGATTTGTATCCTTTACATTCTGAAATGAGAGATTTTTTATTAGAAAATTTATTTGTTTCCTATTGCTGCTATAACAAGTTGCCACAAAGTGCCTTCAAAAAGCATAAAATTTTTTTGCCTTATAGTTTTGGAGGTCAGAAGCCAAAATCAGTCTTGCTGAGCTAAAGCTAAGGTGTTAGTAGGGCTGGTTCCTTCTGAAGGCTCTGAAGGACAATTCATTTCCTTGCCTGTCACAGCTTCTAGAGGTAGCCTGCATTCCTTGGCTTCTGGCCCCTTCCTTGAAGTGTCATCACTCTCACCTCTGCTTCTGTCACCACATTTTCTTCTCTAATTGTATCCTGCCTCTCTCTTTTTCTTATAAGATCTGCCTGATTACATTAGGCCTACCTAGGTAATCTAAGATAACTTCCCCATTTTAAGATTTTTAACTTTACTGAAAAGTCCCCTTGCCATGTAAGATAACTTTCACAGGTTCTAGAGATTAGGTTGTGGACAACTTTGGACAGGCCATTATTATTCTGTCTACTGTAAGAAGTATTTAACATTTTGTGTTTTTCATAAAATTATATATTTTATTTATCAGAAAATATAAAATTGAAGAAAATAGTTCAATGCAGTTAACTGTACAGATAATGTCAGTTATATAAACCAGACAATGGATATAGTTAGGAGGGGCAAGTCAGTCTTGTTTCTACCAATTTACTTGAGTATTTGTACTGTTAATAAGCTCCTCAACTTCTCCACCCTTATAAAATAGGGATAACAACACCTCTTGAGGATTTAGAAAGACTAGACGAGCTAGTGTACATGCAAATGCTGATAATCTGCAAAACATTATATAAATACATTATCCCCACAAAATATACCATCTGATCAGAATATGTGGAAAGTCATGTGTCTCAAAACTGATGCTTAAGAACAGTTTGTTGTTGGGTGGCTGCTATTGTTTTAACCTTTGCATCTATATGCTGTTATTATAAAATGCAGTAACATTGCCACATGAAATTCTTGCTTTCTGTAGTCATCTTGCCGCAGACTGGGAACATACAATTTCAGAACTGGCAGAGTTCCATAGGCAGGGAAATGTGCCTTAAAATTGTCACTCTTTTCTTGCTTTATTTTAACTTTAGTTTTATATGAACTTGTTTGGTCAATTGGTTACCTGAGGGCCTATGGATGTCAAGCACTATCATTTACTAGTAACCAAGAAAATCTACTAGCAAGTGATTTCTTTTCCTATCTTGATGATCATTTTTTTTCTCTTAAGGTTGGAGAATTGGTGGCAAATGGCTCTATTTCTGAATGTCTTTAGCAGGCTGGTTTAGATATCATAAAACTTAAAGCAAAGATTTGTTAGAAAAGTATCTTCATCACTTCTCTAGGAATTTAACACAGTTTGTGTTTCTTAAATACCCATCTCTCCTGTCTTTCCTAAGAAGCTCCTAGAAGAGACTAGAAGTGATAGGATTTAACCTAGAAGTGCAAGTCACAGCTACCATGTTCCCTTAGCTATAAAATAAAAATCTATGAAATTTGTTTATGTACCAATTGAGTTTTTAAATAGGTAAAATAAATGGTGCTTTTTGAAGACCTGCGGACAGTACACTTTGCTTTCATACTAGTTTTAAATGAAATAAAACCTCTACCAATTTAAACCTTAAAAACATCTGAGTAACATTAATAAAATGATGCAGAAAAAGTAAGGTAGATTTGGGTTGCTTATTCCAGAGCAGTTTTGTGGAAGTGGGTGGAGATGAAGGATAAGATTGAGCTATTTATTGAGTTAATTTTTTTCAATGTGGTATTATTACTTATTGCAATAGTAAGTTATTGGTTAAATGAATCTGTGGTGTGCTAGTTGATAGTCCAATTCTAAAAGTGTCCTGAGAGGAAAAAATAATATTTTGAGTAATAGGTTACTGAGACAAAAATTAAATATTCCTTAAAAATGTATGGTTGTAATGTTTTCCCCTAGTCTTCAAAATTGGTATAGTTAAAATAGTGTCAAACATGTTTTACAAAATAGGAATTCTATAGACTTCCTTGTCATAAAGTGCTATAAAGAATATGCTAATAAAAATCTTAATCTTAATTTTATTTCTTAACTAAAAATGTTGAAGCCCCTAAGGGATTTAGCACAGATATTTAAAATTCTGAGTCTGTGTGCAAGAAAAATTGAAAACCAGCCCCGTTTTATAGAACCTGCATATAACATTATAAAATTATGTGGGTAAGTTGTTTTTTCTTTAACTTTATTTTATATTAGCATGCAGTCTTGTATTATGCAGAAAAAAAGATATTATGCATATGGTGTAGCAAAGTGTTGCAGAACTCAGAAAACCACTTGATCACTTGATTCCAGCAGTTGGTTTTTCAAATGTAGTCAGTTTTATTGTAATCTGAGATCACTAGTCACAAGAGATTAAACTGTAAGTATATTGAAATGTTTTCTCATAATAAGTTGCTCTCACAATAATGATAAATATGAGATGAAACAAAAAAATTGTAATACATTTTTTAATCCTTGAGAAAATTTATGGACAATACTTAATAGTTTTAGTCTAGTTTTTTTCTCTTTTTAGGAAATTTGACTCTCAAAGATGTACTAGGTCCTGATTCATGTTTATTTGATTTTTAACATTTGAATGAAGAATATCATGTGAACAGTTATTTTTTATATATGTTTGTTCATTTTAATTAGAGGTCGGAATGATAAAATTAATATATGCATTATCCTCTGCAGTATTGTTTCTTCAACCATTTGAGAACACTAGGAATATCTTTGCTTCCTTGCTGCCACATAGTGGCTAATCAAGACACATATTCAAATATCAGTTTTTAGGGCCCTGGCTGGTGTGGCTCAGTGGATTGAGCACTGGCCTGCAAACCAAATATTTGTTTTTAGTTCCCAATATAATATAGTAGAGGAAATTTCTTAAAGTATAAATAAACCTTCCTGATGATTTAACCTACTAAACCTTTGTACCAACTTATCTTTTTAAAGCATTCATTTTAATATGAAAATAATATCAATAAAATGGTATATATAGTAGATTTTACCTAATATTTTAAAATTTAGAAGCAATAATATTTAAGATTTTATAATTACATTTAATTTTTTGATACCTGAAAAAGAACAATCAAAAATCATTTATTGAATGCCTTTACCATGCCTTACTTTCTAATAAGGACCATGAAAAATAAAGACATAAATTATTGCTCTGGTGCTTTCAAGGAACTTTAATGTACAAGTTGGAAATTATTATAATGATGTGTGATTATATAACATTTTCAAATTTTGAGACTGCACAGGAGCACCAGTTCCCTAAGTTTAACTTCAACATCAGTGCTCCTGCAGAGCTCCATCAAGAACCGATTCTCTATGAAAGCTGTGACTAAGCAGTTCATTGCATAAAATGACAAATCTTTGGAATTACATTCTTTCCTTTCCCTCAGACTTCATAATTATTCATATTATTTCATTTTTCTACTTTCCTAATTTCTGCTTTTTTCCCTGCATTTCTCTACAACTCACCATCATTTGATTTCTATTTGAAGACATTTTTAGGAGATAAAAACATTGAAAATAAATAAAGCCTTTTGGTTTTGGCCTAGCAATAGTATGCCTTTCTCATTGCATCAGAATTACAATGCTATTTTTTTTCATAACCATTTTGAGGAAAACCTTTTCTGATTTTTTATCTTTTACATTGATTCCTTTGGTAGTAAAGGAAGAAGTTTGAGGACAAGCTAGAATTTTAACAGTAGGCTGGATAATAAGTTATTTGTTTCAAATGAAGAATTCTAACAAACACTTGGAATGAACCTCTGTGGTATTTATAAAATTGCAATTTTCATGGCTTGCCCTTGTTCCAAATGGCTTATGGTCTGTTCAGAAGGTATCCAGCCATGTAATATAAAAAATAAAGATATTTACTGAAACAAATACAAGAAACATTGTACATAGGACAGTGAATGATGCCTCAGTCCCCTTCAAAGTAGGCACTTGGGACCTCACACAGTTCTCCCAATGGCTATCAGCTGCCTGTTCGTATTTTCCTGAATCTCACAGATGGTCTGAAATCTCTTTCCTTTCAAAGGTGGTTTTAGTTTTGGGAAAAGCCAGAAGTCATGAGGCACCACATCTGGGCTTTCAGGGGACTGAGTCACCTGACTGATTCGATGTTTTACAAAAACACTGCACCGACATGATGCATGAGCGGGCACATTGTTGTGATGAAGCTGCCAATCACCAGCTGCCCCTAGCTGCAGCCTTCTGAATCATCTGAATAGTTTCTATGGAGGAATGTTCCAGCTTCACACAAAATTTGATACAGTCATTTTAAATATAACAGCCACACAGTACACATGCTTACTCAGTGGTGTCTACTGCCCCCCTGACTAGTACAGTGAGGTTGTCTTTGTTCACACGTGTGCATTCCAGTCCACTCTCCTTGGCTGCCAGGTTACACCAATGTTATGCAGACCATTCTGGTTATATTAACAAAGCTGGACATTTTTCCGGACAGACGATATGTATAAATAAATAAATATAAAATCTCCACATGTAATAGTTCTAAATGCTGTTGTTCAATCGCTTGGTTAATTTTTCTTGAAAAACATTAATTAAAAGTCCTATATATAGAATATATATCTTAAATATATAGTATAGTAACTTCATGAAGTGCCAAAAAATTTATACAGTATATTTAAGAACTTTTATCTTTCCTTTGATATTTAGACTAATGACCTAGGTTTGAATACCTTATCTTTTATGATTTATAAATAAATTATTTTCAGATAACTTTGATTATAGTAACTGTGAAATGTGATTCTAATATAATTAATACTTGTTGACTTTAATTTCTTAGTGTCTCAAAAAGTGTATCTGTTTATTTTGTGGATGGTAACTAATCCAGTTAATAAGGAGAAGGTCACTTCCCCTTAAGAACAAATAGACCATTAATCTATTAATTAAAGTACCAAAAATTGCAGAAAGTCCCTTAACCAGCTTTTAAGTTTTAGGTAAGCTTAGATCTTCAATTTATATTAGATTGTAATATTGTCTTCCTAATACTGATAAAAGTGCACTTATAATCCCTTATTATTTTGCTTT
>PVIW01000598.1:290919-443570 GCA_004026585.1 Noctilio leporinus
TTTTTATAAGCCTATTTTACTTATTTTTTTTTTTTTTTTGGTCAGTTAGAAACACAAAAATGTTTTTGATAGTTGTCAATTCCTCAGGGCTAAAGAGTAGAACATTATTCTCAGTTTATTCTTTAGAAAATAAATTTCTCTCTTCTTTGGAAATCATTCTTCAATTAAGGACTTTATGAATCATAACTTATACATTCTTTATTCTTATAAAGCTTACCCTTTTTGAAAAAGAAAGTATCAGATGAAATAACATATGCTGAAGATACTGCTAATTCACTTGCACTTCTAGGTAAGTTAAGATTTTCTCAGGCCGAGGTATTGCAACATATAATAGGCCTGATTAACAAGAAAAAACGTCTCTTTAACTGTTTTACTAAGATCTAGTCTCTTTTCTTGTTTTCTGGTTGGAAATTAATCACAATGTGCTTAGTGATAATTTTTGCATTGTTTGCTCCTTGGGTGTTTGATGGTGCCAACAACATTCTGTGTCCTTTGGGGAGGGGGGAGGAGGACAAGGGGGAAAGAAGGGGAAGGGTTTAGTTAGGGAACAGGTATAAATGACCCATGGACATGGACAACAGGGTGGGGATTGTGAGAACGGAGATTGGGCGGGCATGGCAGGGGAGAGCAATGGGGGAAAAAATGGGACAACTATAATAGAACAACAATAAATTTTAAAAATGAAAAAAGATTCTATGTTTCTTAATATAAGGACTGGCAGATACTTCTGTGCACTTATTTTTCTTTGTGTTATTTAGTTGGATAAAATATTTTTTAGAATTTTTGTAAATTAGAAGTATATGTCCTTTTCAATGATCACAAAATATATTCAACTTTGAACTCTCATGATTGCTAGAATCATTGAGAGCCAAATTACTCAGTAAATAACCTAACATTTTAAATAAAATCATTAAATGGTGGAACATTAGGAACTTCAGCAAAATAGAGCATAAAGGTGAATGTGCCTGTGTTTTGTATTCAAACTATGAAAAAAATATGATAAAACGTCAGGTTTTTGCATTTTGCTTGATTTCTAGAGAGAGAAAATAATTTTCTAGGAAATGAGGTCAAACACTAACTCTTTGAATCAGCCCTTAAATACAAGACAACATGTTCTCAAAACAAATCCTACATTAAATTTTATTTTTCAATTTAGGTCTTTGTATAAGAGCATTAAAAGATACATAATTTGGCCCAACAAATAAAAAATTAATATTTGCTGAATTATTATGTTCCCAGTAGTATGTTCCATGCTGAAATATGTTAGAGACTCAACTGAAGTAACAAGCATTTTTAATTTTTTTATCCTCACCTGAGGACATTTTTTTTTTCATTGTTTTAGTGAGCAAGGAAGGAAAAAGAAATAATGATGTGAGAGAGAAGCATCAATTGGCTGCCTCTTGTATGCCCTAGAAATAGGGGTCATACATGCCCACCCAGGGATGGAAGCCCCAACCTAGATATGTGTCCTGACTGGGAATCGAACCTGCAGCCTTTTGGTTACAGGATGATGCTCCAACCAACTGAGCCACACTGGCCAGGGCAAATAGCATTTTAAATTTTAACATAGACACTACTCCTTTTATATCAAAATACATTTAATAGACCTTAACCGTAGATAAATTAAAGTTGATTCTTATCCATTTAGCTTCCCTATGTCTTTTGATTGGAACATTTAATCTACTTACATTTAAGGTTTTTATTGATAGGTTCTTATTCATTGTCATATTTCCATTTGTACCTGTGTTCCATTCTCACGCTAACACATTATGCTTAAAACTGCAATTAAATTTATGACTGTTATTAAATATTATTCTTTATCTTTCTATCAGGTGACTTAATAGAAATACCAAGTTCTGAATTGAGGATACAAATTTGTAAGTGTATTGTTGACTTTTATCATGCAGAACCACCAAAGAAGCATATTGCAGGTGATGTTTTCAATAGTCTTTCAGTATTAACTTACAAAACAGAATATTCTATCCCATTTCTCTTTGAACTTGGAAAGAGAGTGAGATCATAAATGCAACATATCAAAAACAAAGGTTTTTGGTCATCTCAAGCTCTTCGGTCATTTTAAACAAATAATTATATTTATTTTTTTAGTTTTAGATTTGCATGGTATCTTTATTCTGTTGCTAAATATTTATGATATAATTTTTTAAGTCATACCCAAATTAGTTTAATTGTAATTATTACTTTTAGTTAATATAATCATGTTGGTGATATTTATTATTTTCTATCATTTTTTAAGTTAAACTTGCTTTTTTTAAAAAAAGATTTTATTTATTATTTTTCAGAGAGAAGGGAAGGGAGACAGGCAGAGAGGGAGAGAGACATCAGTGTATGGTTGCCTTTCACCTGCATCCAGCTACAGACCTGGCTGGAGACCTGGCTTGCAACCTGGTTATGTGCCCTGGCTGGGGAATCGAACCAGTGACCTTTGGGTTTGCATGCCGGTGCCTCATCCACTGTGCCACCAGCCAGGACTGTTTTCTAACATTATTTATAGTTATCAGTGCCACCCAATTAGATGTTAAGGTGTTAATAATAACATTCTCCATGTTTGGGAAAATAATTCTGCATTTTACAGCTAAGGGATCATAATATACAATGATAAATGGATTACACTGACGTAGGTGATATTAAGGCAAAGGACACTTGCATTGTAGAGGATATAATGGCATTCCGGGTATACTCCCCACCGTCATAGTTTCTGTAATTTATAATCAACCTGGCAAAAGAGAGAAGATATAAATTATATTCTTTAAGTTATATATATATATTTAAGATTGGTGGAAATAAAACTCTGTGGCAGAAAAGAAAGATTACTTACATGACTAGGGAAAATTGGGAAGTCAGCTGAAGTAAGAAATTAATAAGGAGGTTATTAAATGCCAAATTTGAACTATTGGTTAGATAAATGGAAGTATTTGGTAGATGGTAGACATATATACACCATAGTAGATAGAGACTAGAAATACATTTTTGAAATTCATCCTGATAGAGATGAAAATTGAAGCCATCAAATGGTTGAGTTTTCCAGAGCAAGGGCGCAAGCATAACATCATGGAGAGTGCCCATACTGAGATTGGGGGGCGGGGGTGATACAAAGAAATTGGCAGCAAAGGGAGTTTGAAGAGGAAGCATAAAACCTGAAGATTGCCTTGTCTGGTGTGCCAAAGAAAGAAGTATTGGGTGAAGGAAGAAGAGATCGCAGTGGTAAATTGTGTAGATGTTTCTATCATGGAGGAATGAAAAGGCCAAGTTAATGTGGTATCTGGAAAGTTGTGGTTAATCTTTGTCAGATTATTGCCACTAGGTGGTCAGGGCAGAGTAGGAGTAGAGAGCGAGAGAGCACAGTGCAGGTGGAGACCAGGAGTGAGGGGGTAGACTTATATTTTAAGATCAAATGGTGAAGGAAAACAGCTTCACTGTTAGCAAGATCACACACAAAAAATTAGGTTTTGTTGTTTTCAATTTGTTTAAAAATGAAGTTTGTAGGCAGAGGAACAGGAAGCTAGTAGGTGGGAAATGAGAAGGCGAAATTTCCCAAGAAAGCATGAAAGGATGGAGTTAAGAACAAAAGCTTAGGGTTAATTTTGGGAAGATACAGACACCCTTCTTTAAGGGTGAACGGGAGAGAAATGATATATGAGCTAAGAAAGAGGACTGAAGGGGCCAAGAAGTGAGCTTGACCTTAATTTGATCATACTCTGAAAATTAGGAGCCTGAGGCAATGCTGTCATGGTCACACAGTTAAGTGAGGAGCATGGGTGACATCTGGAGCCACAGCTGAAAAGTCCTCAATAGAGCAATTGTTAAGAGACATAGCCCTGGAAATAGGAACCAAATTCAGGAGCCTTAGTACTATCATATTGTTTTATAGAATTGTAAACTCAACAGAAAGAGATACAGTAAATATAAACTGTGCACTTTGGTCCATACCTATCATAGATTATTACGCAAACAAAACTAATATTTTATAGCAGAATGGGGAAAAGCTTACAATACAGTGTTTAGTGGTTACAGTAGAACATAAAATTCTGCACATACCTATAGTATATTGTTAAAGAAATATGTATATATTATTATCAGCAGGAAATATACCAAAATGTTAATATTGTCATCTCTGGAGATGACATTGCAGGCAATTTTTTGTTGTCCCCTTTGTACTTCTTAAATACCTAAACCTTTTTAAATGCCGATCCCAACACAGGAAGGGACAGGGACTTGTCCAGGGCCAGACCTCCAATTCAGAAAGATAAGACAAACTGACAGACATCTCAGAACTTTGGTGGGAAATCTAGTTGGTCTCAAAAGTCAAGAAGTTGGGGAGGTAGATGACTGATGTTACTGAGAGGGAAAAGAGCTGCGGCTCAGGTGAGTAAACATCCTGATATGCATTTAGTCTCGTTACATGTAGTCAGACAGGCACCTGTGCAATTATGTGAAGCGAGGTAGTATTTCTCATAAAAGCTAAGGCAGGAGAAAAAAAGCTTTAATTTTATTTTTGTTTTATTGTTTCAATTATAGTTGACATTCAGTATTAAATTAGTTTCAGGTTTATAGCATAGTATTTAGACATCTGGATAATTTACAAAGTGATCCCCAATCACGCCAAGTGATCCCCTGGCGTTCGCTCATACGTAGTTATTGCAATAATATTGCAATATTCCCTAAGATCTACTTATATCCCCATGACTATTTTGTAACTACCAATTTGTAGGGGTTTTTTTAATTTATTGTGATGACACTGGTTAACAAAATTATACCAATTTCAGGTGCACAATTTTCAAATACCATTATATTTACTATCACTTATCACAGCAGCATTACCTTTTTATCTTATTTAATTGCCTGCATCACATAATTGTTGTCCCTTAAAAGTGCTGAAATAATGCATTGACATGGGTAGTGAAAACCTTCAGTGTTTGTAAGCATGACGTTTTTCTTTATGGATGGGCATATCTACTGACACACAAGAAAGTGTTCTCTTTTAGAATTTAAGATGTGCCCTCAAATTTGTGGTTCTATTTTAAATGTCACACCAAGGATCAGCCAACTATGGACCACAGGCCAAAATTGGCCTCATGGACATAACATTTTATTGGAACACAGGGATGCCCATTTATTTTTATATTGTTTATGCCTGCTTTCATGCTATGGTAGCAGAGTTCAGTGTTTACTACAGAAACTTTATGACCTACAAGGCTTAAAATACTTTCTACCTGGCCCTTCATAGAAAAGTTTGCCTACCCCTGTGCAAAACCATTTTAAGATGCCGTACACTTTTTTTAAAGAATTTATTTATTATTTTTCAGAGAGAGGGGAAGAGAGAGAGGGAATCATTAATGTATGGTTGCCTTTCACCTGCCTCCAGCTACGAACCTGGCTGGAGACCTGGCTTGCAACCTGGCTATGTGCCCTGGCTAGGAATCAAACCAGCGCCATACACTTTTTTTTAAAAGTTTGGTGGTGATGGTTGTTTAATGATAAATGACTCATTACTTTCTATCACTGTAGATGATTACTGGGTGAAATAACTGTACATGTTTATTAACTAATTGTCAGGTTACCAGCAAGCTAGCTCCACATATAAGATTCAAATGGCTGAAGCTGGAGGGTTGGCAAAAACGATGGTTCAGTCGTTGGCCTTGCTTGAAAATCAACTTGTTGAGAAACTTTGGGTACTTAAAGCTCTGCAACATCTCTCCACGTCTGGTTTGTATATTATTAAGTGTGAACACTTTATTCTAAACTAAGTTGGCTTCTATCGAATAATGCCCTGACTGCAGCATAAATGATTTTCCAATTTCTCTTCAGAAGTTAACTGTACATTAATGATGAAAGCACAGGCAGCCAGTGGCATCTGTGCTCATCTCAACGACCCGGATCCCTCCGGGCAGCTCCTGTTTCGTTCATCAGAAATACTTTGGAACTTACTGGAAAAATCATCAAATGAAGAAATCATACAACAGCTCAGTAACTTGGAATGTTTGCTGTAAGTAATGTGGTTGGCCAGGAATGTTTTTAAGCTTGTGACATAACTAACATTTTTGTTTGAATTTGCATTCCATTGGGCTTTTAATTCATAGAATGGCCATGTTTCAGGACATCTTTTTCATGCTGTAGTATAAATTATCTGCTCAATAACAAGCCATTTTTTTCTATGTGAAAGGCATTTAAAGTAGCTTATTAACAAAACTAAATTATGTCTTTGAGTATGTATAAGGTAAAATTAGGCATTTAAAAGAACTATTTTATTTGTTTATTCAATAAACTATTTTTGAATACTTACTATCTTCTAGCTACTGCCATAAATATTAGCAATAATATGAGTACCTTTAAGTTACTTACTCATTTATTCGAGTAATTATTGTCTGTTTCGTGTCACGTTCAGTACTCGGCCATATAAAGAGATGAAAACAGTACAAATGTGGTCCCTGCTTTGATGAAATTTGTGTTATATTAGGACAGATGGACAAGTAGTAAATAGGCAACTGTCTGCAATTGTACTAAGTGTTAAGTACTAATTGTACTTAAGGTGCTACATGTTTTCTAAAAGATGGTGAATCAGTACATTTTTGTTTACAAGTGACTGAACACCCAACCCCAAGATTTTTTTTTTAAGATTTTATTCATTATTTTCAGAGAGAAGGGCAGGGAGGGAGGAAGAAAGGGAGAGAAACATCAATGTATGGTTGCCTTTCACCTGCCTCCAGCTGCAGGCCTGGCTGGAGTCCCGGCCTTCAACCTGGTTATGTGCCCTGGCTGGGAATGGAACCAGCAACCTTTGGGTTCACAGGCTGGTGCTCAATCCACTGAGCCATGCCAGCCAGAGCCCAAACCAATAGTTTAAGCTATTATAGGAAATTTATGGACAAATGCAACTACCAAGTCAAGGATAAAACTGGTTTCACATGCAATTGTATTTAAGACTCAGCAAATTAGGACTTGGACCCTCCTCCATGCTATCTTCCTCTGTCTTGGCTTTATTCACAAGCTCCACATAATGAGACCTAAGAAGCGTAGGTTCACAATATCATAATCCCAAATCAAGAAGAAGAAAAAACTTGCTCTTCTGAAATTGCAAAGAAAATTCTCCAAATATAGTCCCTGTTGGCCATATACCCATTCCAGAGTGAATTACTGAAAGCACTCGATTAGACCAAAAGTAATGAAAGCATGAAGCCTAAATAAAAATAAAGGTGCTGTTGTCACAAGAAGGGCAAGTGGGTCCTAGGAAACAAAGCAACAGATGCACGTTGTGCAGGGAACCTGACCTGGACTCAAGAGTTAGTAAATGCCCCTATGAACCATAATCTGGCATCTGAATGATAAATATGAATTGGCAACACAGAAGAGAGTTGCATGCAGAGAGCATCCTAAACAGGGGAACAAAAGTAAAAATAGAATTTAGGAAAATAGAAAAGCTGAGAGAAATTTAATATGGTCAGCGCAGAAATTATAGGGTAGCCCAGCAAGAGAAAGAGCTAACAATCTTAGCAGGGACCTTACCAGGAAACCCTGATAAGCCTTGGTAAAAAGGTAGGACTTTATACTAAGAACAAAGAAAAGCCTGTAAGTCATTTTACAAAGGAAAATGATTTGATTGAATATATTTGAAAACACTTTGATCACCATGCCTAAATTAGATGAATGGATTCTCACTACAGTGAATTAGAGGCAGATTTGAAAGTATAGAAACGATTAGAAATACTTGGAAATGAATAATATAAAAAGGAAGATTGTATTAACAGACATATAAGTACTATTTTCATAGAGTATTTTTCTGAAAGTGTGATTTTACCTTCCAGGGCTTTAAAGGAAGCATTTAAACATCTGTTTATGAGAGGCTTTAGCCATTACGATCGTCAGCTTAGAAATGATATATTAGTGATCACTACAATTGTAGCTCACAATCCTGAAGCACCAATGATTGTAAGTCTGAGTGAATTGTATTGATGGAAACTGTGGAACTGGTGGGAGTGGGGGTAGTAGCACTTGACTATGTCATAATATTCATGTACTTTGTTGTAATGCTGAGTTATGTTGTAGTGTCAACATGGTCAGTGGTATAGTCACATTCTGCCAGTTGTTCTTCCCATTGCCCTTGGAAACTTGCAGTCCTCATCTTTAATAATTTACTTATATATTACCATTTATTGATGTGTTTCCTTCTTGATGATAGTTTTTATCTGGTATCATTTCTCTTGCACTTGAAGAACTTCCTATACTATTTCTTGTGATGCAGATCTGCTGCCAGCATAATCTTTTAGTTTCTTTAATCTGAAAATATCTTTAATCCACCTTAATTCTTGAAATCTGTCTTCACAGAATATGGGATTGTAGTTAAAGTTTTTCTTTTAGCATGTTAAAGACATTGTTCCACTGTCCTCAGGCCTCCATTGTTTCTGATAAGAAGTATTTGTTGGCCTGGCTGGTGGCACAGTGGATAAGGTGCCAGCCTATGAACCCAAAGGTCGCTGGTTTGATTCCCAGCCAGGACACATAACCAGGTTGCAAGCCAGGTCTCCAGCCAAGTTCATAGCTGGAGGCAAGGGAAAGGCAACCATATGTTGATGTTTCTCCCCCTCTCTGCCTCCCTCCCTTCCCCTCTCTCTAAAAATAATAAATAAAATCTTAAAAAAATATATTTGTTATTTCACATTGTTATTCCCCTGTGTACAGTGGATCATTTTGTTTTGTGGCTATTTTTCAGAACTTTCACTCTCTTTGGTTTTCAGCAGTTTTACTATGATAAGCCACGATATAAAATTTTTTGTGTGTTTGATCTTCTTGAGGTTCATAGAACTTTCTGAAAATGTAAATTTAGGTCTTCTCTAAATTTGAAGAAATTTTGGTCATTTTTCTTTAGGTGTTCTCAACGCTAATCTCTCCTCTTCTTTTAGAACTCCGATTACATGCATGTTTCACTTTTGCACAGGTTTGTATGGCTCTGCTCACTTTTGTCAATCCTTTTCTTCATTCCTCAGATTGGATAATTTGCATTGGTCTGTGTATTTAAATTCACTGAAGGTTTTTTTTTTTTATTTTTTTCTTCCTGTCACCTCGATTCTGCTGTTAATCCCATCCAATACATTTTTATTTCAAATGTTATATTTTCAGTTTTAGAATTTCCTTTGTTTCCTTTTTATAGTTTCTATTTCTCAGCTGAGAGTTGCTGTCTTTTCATTATGAGCATCTGGTGCATTCCTCTAAACAGCATTTTTTTTTTTCATTAATAGGCATTTAGTTTGGCTATCCCCATCCCAATGGTAGATGGCAGCTCAAATCTCAATTCATTCCTTTTAGTCTCAGGTGAGATGCTTAAGCATGCCCTGCCCTTGCATGGTTCAGGCCTCAGCCAGAGATTTTATCCACAGAATTTGGGGTTCCCTTCCTCTGCCTCTCTCCTTTACGGGATTTCTCCCTTCGTGTTCCAGCCACAGTGGTTGCCCTGTAATTGCCTCTGCCCTCTGGTTCATCAAGCTACTATGATACTAGTTGACGCTCAGGCAGTGTCCCCATGGGCTGCAGCCCAAGACTGGGCTCACTCCCAAAGCAGTTGTTTTTTGTTTGTTTTTTTTTTTTGAAAGGGAAAACTCATTAAAAAAAAAAAAAACTCATGCAGTGACACTTCCTTCCAGTATTTGTTTGGTTTTGGTCACAGAGAGCTTTTATATTTTGTTCAGAATTTATAATTGTTACCTGCCAGGAGGGTTTTTTATAGGAGCTGCTCAGTTATATCAGAAGCCAAGCTTCCCCGTATTTTATAGTGTAAGTTATTGGACAATTGACATGCAAGAGTAGAGATCTTTCCCAGCAATACTCACAATGAGCCACATGCTTCAAGGGAATTGGGCCGTGCAGGCCTCAACCCCATGGCTATGGGTGTCAAATTACCCCAACAGAAGACAGCAGGTACAGGATTCATGCTGTGCAAATGGGGAAACAATCTTACATAGCTTCCTAGTCAAGGCTGCAATGTGGATGTGGACATACATGTTTCTCTGCAAGGTCTGGTCTATCGGTGAGTGTTCATTTCAGATCCTTGTAAACATTCAGGTGAACTCTCTGAATGTGAGTCAAAGGAATAGCATCTTCATATGGTAAAGAAACCATCTCCGTTCTACGTAGTGAGTATATAAAGCTGAAAGCTCGAAGGTCCAGGGTTTGCCCCTATAAACTCTACCAAAGATACAAAGTCCAGTTAGGGCAGCTAAGGGCACAGTTAGGGCACTGTGAGGGAGTAAGTTCCCTCACAGTGACATGTTGCAATTTTGGCCATTCATCTGGGTTTTTCATGTAAAGTAGAAACTGTTTTATTATCTCTTGATTGAACTTTTGACATGATGAGAGTGGTCGGGTTGGGGTGGGGAGCAGAGTTGTTTAAGAAGAAAAGGTGTTGAAAATAACTATTTTCTTTCCTCCTTGTGTCACTTATGGTATAAACAATGACATAAGTAACTTGTAGTCTTAATGTATTTTGGGGTTCCTAACCAAATTTTAAATAGCACCTTATAGTATCAAATAATACATTTCTAAGAAAAATGTTTCTTAGAACCTACAGAAGTAAGTTTAATATTAAATAAATTACAAGTTTATCTGGCTATATATTTTGTATTTTCTTGGTTTCATCCCTTCCTGTTAGTGCTTTATGATTTCAAATGAGTGATGAGGGGAATCAGATAAAGATACTTAAATATTAGGTAAGTATGGGCATCTCTCACTTAATTTCCTCTGATTAATTCATTCCTCTGTTTCTTTTATGTATTTATTGTAGGAATGTGGATTTACCAGGGACTTGATACTATTTGCAACCTTTACTGAAGGTAAGAATCCTAAAACTTTCAGCCTTATAATTATCTTGATGAGTCATAAATCATACTAACTTTTATTTTACCCTTTTTTTTCCTTCACAGTTAAAAGTCAAAACCCTTTGGTGAAAGGTCTTAAGCTTTCTAATTCCTATGAAGATTTTGAGTTGAAGAAATTACTATTCAATATAATTGTGATCTTATGTAAAGATTTACCTACTGTACAGGTAAAGAGCCATCAAAACAGAAATTAAAACTGTCTCAGTTTGTAGTATGACTTTTTTTTTTTTTTTTTTTGATTTTTTAAAAAAATTTCATTATTTCTAGAAAGAGGGGAAAGGAGAGAGGCAGAGAAGGAGAGAGACATCAATGTATGGTTGCCTTTCACCTTATTCCAGCCACAGATCTGACTGGAGACCTGGTTTGCAACCTTGTTATGTGCCCTGGCTGGGGAATTGAACTTGCGACCTTTGGGTTCTCAGGCCGGAGCCTTATCCACTGTGCCACCAGCCAAGGCTGTAGTATAACTTTTAAAAAGTCATGGCTGCAAATCTTTCATTGACCCATTAAAAGTAACATTTAAGCATTTGTTACCATTAAAAGTAACAAATTCTTATTGGCTGGAATATCACCTTTTCAAAATTTTCTTTGCTTATCTGTAAATAAACAGTGAACTTACCTAAATTTAAACCACATAAGCCAAAGAAAAGCAGGAGAACCTTATAGATTTATGTATGTATTTAGACCTTCTCAGTGAGAGAACATAAGATGGAGGAAGATCCATACAGACCCATTTAGCCCAATAGTCTGTCTCTGACCATAGTGACAAAGGCTGATTCTGCTACAGGAGCGAATGCTAACCTCTGTGCAGCCAGTCTCAAATCCTCTGAACCTGCCTTTTCTCCATACTAACCTAGCATCTTTATGGTTTTTTATTATCCATAAGTTTATCTTCATGCTTTATATCCCACATGGTGGCATGACATAACTCGAAGAACACTGGGAATGAACTGAACTTCTGGCTTATCACCTGCTAGCTTTGCGGCCTTGGCAAAACCACCTGGACATGCTGAGGCTCCCCCCTCCCTCTGTGGGAGGCAGGGAGTCACACACCTGCCCTGCTACCGGGGCTGTTGTCAGTTCGAATCATGAGATTGAGATGAAGCCTTCAAAACTGTAAAGTGACAAAAAATGCACTAGTAACAGTTCTATTAGTTTAGTTATTTCCTTCATTAAATGAAATTTCATTTTAGTCCTAAAACTCTTTCAAACTCCAGGAGTTTACCATGAAAAGGAACTGGGAATTCATTTAATCAATATTATTAATGATAATATAAAGGTGATTTAACATAGTGGTTAAGGCTTTAGTCAGATGGAATCTGGTGCTGTTACCTTTCTAACTGTGTGATCTAGAATAAGTTGTTTACTTTCTCTAAATCCAACGTATCTGGTGGGGAAGGCGACAGAGGGGAGTAAAAAGGGGATGGATATAATACAACAACAATAAAATTAAATTGAAAAAAGCCTTACATATCTGTACTTCAAAATGGGTATAACACCTACCTGATGGAATTATTATGAAGATTTTAAAAAGTCAGAATTTTCTTGGTAATGTAATTTTAAGGACTATATATATATATATTTGCTCTCTCCAGGAAGTATCAAGCCAACGTCAATATAATTAAAACAGTTTATGTGCTTGATACTTTTGGGACAGATCTTATATATATAATAAAAAATGCTGAAAAAGAAAAATGTCTTTATAGTTATAAATTTATTAATTACATGAAATATAAATATATAATACTCTATACACCCTAAATATATTTTATTAAGTGCCAGATAGAAAGTATTCAATAAAATATGGTTTAATATAGTGAAGTATTATATAACTATTAAAATGATAGATATAAAGACAATAAAATTTACACTACAATTTATAAGTCAAATGATACAGAGCCTATGGTGAGTTTCTTAAAGCCCTGTGTGAAAATATTTATTTTTACAAATATTTTATTCATTATTTTTAGAGAAAGGGGAAAGGGGGAGGAAGAAAGGGAGAGAAGCATCACTGTTTAGTTGCCTTTCACCTGCTTCCAGCTGGGGACCTGGCTGGAGACCTGGCTTGCACCTGGGTATGTGCCCTGGCTGGAATTGAACCAGTGACACTTGGGTTTGCAGGCTGGTGCTTAATCCACTGAGCCACACCAGCCAGGACTCAACTGATTTAATTTTATATCACATTCTGATGACCAGGTAATAGCAGTAACAATGAATATGTATATTGTCATTTGCAGTTCACAGAATATTTCAAATATATTATCTACTTAATACTATAGTAAGGCTAGAATACTTGTTATTCTTATTCCTGTTTTCTCAGTTCTAAATGTTGATTTTTCCCATGTGGACTAGTAGAAAAATAAGGAAAATCCATAGATGTTATTGTGAAAGTCTTAATGGAATAATGCCAAATGTAAAGGAAATTTAATAGAATAGAACACACACGATGTGTTACTTACTATCTTTTGCACCACAAATATGCGTCAATGAGAATCAACTATAATATTAACTTTACTTTCATAAATAGCTATGCATTTTTGTTTTATTTTTTATTGAAATCATGGATTTGATATGACTCTAAAATTCTAAGGATATAATTAAATATGGCTTATGATCTGACTGGAATTCATTAGACAGAATATTTGTATAAGTTATGTTTTATGTGCATAAAAATTAACCATGATTATCACTTCAGACAAAAATTGATTTTTATAGTATAAAATTGAGTCTGTGAAATGTTTCCTTTATAAAAAGAGGGAGGGAAGAGAAAAATGCCAGCAATTTACTTGTCCCAAGTTTTCTACTCCAGTGATTCTATCATAAGGAAGAACTAAACCATAAATAAGCAGCATAGACAAAAAAAAATATTTACTTTATAATGTTATTGTCATCTAGATAGTACATACCCCAGAAAAGGGGATCATATCCAACTATTGTTATTAAGTTTGATTTTGCAGGGTTTTTCAATTTTTTACTTTTTGGGTACTTAACAAAGGCTTATTGATAATACTTTGACGTGATTATCAATAAAACATCAAAGTGGAAGTATTTAATTTTCTTTAGATTAAATAAAATTGTTTTATTTACGTTTCTAACAAAGTAGGGTTTGCCCCTTTCTCATAGCTACTAATTGATGGCAAAGTTGTTTTGGCTTTGTTCACCTACGTTAAAAAACCTGAGAAGCACAAAATCATTGAATGGTCTGCAGCGCAGTATGAAGAGTTACAGCTGCATGCAGTTGCCACTTTGTCATCAGTGGCCCCGTTATTAATAGAGGAGTATATGCTCTGCCAAGGAAATGCGCGGATCCTGGCATTCCTGGAATGGTGTGAGACCGAAGGTGAGTGGCCCTTAGAGATGCCTGTCAAATCTTAATCTACAGTTTTCAACTGAACTCTCAGTGTGTGCATAGAAACGTTATCAAATTAAAGCAAGGAGAAATGAAACTATCACTCTTTCCCTGTGATTTAGATGTACGTACCTGGTTTAAGAAAAAAAACAATCTGAGATTTTGTTTAAAATCAGACATTAGTAAATGTCATAACTATAGTTGATGCACAGCTCTCAGTAAAGAACTTACACTAATCTGACTTAATTTTGTGTTATCAGGCATAGTCACTAATTATACAATAATAAGTCCTGAAATATTTTAACTATTCATCAACAGATATTTATTGAATGCCTACTAGGTACCAGATGCTGTTTTAGCTGCTAAAAATACATTTATGTTCAAAATAAATAAAACCTCTACCTTCACAGAGCTTAAAATCCAGACCTTTAGTCAGAAGTTAACAGTTGTACATGTGGTCAACAAATTATCAGAGCTCCAATTTTTTGAACATTTTCATCCAATTTTCATAATTCTTAGAAAGGAAATAAGTCATATTTTTGAAAACAATTTATAAGGAAGACACAACATTATTTTCTGATAGTAATTTTGCTCTAGAAATGATTTCATATGGTTCACTTTCATTAGATCAGTAATATCACTCATATATCCAGTAGAGAGTAAAAAATTATAGCTTATTTTTTTATTCTCTAGTTTCTAATATGCTGAGTCACTAATTTAGTCATTAAATAAAATGATTCTTCTGTCCTTTGTGATTATAGAAAACTATAACATTATAACATAATTTATGTTTCCAAAAGAATATAAGGCAAAGAGGAAATTCTATATAACAGGAAGACTGATAGCTCATTTATTGATTACCTGCTATATGATGGGCCTGAAGCACCTTACAAGTATTAATTCATTTCATCCTCAAAACAAACCTAGGACTTTTGGGTACTGTTGTTATTCCTGTTTATCAGATGGGTATAAATCAGTAAGAGAAGTTAAATAATTTGTTCCTGGCTACACAGTAACCAGCAGAGCCAAGATTTAATGAAGACAGCCTAGCTCCAAAATCTACACTCTAACCAACCCATAGCACCAGAAGAGTATTTAAAAAAAATTTTTAAAAGCTTTAGCCCTGCCTGGTGGCTCAGTGGATAGGTGCCAGCCTGCGAACCCAAGGGTCTCTGGTTCGATTCCCCAGCCAGGGCGCCTACCCAGGCTGCAAGCCGGGCCAGGTCCAGCCAGGTCCATAGCTGGAGGCAGGTGAAAGGCAACCATACATTGATGTGTCTCTCCCTCTCTGCCTCCCTTCCTTCCCCTTTCTCTAAAAATAATAAATAAAGTCTTTTAATAAATAATAAATAAAGCTTTAAACATAAAGCTTCTTCTAAAATAACTTTTTAAAGGAGGCATATTGTAAAGAAGAAAGGAGGACCTTCTTTGCTATTTATCAAGACCTAACATAAAACTACAGTAATTTGACTTGTGTTGTACTAGGCCAGGAATAGACCAATGGAATGGAATACATGAGAGGCTGGTTTTATCATTTCTAACCAATAAGAGGAGGATGGTGCTGGGGCAGTTGGCCCTCCATGCAAAATAAATAAATAAATAAATAAAAAAGATCACCTTGTTAAAAAAATCAATTATAAAATGAATTGAAATATGAAAACTTAAACTCTAAAAATTTTGGAAGAAAACATGGGAAATATCTTTATGGTAATAGGGTAAGAGAAGACTCTGGAAAACCAGAACAGCTTAAACTATACAGGAGAAGATCAATACAGTTAACTGCTGTAAAACTTGGAAATGTCTTTATGACAAAATCAGAATAAAATAACAGTCTACAAATCAAGACATTTACTACCCCAGTGTAAAGAGTTAGATTCCAGGTTCAAAAAGAACTCCTATATATGGAAAAGAAAGTAACTCAGTAGAGAAGAAGATAAGGAATAGAGACTGTTTAGTGACATAGAAAAATCTCAAATTTTCAAACAATGCTAAAAGAGACTCAACCCCATTGGTAATCAGAGAAGTGCAAATTTATGTGATGATGAACTACATTTTACAAATTGGGAAGAGGCTATTAAGTTTATATGTTATATTCATATAACCACTTTAAGAAACAATTTGGCAACTTCAGTAAGATTCAGCGGGTGTAGCCTGTATGATTCTCATGTCACATGACCAAACTTGTCTCAGTAGAAATGAGAGAACATGCACCTAAGTGTTCATTGTAGCAGCTGGTACAAGCGAATGGAAAAACTGCGATTTATTTATAAAATTAATACTGAAAGTAATTAAAATGAATATTCTAGATCTACTTTTTGACAATTTGAAAATTGTTTAAAACAACCATGTTGAGGAACAGACATTACAAAAGGCACATTGTATATGACACATTGAAAAAAATTATAAGGCACATATTTCTGTACCTGATATATGGCTTGATTTGAAATGTTTTATGTTTTTAATGTCATGACGTACAATAACTTGTTACTATTTCTACACAGATTCCTTCTTCAGTCATGGGAACAGTTTCCACGGAACAGGCGGTCGTGGCAACAAGTTTGCGCACATGCGGTACACTTTGAGGCTCCTGAGAGCTATGGTCTACCTTGAGGATGAGTCGGTCAACAAGGATCTTTGTGACAAGGGAACAATTCAGCAACTGATAGGTAAAATAGAGCATGTTCGGTACTGATGAAAGCTGAATAGTTACGAATTAGAGGTTGTGTTTAAAACATCTTTTCTGAAAATGTATTTTGTCTTGATAGCTGAGAAGCTCCTGAATATTTTCTTGAATTGTGCTTCATGTTGTTATAAATTAAGTTTCTTGACTGAAACATGAGCACTCATCCTTTAAACATTTGTTTTCTCAATTCAGATACCATTTCTTTATTTATTTTTCTTTTTTTAATGGGTTATTGTTTTATTCTTCTAGTAATAAGGTCATCACTTTCTGGCCAAGCATTTGGGAGTTGTTTTAAAAGAGGATAACATTACATTTTCCAGTGCACCTGACAACCAGAACACTGGGACACTGATATATACGGAAACATACACAGGAGATTCTTTTCTGATTTCTGATTCTTTTCTGATTTTCAGCTTAGAATTGACTATGTTAAATTGCTTTATCCCCAAAATACATACATGTAAGCACAGCGTGAAATTCAGAACCCCTTTTAAAAAAGCTTTTTACCTTTTGTTAAATAAATTTTTTAGAAAGTAATCTGCCAACCCTAACCTTTCCTGATTTGAAAAGTAGAGCTATTTTAGTCATATTCATATTCACTAATTGCCTTATGAGTAAGTGATATAGTGTGCTGGATGTCAATTAATTATAAATGCCTACTCAAAAACTCTTCTCTTTAAGTGCCTACTCTCCCATCATTAATAGAGTGGTGCTCTCTATTAATAATATGATAATAATAATATGATAAGCAAGGGGTTAGGGAAAAACATCCACTTTACTAATGATTTTGCTTAAGGTAACCAAACCTGAAAGCAGATTTTCTCACTTTCATGAACATTCCATTGTACAGAAGTCAGTCTAAGACCCCAGCCTCACTGGATAGAGTACAAGAAATATAATTCTCTATATGACCAGGAAGAAGTCTTAATCTTCTCTGGGTAGGAAAGGATAGGGAAATAGGAAATCAAATAACAAGCGTTCTTCTCTTAGGACCTTTTCCCTTTAACTTGTCAAAAGCTGATCTTTTATCATGTGAGAGTTGTTAGAGGCAGGGACCTTCTCTTACTGAATCTGACGGAGGATTCTGTAGTAGTAAAATCTCAACAAGTAGTAACTGCACTGTAAATGTAAATGCTTATACATGTTTTACTGGGATTACGAATGTACAGAGCAGGACACCAGGGACCTTGTCCTTAATGAGAACAAAAGAGAAGATGTATATCACAGAAAGATAGCATGTGTTACCCTGCACCATTAATGAGACTTGAGTCATAGAATAAATACCATAAAGATGAAAGGGTTCGGGTAGTTTTTCAAGGCTGGCAATTTTTTTTAATCTAGTTAACATTTACTGAGTATGTATTATTGACAGGATACTGTTCCAGCTACTTTAAATATACAACCTCATTTAATTCTTCTGATAATTCTTATCTATTTTATAGATAAGGAGGTTAAAGAACTTGCCAGAAGTTATACACCAGGGGCTGAGAGGAGGAGAATTAGGGAATTATTACTTAAGGGTAGAGGAAATTTTGTAAATTTGTGTCAGGCCCAGATTATGAATGGGTTTTAATATAATGCAGAAGGGTATAATTGAGTACAGAAAAGGTGCATTTACTGAGTGTCTACTATATGCCAGGCATTACCTCATCTCATTAAATCTTCATAATCCCCCTACTTGATAAAAATTATTAGTCATATTCTTACTAACGAAAGACATTTTTTAAAAGATTTTATTTATTTTTAGAGAGAGGAAAGGAGGGAGAAAGAGGGAGAGAAAATCAATGTGCAACTGCGTCACACACCCTCAACAGGGGACCTAGACTGCAGCCTAGGCATGTGCCTGACTGGGAATTGAAGCTGTGACACTTTGGTTCACAGGTTGAAGCTCAATCCACTGAGCCACACCAGCCAAGACACAAAAGACATTTTTATTCTCCCTAAATCATGAGAGTTAAGTCCAAAAAGGAGTAAAAAAAGAAGCCTGAGCCCTGGCAGGTGGCACAGTGGATAAGGTGCTGGCCTGTGAACCCAAAGGTTGCTGGTTCAATTCCTAGCAACCTTTGGCACATAACCAGGTTACAAGCCAGGTCTCCAGCCAGCTCTGTAGCTGGAGGCAGGTGAAAGGCAACCATTCATTGATGTCTCTCTCCCTCTCTGCCTCTCTCCCTTCCCTCCTCTCTAAAAATAATAAATAAAACCTTAAAAAAAAAGAAGCCTGACCGCTTCACATGCTCTCTGCCTACTATTCTCCTCCTCACTCTTTCTTTATGACAATTATTTTTATTCTCTTTTGTTTCTGATCATCTGATGAAAGTTATCAGCCCTGATCTGCATGTCAATACAAACAAAATTTTGCTGTGATTTATTTCATTGCATGAGAATTTGATCTACTATAAAAAATGTTTTAGTAATACAATAATAAAATTAAATTTTAAAAAATTGCTTAAACAAGAGAAAATAAGTTTTATAAAGAATTATTTCTCATTTTTATCTTTACTATTTTAATTTTTATGAAAAATTTTTTGAAGTTTTAAATTGTAAAATACATATAATGTTAAATTTACCATCTTAATCATTTTACAGTGTACAGTTCAGTAGTGTAAAGTTACATTCATGTTGTTTTGCAACCAACCTCCAGAACTCTTTTTTGTTTTTTGTTTTTTAAGGTTTTATTTATTATTTTTAGAGAGAGGGGAAGAGAGAGAGGCAGAGAGGGAGAGAAGCATCAATGTATGGTTGTCTTTCACCTACCTCCAGCTACAGACCTGGCTAGAGACCTGGCTTGCAACCTGGTTATGTGCCCTGGCTGGAAATTGAACCAGCAACCTTTGGGTTCACAGGCAGGTGCCTTATCCACAGTGCCACCAGCCAGGGCTGTCCAGAACTCTTTTTATCTTATAAATTAACAACTTCTGATTCCCTCCTGTCCCCAGCCCCTGGCATACACCATTCCACTTTCTATGACTATGAACTTGACCATTCTAAGTTCCTCATACTAGTGGAATCATATAGTATTTCTCTTTTTCTGACTGGTATGTTTCACTTAGCATAATGAATTGAAGTTTCATCTATGTTGTTAGAATTTTTTCCCTTTAATGTTTTATTAAAAATATTTTGATTTGAGCAATGCAAATTTACTGTCTTAAAGATCTGTAGTTCAGAAGTCTAACTTACACCTTACCAAGCTAAAATCAAGATATTGGCAGCACTGGTTTCTTTCTGGAGGCTCTAGGGGAGATGTGTTTTCCTGCCTTGTCCAGCTTTTAGAGGCCACCTGCAGTCCTTGGCTCACGGTCCCCTTCCTCCATCCTTCTTAAAGCCAGCAAGGCCAGTTGAGTTTTTCTCAGCTCACCTCGCTGGGTCACTCAGAAAACCCTCCATCTCCCTTTTAACAGATGGATAATATTCAATGGAGACTTGGGTTACTTCCACCTTTTGTTCTATTGTGAATAATGCTGGATGAACATGGATGGAAAAATATTTATTTGAAACCCTGGTTTCAATTATCTTAAGATTTATACCCAGAAGAAGAATTACTGGATTATATAAAAATTCTATTTTTAATTTTTTAAAAGAACTGCCATCCTGTTTTCTATAGTGGCTGCAGCATTACACATTCCCACCAACAGCGCACAAGTTCTCCAGTTTTCCCACATCCACTTGTTTTGTTTTATAGTAGCCATCCTAATGGGTATGAGGTGGTATTTGCTGTGATTTTGATTTGCATTTCCCTAATGATTAGTGATGTTGACCATCTTGACATTTGTATATCTTCTTTGGAGAAATGTCTAGTTAAGTTCTTTGCCAGTTTTAAAATGGGTTGCTTGGTTTTTGTTGTTGAATTTTAGGAGTTCTTTATATATTCTTGGGTATTAACCTCATACCGTATATGTGATTTGCAAATATTTTCTCCTAATCCATTAGTTACCTTTTCAGTCTGTTGATTGTGTCCTTTGAGACACAGAAATTTTCCATTTTTTCTGTCAAATTACTATAAAAATTCCTTATTGCTTATTCTTAATTTGTGTGCTAATCTTTTTATAAAAATTACTCTTTAGTTTCAATATTATTTTGTATTGGTTTCAGGTGTACATCATAGTGGTTCAACAATCATATACTTAACAAAGTGTTCCTTCTGATATTTCTAGTATCCACCTGGCCCTATACAGTTATTACAATATGACTGAGTATATTCCCTATGCTGTACTTCATATTCCCACAACTATATTTTAACTACCAATTTGTATTTATTAATCTCTTCACCTCTTTCAAAGTTGGACAATCTTAACAAGAACCTTTATTGAGTTGGGGTATGAGGCTGAGAGAGAGAGAGAGTCTTTGATGCAAAGGGACAGCATGAGCAGAGATGTAGCACTAAAATATGCATCATATGTTCAGAACTAGCTTAAGTGGAGTCAAACTTTTATGACAGTGAGTTTGTCTATCTAGTCAGGGCCAAGCTAGAAAGAGTTTTGAATGGCAGATAATAGTGTGAACACTACCCTCTTTAGGCATGGGGAGCCACCTCATGCCTATCTATAGGTTTTGATCTATAATGTATCTATAATGTGATTTTAGGAAGAATCTGGGAGAAATCTATCTGAAGATTTAGAATAGAACAAACACGGAATAAAGGCAGGGCATTAAAGGATACTGAAATATGAAGAAAATAATTCCGTATGAACATAATAACACGTGATATAGACAACAAGGAAAGTGACGTGCCTGCGCCAAGGGAGGAAGGGGAAGGAGATAACCTAGAAAGGAGAAGCTAGGCAGCCAGCTTGGATTTCTACAAGATGCTCCTGATGAAGGCCCACAGGCCCCTCTCTCCATGGCCTGCCTCTGCACTGGGCCTACCTGCAGGCTGATCGCCTGCTTCCCCCCATAATTCATCCTCACAGAACCAAGAATCGTCCCTTCTGGGCCAACTATGTGATTTCCATAGTCCTTCTACTTGGGAACATGGCTCCACACCATCTGCTAATGCCAGTGACCCCTTTAACAGAGGAAAAATGACTTGTTTCTCCTTTAGATCTTGAAGGAAAATTTATTCCTGAGGCAGAATTTATTTGTGAATGTCATTCCATCAGTGTAAGTGGCTGTTTTCAATCCCTTAACATTCTGATTAGAAGCCAAAGAGAGACTTTTTTCCTATCCTCATCTGAAGACATGCTTATTGATTTTAGAGTGTGGTAGGGAGAGAAACATCAATGTGAGAGAAACATCGATCAGTTGCCTCTCTTATGTGCCCTGGCCCCAGGACAAGCCCACAAGCTGGGTATATGCTCTGGAATTGAATGTGCTACCCTTCAGTTTATAGGACAACGCTCCAACCCACTGAGTCACCCGGTCAGGGTCAAAGGCAAGACTTTAAAAACATGGGAATACTGCTCTCTAAAGTTGTTGAAGATACTTTTGCATAAACATAAGGAGTGGACATAAGGAAGAAGTAACAAGAAAAGAAAACGTACTTATAGAGGTCTTCCACCTTTGCTTAAAACTGACTCTGTGAACAATGAGAAAAAGATAAGGCAAGCAATGAGCAGACATTTGGGTCATATATTTGCAAAGGCACTCATTTCTGCCTCATGAAACTGCATATTTTTAAATGGTTTTGTTTACTGAGCAAAGAATCGGGCTGTTAGGACATCTTAATGGCACTCCATTAATTCTATACTAGAAATTCTATAGAGATGGGACCACTGATTTATTGAGAGCTCAAATTATCCATTTGTCATCTTCTGTCTACATCTTCTAGGCATTTATGCAATGAAAACAGTCCCTTTTAAAATTGTTTCTCCAGCTGAAATTTTATAAGGATTTCAAAATAGTAATTGATCAAAATAAAAATATACTATCCAGTAACTTTATATTCTTTAAATTTTTTCATACCAGGAATCTTTAAAAATATAACAAGCAAGTGTAATGACAAGGAAGAGGCTATTATTTTGGAAATTCAGTCCGATATATTACTTATCTTATCTGGTCTTTGTGAAAATAATATTCCTAGGAAGGTATGTATGTCCATGAATCAAAGTTTTATTTAGATCTCCCAATTATTTATCACTATAAACTTTTTCTTAGTAAGTGTCCATAAATGTTAGTGTTCTTTAATCTTGTGAAGATTTAACTTAATATTCTTTTCACAGGGTATAATTATATACAGTAAAATACAGATCTTAAGTATATAGTTCAATAGGTTTTGAGGAATGTATATACTCATTCAACTGATGCCCTCATTAAAATATAGAATATTGCCCTCACTGGTGGCACAGTGGATAAGGCACCAGCCTGCGAACTGAAAGGTTGCTGGTTCAATTCCCAGTTAGGGCACATAACCAGGTTGCAAGCCGGGTTTCCAGCCAGGTCCATAGCTGGAGGCAGGTGAAAGGCAACCATACATTGATGACTCTTTCCCTTCCCCTCTCTCTAAAAATAATAAAAAATAAAAAATCTTTTAAAAATATAGAATATTGGTATCTCCCTATAAAATTCATTCATGCCCATTAGCAATCATTCTCCCACTTGCCATAAGGAAACTGCTGTTCTGATTTCTATCCCCATAAATTAGTTTTGCCTATTCTTTAACTTTATATTAATGGATCACAGTATTTACTTTTATATCTGGCTCCTGTCATCCATCATATTCCTGAAATATATCCATATTGTTGCATGTCTTAGTAGTTCATTCCTTTTTATTACTGAATAGTATTTCATTATATAAATATACTAAATTTTGTTTCCCCTATTCATAAACACTTAGATTGTTTTTATTTGGGACTATTATGTGTAAAGCATCAATGAACATTATTGTACTGTTCTTTTTGTGGACATAACCTTTCATGTGTTTTTGGGTAACTAGTAATATAGATGCATCATAAAATAGGTACATGTTTTAAAGAAACTGGCAAACAGTTGTACCATTATAAATGCTCTTTTGGGTTTGAATCAGGTTCATACCTAAAACTACATTAGAAAAAGAGCTAATTTCCTTTGATCTTTTTAAATTATATAGCAAACTCTGAGTCTCAGAAATTGATAACTTAAATAGCAAAAGACAGAATTGGAAAGATTAAAATAAAAAGTTATGAGGGTTTCAATAACAGAATCTTAGAGAAAGGCATCAGGAACAGCAAACTCCAAGCTTTGATACAACTTCTTATATTCTACTACCCTGTGCCTGTGCTCTTCTGAGAAAATACTCAGTCTTGCTTACTGCAAACGAGAACTGAACAACAAGGCAATGAGAAAGGTAATTGGTAAAGGACAAATATTAACTGGTAAAAACTTCATGTAAATTATTAAAGGTTAACTACTGTTTACATAGTAATTTGGCTTTTGGGAGTATTAGAAAATCATCTATGATAGAATTTTAGCTTCAAATTATTTGTTGCTGTCTAGTATTCATCTGACATTATTGACTACATTGATTATAATGTAGAAGAAAATCATGGAACAAATCTTATGGTTTATTTTTCTAAAAGATGGAGAAAGTGAAAAAACATATAAAGAAACATTAAGCTGGGGTATTGATTGATGCCCTCTCTTAAAATGATTAGCTTTACAATAGTTTGTCTAAATTCCTGAAAACAAGTGAGTACAAATTCAGAAACAAAAATCTGTATTAAAAATACTATTTTCCTAACAATGTTGTATTTATCTGATTTTAAAAAAAGTTTTAGGGGACAGGATAAAATGGGGAAGAAATGTGTTTATTTATTTCAAGAAATAATTTTAAATAAATCTCTTAGGAAAATTTTGGAACTGAAGGAGTGGATATAATTCTTCATGTAATGAAAACAGACCCCAAGAAGTTTCAAAGTGGATTAGGCTATAATGTGCTTCTTTTTAGTACATTGGATAGCATTTGGTGAGTATTATTGTACTCAAGTTAGATGGAATCACAGTATAAGAAAATTAATTCAGATACATATGCCAATTCTCTCAATGCCAGAAATGACATTTAACAATGTCCTTTGGAAGGTAATATTGTCTGCCTCTCAAATATAAAACAATTCTTGTATCTAAACTTAAATTCTTGTTTTTGTGATTTGAACCCATTCTACATTGGCCTGGTCTGGGAAAACACTAGCATCTACTCATACAATATTATTCTTATACTTGAAGACTGTTGAATTCCTCATTTATCTTTTCTTCAGGGAGTGAAAACCAATTGAGTAGGTATATCCTAACCAATATTGGCATCCCAACTTTGTAGCATTTCTAAGGGTAAAAAAATACTTCTTTTCTTAATACTAATTTACTAAATTACTTGTTTTATATATGATTAACAATGTATTTCTTTAGTCTTACTTGGGTGATATTCATAAAAGTCACACAGCAGCACATAAGAAACACTGATGACTGCAGATCAAATGAACGTAAAAGACATATATGGAACATTCTGCTCAATAGCAGGAGAATGCATATTCCTTTCAAGTGTTGTGATATTGTGATTTATAAAAGGGAATATAAATTTGACCCATTCCTAGTACTGAGTTCCTGAAACACTTGTAATTTCTTAGTCAATAAGAGCAATGGGAACATCTATTGATATAATATTTGGTCTTTTATTCTCAGTTCTTATAATAGCTCCAGAATAATAAACAACTGTTATTCATAGCAAGTCTTTTCAACCACATCTGAATTCCATTAATAAGGTGATTTTTGATAAGTCCTTAGGTAGCCACAGAATAAGGCTAGTTGACAGAGGAACCAACCATATATTTGAATAGAGAGTTGGAAATGTCACCCCAGCCTCAACCTCCAGGGAGGGACGGAGGCTGGAGACTGAGCTTAGTCACCTCTGGCTAATGATTTAATCAGTTATGCCTACTTAATGAAACAGCCATAAAAACCCTAAGCTACAAGACTGAGAAAGCTTCCAGCTTGTTGAACCCATGGTCTCTGAGGATGGCATGGAGCTTCTCCCATACTTTGCACTATGCACCGCTTCCATCTGGTTGTTTCCTGGTTGTGGGGCTTATAACAAAACAGTAACCCAGTAATTAAGGTTTTCCTTAGTTCTATGAGCCTCTTTAACAAATTTCCCATTTCAAGGAGGGGTGGAACACCTGATAGCTGATAGCTGATTGGTCCAAAGCACAGGTGGTAGCTTGGCCTGGAATCCAATGTGGGGGCAGGGAGGCCGTGCAGCCTGTGGGACTGTGAGCTCTGATGCTAATTCCACGTAGAAAGTGTCAGAATTGAATCGAACTATGGGTCACCCAGCTGGTGTCTGCCAAGAATTGGAAATTTGATTGGTGTGGGGAAAACCCCACATATTTGGTGGCCAAAAGTGAATTATTGAGAGTATAGGGTTGAGGGAGACACAGAAGGGTTTTTTTAAATAAGTGCACATGCAATATTCTCTCAGTTAATTCATGTGCCAGGTCACAAAACAAGTCTTAACAAATGTAAGAAGACAGAAATAATTTCCAATGTCTTTTCTCACTACAATGGAATAAAACTAGAATTGAAAAACAAAAGAAAAACTCATAAATTAATTAACCATCATGTTATGTTGAAATAACCACTGGGTCAAAGACAAAAACAAAAGGGAAATTATAAAATTTCTCAAGACAAACTAAAATGGAAATATATCATACCAGAACTTATGTAATACCACAAAGATAGTACTATGAGGAAAGCTTACAGTGATAAATGCCTGCATTGAAGAAAGATTTGAACAACCTAGTTTTAAACCACACAGAACTAGAAAGCAAAGAACAAACCAAGCCCTAATTAGCAGAAGAAAGGAAATAATAAAGATTATAGCAGGTAAGTGAAGTAGATAATAGGAAAAAATCAACAAAATTAAATTGGTTTTTTTGAAGGATAACAAAATCTACAAACCTTCAGCTAGACTAAGAAAAAAAAAAAGATAGATTAAAATTATCATTGAAAGAGAAAACACTGCAGCACATTAGATTATAAAGTACTGTTATAAATATATGCCAACAAATTAGACAACATAGAAGAAATGGGTAAATTCCTAGAAACATACAACCTACCAAGACTAAGTCAAGAAGAAATAGAAAGTCTAGACCAATAACAATAAGAGGATTGAATCATCAGTGAAGATTTCTGAACAAAAAAGCCTGGGAACAGGTAGTTTCACAGGTAAACTTTACCAAATATTTCAATAATTAATACCAATTCTTTATATATATATATATATTTTAATTTTATTGTTGTTGTATTATATCCATCCCCTTTTTGCTCCCCTCTGTCCCCCTCCCCACCCACCCATTCCCCCCAAGGTCAATCCCCGTAATACCAATTCTTAAATGATTCCAATTCTTAAACTTACAAATTCATTTTATGAGAACAGTATCACCATTATACAAAAGCCAGACAAAGACAATATAAGAAAAAAAATTGTAGACCAATACCCCTAAGGAATACAGATGCAAAAATCCTCTAAACTATACTAGCAAATTGAATTCAACATCACATGAAAAGGGTCATACACTGTGACCAAGACAAAATTACATACTCATCTCAATAGATGCAGAAAATACATTTGACAAAATTTAACATGCTTTTGTGAGAAAAACTCAATTAAGGTAGAGAAGGAACATATCTCAACAAAACAAGGTCATCCACAACTAACATCACTGTCAGTAGTGAAAAGCTGAAAGTTTTTTTTCTAAGATCTATAACAAGGCAAGAATGCCCACTTTCACCCTATTCAATATGTACTATAAACTCTGGAATAAAAGGCATCCAAGTCAGAAAAGGAGAAGTAAAATTACCTGTTTGCAGATGACATGAACTTAACGTAGAAAACCCTACAGAATATACCAAAAAAATTCATTAAAATGAATAAATTCAGTAAAGTGGGATACAAAATCAACATTAAAAAATCAGGTGCATTTCTACAAACCAATGATGAGCTATCTGAAAAGGAAATTAAGAAAACAATTGCAACTACAACAGCACCAAAAAGCGTAAAAAAAACTTAGGAATAACATAACCAAGAAGGTGAAAGACTTATACACTGAAAACTGAAATACTGATGAATAAATTAAAAAGACTTTCTGTGGTCATGAATTGGAAGAATTAATATCATTTAAATTCCCAAACTACCCAGCGATCTATAGATTCAATGCAATCCCTGTAAGAATCCTAAAGATGCTTTTATGGAAATAGAGATTATAGTGCCTATAATTTTGTTTTTAGATAATATTTTTTAAATTTTTATTGTTGTATTACATTCATCCCATTTCCCCCCACTGCTCTCCCTTTCCTCACCCTTCCCGAACTCCCTCTCATATGTTTTCCATGTCCATGGGTCATCCATGCTAGTTCCTTAACCAAACTGTTTCCCTTTTTTGCCCCTTTCTCCCCCTCCCCTCTGCACCCTGAAAGTCTGTTTCTTGTTTCCATGCCTCTGGTTCTGTTTTACTTGTTTGTTTTGTTCATTAGTCTCCTGTAATGAGTGAGATTATATGGTATTTATCTTTCACTGACTGGCTTATTTCACTAAGCATAATACTCTCCAGTTCCATCCATGTTGTTGCAAAAGGTAGGAATATTGTCTTTCTTTCTGCTGTGTAGTATTCCATTGTGTAAATCTACCAAAGTTTTTTGATCCCTCCATCCACTGAAGGGCACTTAGGCTGTTTCCAGCACTTGGCTATTGCAAATAGCGCTGCTATGAACATAGGGGTACATAGGTTCTTCTGAATTGGTGTTTCAGGATTCTTTGCATATGATTCTAGCAGTGGAATCACTGGGTCAAAAGGCAGGTCCATTTTTTTGTTTTTTAAGGAAATTCTGTACTGTCTTCTATAGTGGCTGCACCAGTCTGCTTTCCCACCAGCAGTGCACCAGGGTTCCCTTTTCTCCACATCCTTGCCAGCACTTGTTGTTTGGTGATTTGTTAATGATGGCTATTCTGGCAGGTGTGAGGTGGTATCTCATTGTGGTTTTAATTTGCATCTCTGGGCCCCTTGTATGTCTTCCTCAGAAAAGTGTCTATTTAGGTCCTTTGCCCATTTTTTAATTGGGCTGTCTGTCTCCCTGGCGTTGAGTCATATAAATTCTTTATATATTTTGGAATTAATAATAAAGTATTATGTACTTAAAAATTTGTCAAGTGGGTAGATCTCATGTTGTGTTCTTATTACAAAACAAGCAAAAAATCCTCAAAGGAACACAAGGAAACTTTTAGGAGTGATGTTTTTATTAACCTGGACCATAGTGTTAGTAACACAAGTGTACTTATGTGTCCAAACTCATTAAATTGTATACACTAATCATATGCAGATTTTTTGTATTCCAATTATACCTAAATAAAGTTGAATACTAATTTCCATATGATCAAGTAAGTATTTTTACCCATTGCAAATCCACTATTTAGAGAGAGAGAGAGCAGGACTACTCAGGTTTCATCCAGATACACACTGACAGTGGTACTAATCTAGTTTCTTTTTTTACTATAGAGAAGAAAGATACAGTGATAACATGAAAACCTGATCCTAAGTTTCAGTGGCAAATTCTTATTGACCAAAGCATTGTATTTAGCATAGTAAAATATTCAGGAATGAGCATTAATATCCCTTACTATCTACCAATGTATTGGGATTCAGATGTTACTGTAGAAAATGTCTTGATATTTTCTTCTTCCTTTATTTAATGCATCACAATTATACTGATAAAAATTAATAGGTGATAGTTTTATTTATTTGTGTCTTTTATTATAATAAAATCTCAAAACCCTTTGGATAAGAGATAAGGTAGAAATAACAAGTAAGTAATAAATTAGTGTTTTAATTGGTGATACCAGCCATCTGTTCTCTTTCCTGTTTTCAGGAACTTAAACTGAGGTAAGTTCTAGAATGTAGTTTACATTGATGTCATAAAATAAGTTAGGAAGTATTCTTTCTTTTATATTCTTTTTAAATTGAATTTATTGGGGGTCACATTAGTTAATAATTATATCAGATGAGAGTGTAAAATTCTGTAATACCCCTCATCTTTTATATTCAATAAGGTTGTTATTATATATTTCTTAAATAATTAGTGTAATTCACCAAGTAAGTCATGTGTGCCTAGAAGGCTTTGTAGAAAGGTTCTGAAATATAGCTTTCATTTTTAAAATATATAATATAATATAATAACATATCTGTTAAGATTTTTTACTCCTTCTTGTATAGGTTCTGGTAAGGTGTACTTTTCCAGGAATTTGTTCATTTTTGTGTAAATGTTCAAATTTACTGTCATGTAGTTGTTTGTAATAACCTCTTTAGTATCTTTTTTTTTTTTAATTTTATTGTTGTTGTATTACATCCATTCCCTTTTTGCTCCTCTCTGTCCCCCCCACCCACCCACCCATTTACCTTGTTTAGTATCTTTAATGTCTGTAGGACACAATGTGATGCCTTTCTTTTCCTTTCTTGGTATTAGTCGCTTCTTCCTTCTCTCTATTATTTTTCCCTAATAGTTTTCACCAGGAGCTAATCAATAATTATCCCTTTTCAAGTAATGAGTTTGTGTGCTTTGTTGATTCTGTTTTATATAGTTTTACATTTCATTAAGTTCTGTGTTCTTTATCTTGCATTCGATTGTACCTTTTCTATTTCTTGAGATGGATACTAGAATTGCAGATTTTCAACCTTTCTTCTGCTCTAATATATCCATCTAAGCTGTAAATTCTCTAATCATAAGGTTTAGCTCCAACTGTGTTTTACTGTGTCCTATTTTGTCATCTCTAAGTTCAGATTATTTTCCAATTTTCATTGTGATTTTCTTTTTTGACATTTGGAACATTAAAATTATGTTACTTCATTTCTGAACAAATGAGGACGTTCTATTTTTTTTTATTGTAATTGTTATGACTTAAAGAGGTAAAAGACAGCCCATAATAAGCATCCGCAAGTACTAACTCAATGTGGGAAGAGCATGAGGTGGTAAAACCTAGAACCACCTGACTGGGAGGGGCCAAGATGACGCCCTTATGCACCAACTCCCCAACCACACAAACACACACACACACACACACACACACACACACACACACTCTCACATCAAAAAACAGGCAATAGAAATAAGGGTCTTTCCCTTTTTTTTAAAGAAGGAGCCATAGTTAGATAATACTGAACTATAAATAATTAAGTAATAGCCATATTAAATAGGAAAAGGGCACAAAGTTGACTCCCCAAGCTTACAATGCCCAGGACACAGAAGGACATTAGCCTCTGTTACTCTTCAGCAGCAGCTGCAACAGCAGCTCATTCGGCCCGAATCCATCCCCGCCCAAGAAACATGGAGAGCAGCCCCTGCTAGTCCTTGCTGCAGCCTCATCCCTCACCCCTGTAAGCACACAGGGCTCAGCAGCAGCACTTCAGCAAATAACCTCAACTGCAAAGACTCGATGAAATGAAAAGCCATCAAACGAGGCATACCAACACTGAAAGAGACGACGAATGGATAAATTTTGAAGAGGCAGTTACTAGAGCAACCAGAGGAGACCTTTCAGGAGAATGAACATCATGAAAGCAAAGGAGCATGTTGCATCTACAAGAAAAGAAATAGGCAATTATGAAAAAGAATTGATTCTAGTTATGAAATAGTTGAAATTAAACTACACTGACAAAGTCTCTTCAAAGTTCAATTTTTAAGCAAAAAAAAGTTTTGATTTCAAGGAATAAAGAAAAATACTCTAAAAATTTTGATAGAAATAAACTGACAAGTTAGCTTAACAATAAAGTTTGTTAAATTAATAATTTCCTTTTTATTTAAGGTGCTGCATTTTGGCTTGTTATGCCTCAGAGGATTACTTCCTTGAAAAAGAGGGCATTTTTCTTCTTTTGGATTTATTGGCAGTAAGTATGATTTTATAACAATTCTGAAATTAAAATGTCTTTATTAAGCTTATCACAAAACATTCTGTAATTAAATATACTCCCAAAGTATTCAAATGTTTATTTTAATTAAAATCCCTATTAGAAACTTGTAGTATATGTTGGCATAATAAAGGCTCTGAAATTTTGTTTTATGGGATTTTTCCCCCCACAAACCTTTAAAGGAACAGTTCGTGAAGTGCTAGACTATGTCAAAACCTATCATTTTTTATTTATAACTGTTAGCATCTTCTCTTAGTATTGAAAGTTAAGGCCACATTAGTGAAGGGAGTAAAGATCAGTTATTAAAATAACTCACCTTGATAAATAAGAATGAGTCATAACCAGAAACCCTTGGAAAGTTCAAGAAACTGAACATGTACAGAAGAATATCTGTGTAGCTGTGCTCCTGTAGTCCTGAATGATGTAGAGTTCAGCATGTTTCTCTGAACGCAGTACAAGCCTGCCCAGAGGCACATGGTGCTGTGTCAGGAATTCTCAAAGTCCCAAAATTAATTGGGCACAGAATCTTGCTTTTACCTAAATATTTGGACCTGAGGAGTTATATTAAACATGTGTACATATATTATTCAAATTTTATATTAAATTTAAAATTAGACGACTTCAGAAACATTTCTCACTTGTGTTCACTCTCATTCACCATTAGGAGATACAAAGACTGGTAGGAAAAGTCATATAGCCTAATAATTGTGAGTATAGGCTGGAGTCCACTATGTGTTAGCTGTGTAACCTGGACAACTTAGTTTACATCTCTGATATCAACTTCTTCAAAACAAATAACACTATTTACTTCATACACTATTGCAGGATTATGAGTGATTACTTATATGCATACATATATATGAGGTCTGTCTGGAAAAAGTCTAGCCATTGTTAACATAAAAAGAATGGTTTTGCCCTGGCTGGTGGCTCAGTGTATAAGGTGCCGACCTGCAAACCCAAAGATCGCTGGTTCAATTCCCAGACAGGGCAACATAATCAGGTTGCCAGGACAGGTCTCTCCAGCCAGGTCTGTAGCTGGAGGCAGGTGAAAGGCAACCAAACCTTGATGTCTGTCTCCCTCTCTGCCTCTCTCCCTTCCCTTTCTTTAAAAATAATAAAATCTTTAAAAAAGAAAAAGAATGATTTGTGGGACATCAGGGTAACCTGGCAACCAAGGAGAGTGGCCTAGAATGTGCATGTGTGAACAGCCCCACAGCAAAGAATTATTTGACCAAAATGTCAATACCAAGAAACTTTGTCAACTATTTTTTATGCAATGCAATGAGTCACAATACCTTCTTCATACACTGCACAAATCTTTTTCTGTGCTCAATTGCATTTTTACCTTTCTTAAAATAATAAAGATGTGCCAGAAATGTTGCTTATCTTTTTCTATCTTCAATATTAAAAGGCTGAACAAAATTTCACCAAATTTTGCTGTGTTTTTAATGAATGCTGATATGACAGCTGTCACAATACAACCTAATATCTAACAGAATTGTTTTGGTGAAGTTAAAGACAACTAAGCACTACTTGAGTCATTTTGGAAGATTAAGTTCTCAGTTCCTTAAGAATGAATCTGAGACACCGCAAGCAGGAAAAGCGCCCGCAGCTCCGGCCTGGCTTCCCTTTTACTACTTGAGTCAGAAAATAACAGAAAAATAACCAAAATTTTAGCCAACCCAATATTTATTCAGTGTACAATAGCTAATAGTAGTTAAATGTTATCAAGAGTTTACTATGTGATGAGCAGTCTCATGTAACGCATCATAACAACTCTAAAGCAGGTAAATATTATTTTTCTTCATTTAACAGAAGAGGAAACTAATAACATTCATAACTCAAACAGCAGGTTACATGTGGAGGCCATTGCTATGGATCCCTTTTCTCCACCTACCTTTTGGTTTGCTGAAAATTAGTTTAACAAAACAGAGGAAATATGCTTGATAATTTTTCCTAAATTCTTAAATACTCTTTTATGAATGCTTATTTCAAAATACAAAATTATACCTCATAGAGTTGTTTTCAAATGTGCCTATCACTTGCAGTTACCATCAGTTCTTCTCTTAGTAACGATGGGATTACAGCTACTATGGACCTTTACGAACATTAAAGCATGTAAATTGGAATTTCTAATGTTTGAAAATTTATTCATTACAATGGGCATCTGTTGTTTTGATTTGTTTTTTTATTCTCACCGAGGACATTTTTCCATTGCTTTTAGAGGGTGAGGAGAGGGGAGAGAAACATCAGTGTAAGAGAGAAACATCAATTGGTTGACTTCCATAAGCACCCCAACTAGGCATCGAACCCACAACCTATGTATGTGCCCTGACCTGGAATCAAGCCACAACCTTTCTGTTATGGGATAATGGCTCCAACCAACTGAGCCACCCTGGCCAGTGCAGTGAACATTTGTTTTAATGGGAGATTAGCACCAATCATACTCAAGTAGAGTTTCAATTTTATAATGCAATCATTTAGAAGAAACCTACTGATTAATATAAATGTTTCTCCCTTTTTAAGGTAATAGTTTTAATATGTATTTCAACTTTTTCTATTTCTTGCAAAAGTTGAACCAAAAAAAATTCTGTAATCTAATACTTGGAATCATGGTTGAATTTTGTGATAATCCCAAAACTGCGGCTCATATCAATGCTTGGCGGGGGAAGAAGGACCAAACAGCTGCTAGCCTTTTAATTAAACTGTGGAGAAAGGAGGAAAAAGAACTAGGAGTAAAGCGTGATAAGCATGGGATGATTATTGGTGAGTGTATGTATAATTGTTAGTACAAGCAATTAGATGCATATATTTTAAAAGAGATCTTTAAAATAGTAGTCAAGCAATAGAAGCAAATAACAGTATGGTGGTACCAGAGGGGAAGGGAGTTGGGGGAGGATGACAAGGGTAGAGGGAGGTCAAATATGTTGGTGCTGGAGGGAGTCTAGACTTTAAGATGAGCCCGCAGTGCAATATGCAGATGACGTATTGTAGAACTGTAAATGTGAAACTGATATAATGCTATTATTAACTTATGTAATGTTTTATTAACCTATGTCATGCTACCCTAATAAACTTAGTTTAAAATAAAGAAGATATTGGGAAAGGACTTTCACCCCTTTGTTTAAAGTTCTTTTACAGGGGTTTGCATATCTTGCCATCATAAAATAAGAATATTAGTAGCAGATTCATATTTTTATAGAAATTTTCAGGGATGGTATCTAATTATATTCTTAACTTGAAGAAACTAACAGTGTTTCCTAAAGAAGCTGCTTTGGGCTACCTGCTTTTACAAATAGATTCAGTAATATTTCATTTATCAATAAAATTTGGGATATAAATAGAGTACTTGTAAACAATTTTAATAGTTATTTTGCACTTTGGTTGATTCATATTTATATAATTTACTTTATATGAAGTAACTTTTCTAAATAAAAATAAATCAAGTGTTTCATATATTTTAATTACTAGATTGTAAGTTAATGAAGTTTACAAATCAGAATTTGTAATTCATTTATCTATTCTACAGTGCTACATTACATGTTCGAAACCTCTTAATACTCTTATTATGGTTTCATCTAAACAGTTAGTATTCTTTCTTTCTTATCCTCACCCAAGGGTATGTTTATTGATTTCAGAGAGGGAGGGAGAGAGAGAGAAACATTGATGTGAGAAAAAAACATTGATGTGAAAGAGAAACATGATCAGTTGCCTGCCATACACACCCTAGCTGGCAATAAATAGAACATGCAACCTAGTACATGCCCTGACCAGGAATCAAACCCGCCACCTTTTGGTATAGGGGATGATACTTAACCAACTCAGCCATCTGGCCAGGGCAGTATTATTTATTTTTCAATGAAAATACTTCCCCTTTAACTTCTGATTATTTATATCCTCAATCTGATTTTCTTATTCCTGGGTTTTGATCTATCACGTCTTACAATAATTTTTATATTTATATGTAGAAACCCAAAGCAAAAGATATCATATCATTGTTAAACTGACATTGTTCAAAGTCTGGACTTCAAAATTAGTGAAATTACATAATAGTTTCACTCTTTAAAACATAATTTGGTGAAATTTTCATATCTTAACATAATAAAAACGAAAACTGTTAAGTTTTGCTACAAAATCAGGAAGAAATCACAGGTTACTTATACTTTCAAAGAGTAACCGCGTATATGGCACTATTTTACTGTGTTATATAATGTTTTTATGTATTTTATGATGTCTGGCGTAAAAGCTCACAATTAAGGATTATTTTACATGGTTTTTATCCATCCCTTCTATGTTTTCATAACATTTAATGATTAGATACAAAGAGACCTCTATTTACTAGTTTTCAAGAAGAGCAAACAATCATGCCCCTGCCTGCCAACTGCCCGACGGTTGCGGTTATGGACGTTGCAGAGAACATTAGAGCAAAAATTTACGCTGTGCTCGGCAAACTAGGTAAGAAGCTGCTTGTCAGGTTGACAAGAGCCTCACTGTTTTTGCTAAGTATGTAAATTGATTTTGCTTTGGAGCCCATTTTAAAAACACGATGAACGAAAATCCCTTTATACAGATGCGTGCATGTTCCATGGTGATACCAATATCCCGGCTACACCCCTGAGCTAGTAAATCAGGGTGTGGGACCCAAACAGCAGTATTTTTAAGCCTCCTCCAGCAATTCCAATGCACAGCCAGGATGAAAGGCAGTTCCTTTAGATGACTGGGCCTCAACAGTAGAATCTGAATCACCTGAGTATTTTTAAGTCCTGATTTTTACTAAGAAAAAAGTTCTCACTCTTCAGGTTCTCAAGGTACAATATCGTGGTCTGACCACCGCACAGACATGTTGCTCTTTAATGACTGGATAAGGATGACCTGCTAAGGTTTGTTATAGGAGGAAGTCAGAAGCTCACAGAGCAACTGTTCATAAAACAAAAGGAGTTCAAAAGTAACTGTTTGCATTTTTTATGATATGTATATATATATATGTATATGTTTAAATCACTCGCTCTATTAAAGCAAGTCTCTCTTTTCAACTTTGTTTAGATTTTGAAAATTTACCTGGCCTATCTACTGAAGATTTTGTCACCCTTTGTATCATACATAGATATCTTGATTTTAAAGTGAGTACCTTCCTAACCTTATTAAAATATAGTACGGCAAAAAAAATCAATTGGGAGATAAAAGATCTGTTCCTAGTTGTGAACATTCACCCATGTGTACTATGCAGGTTTTATTTTTCATTTTGTATCTGGTGCTATTGTTTAAAACGTACAAAAAATAATTGCGTATTTTCTATGGGATAAGATTTCATCCAACTCTTAGTTTGTGAAAAAAAGATGGGTGTTACTGAGATAGAGCTATTAAGAAGTTTAACAGTATGTTTAAAATATAATTTCTTCTCTTTATAGAACATTAGAAGCTAGAATTAAATAAATTATTGCTTATTAAAATAAATTATTAATACTCATTAGAGTATTATTTTATCACTAATTTATATGATGATAAAATATAACAGCTTACCTTGCTGGTTATATTTTGGTAAATAAATGCTTTTGAAGTTTAAGATATGTCTTTTCAAAGTAAACATTTTCTTCTACCATGTATTAGTCTACTGTATATTTGAATGTTGTAAATGAATAAACTATTTTCAAATGAAAATAAGACTAAGTTTTATCCCTATCTTGGATATATAAATTTTTCTTTAAATTTAAATGTACTCAAGCACATTAATCTCCAGACAGCCCAGAATATGCTATGGAGCTATCAGTTTGATAGAACCATGGAGTTTAAGAACTTAAGATACAATTACTAAAAAAAAAAAAAAAAAAAAAGATACAATTATTACGTTAGTAAGAAGGTAAAGAGGAGCAGGGCCACATTTCTCAGGGTGGTGAGGTTCTAGGGTTCCAGGAAGTCCTGTGTTCATTGTCCTATAAATTCAGCTTGACTCATTCTTTAATATAAAGCTTTAGGAATGAAAATGTCGGTAGCGTAGGAGAATGAGAATAAAAACATCAGTTTCTGCAGCTTTGAAAAGTGACTGTAAACCAGAGGGCAATGATGATGGCAGTGAACTGGACTTGGGTAGCAGAGCCTCATCCATGAATACCTTTATCATTGAAAAACATTGGGTAACTTCTGAAAACTCACACATAACTGGTACTCCAAATCATTCCCAACACACTTAATTTACTCTTAAGGAGTACGTTAGGAAAAGCTGGTTCGTTAAGTGTTACCTTTGGAACAACAATTACAATGGAGTATTACCTAAAATTAGGTCTTTTATTTTCAGCTCATTTAACTTTGTTAACTTTGTTATAATAGATTGGAGAAATATGGAATGAAATATGTGAAGAAATAAAATTAGAAAAGTTAACACCAGTTACTACAGATAGAAGTATTTTGGAAGCTATTACAACAGCTTCAGAAAATATTGGAAAGATGGTTGCTTCTCTCCAACGCGAGATGATTGAAAGCCAAGCACGCCAAGATGTACAAAATGAACAAAAAGTTTATGCAAAAGTAAGCTGCAAATACCAATGAGTCCCAAGATAATAATTTCATTGTATAATCTAGTTGAAATTCTCCTAGGATATATTTGCCTCACTTGTGAATGTTTCAGCACTTCAAGTTATTTTGTAGTTTTCTCTTATGTTACTTTCTCTGTCTTTGTGCAGTTTTTAAAGGCACTATGGAGTTAAGAGCTTAAGATACTTAGTTACTATATTCAGTGCTGTTTTATGGTATTATAATCTGATTTCTACAGGCTTACATTTCAAAAGGTAAAGAATCACAAGACACTTTTTTTTTTTTTTTTTTTTTTTTTTGAAATGGCAAACAGAATTCCAAAAAATTGTTGGCTATTTTAATGTACACATTTTGGAAATTCTGGAAAATGGTGTCTCTCTATGACTAGAGATACAGCTCACGGAGAAAGTGGGTCCTCAGCCCTGACCCTGTAATAAGCCCTGACTGGCATGCCAACCACAGGCACTTCGATAAGCTGCAGCCTCATGTCAGTACCAAACACTGGGAAGGTTCTGGAAGTCCAGAGATAAACTGGTCTCTGACTTCAGCTGGTCAGAAAAATCCTGTGAGGAAAACACAAGCCATTTTCCTAAAGCTTTACCGCACCGGTGGGAAACTGACACACCAGAAGCATTTGAGCAAATAGGTTATGGCTGTTTAAATTAACTTGTCCACAGACACAAAGATAATGTACATTCCTCATTTATACTTGGTGATCCTTTACAACTACATTTACATATTTTTTAAGTGAAAGCCTTTAAGGTGATTTCCAGAATGTTTTCTATGGCCTGCTCCTTTCACATGGAGTATTAAAATGTACATATTCAGCCTAATGGAAATCCGGATGCACCTATGCATTTTGCTCTCTTTTAGACACCACCTTGCTTGAAAGTTTTGCTAAGGATTTTTATTGTATCTGTGCTGCCATTTAACCCATTTATTTGCTGCTAAGTGGGTGGCCCTGTTGGAAGCCCTGCTACCTCGTTCTGTTGAATGACATAATGGGCTCTACGAACTATCTGTTGCTGATACATTGGTTATTGCTGATGTGTTATCAGGGCTCTGATGCCACTTAAATTTTAGAAGTTACTTCATTAAATATGCTTAGGTTCGTGATTTAAACATTTTTATGTGTGTGGCTTAAATTTGGTAGTATAGTTTACACCAACCAAGGACCTGTGTCCTTTGATTATATACTTAGGCACTAGCCTGTTGCTAAGTATAATCTTTGCAGTTTGCTAGTAGTTACCTCCCTAGACCACGTCACCACAGCAAACTCAGCACTCTCACAAAAGTGTTTGTCTAGCTGCAGTCAGAGATTCAAAGTAGTTTTACCCATATAATCTGGCTTAAACTATATCAGTAGCAGCAGGAATCTATTTTCCCCTGTGAATCTGTTGTTGGGTCATTCATATATTTTGTTCTGGACTGTTATCCATCTTCACAACTCATCATCATGTAAAAGCAATCAGTCTTACTGAGAATGTTGTTATTTTGATGTTTTTACAATAGCACTTTGTATTACATTTCATGGGAAACAATTCAAACCCTAGATACAATGAAGGATTTTTTTTTCCATTTTAATACTTTTGTTCTTTTAAGTTGTTGAACTTTATGATTATTCTAATCCTTTTGCTAAATAGCCTTAAGTTTTACTTTGGCCAAAACTAGGTCTTCCTTCAAAATAAAGGCTTTCAAGCCCTTTGGTATTTATTCTTTCATAGAAACTGGAACTTTTAATTATCTTTCTCATTTCAGATACAAGCCACACATAAGCAAAGAGAACTGGCTAATAAATCATGGGAAAATTTCTTGGCTAGAACATCAAATGCTAAAATTTTAAAGGTAGGATTTTTGATTTTTGTTGGTATCCACAAATACCTAACTCTGACAGATGTTTTCAAGAATAAATATTTATCTACCTTTTTCTATTGATGTTTCTATAGAAAACTAACATTATTAGATCCTCATGTGCAATTTAGGATGATAATGAAAACTATGGCTTTTTACAGTTACAGAAGATGCCACTCTGAGTTTTATTTGATTTAGCGGTAGGAATCAAGGTTGCTGTTTCTGGTTTGCATAAAGGAGATGATAGTTAGCTAAGAATGAGCTTCTACTTCCCATTTTGAGCCTTCTGATTCATTGATCTGTTCTGTAAGAAGCAGAGTGAAGAACAGAAGAAATGATTGTCCACATTATTCTCTTCCCCAAGGATGTTTCTCCTCCATGATCACCAAAAGAAATATTATATTAAAGTTTAAATGGGAATTTGGGTTAAAAATCCATTTGGAAGCTCCTTCAGCTAGAAGCTCAAGTACTTATCATGCTAATTATTCATGTGAAATATGTTAGAAGCACTATTAATTTCCCAAATCTCATTCCTTTTATCCAACTTTTTCATTAACAGTTTGAAAAAACTTTTACATAATGTTCTTATTCTTTCTCTAGCTATGCCATTGTTAAATGTTATGTTAGTCCACAAAAGTAGTGGAACCATGTTAAGATAGCAAAACCAAAGCTAAGAACATGCTTATTCAAAGTACCATGTCTCCCCCTTCTCACTGAAGATTCTTCCCAATTACTTATAAAATATGCTCATAACTACCTGTACTTTTGAGGACTAGTTCATGAAGATCAGCCCCTCTGAGCCGATCATTGGTTTCCTTCAATGTCATCTGTTCTAGTGCCTCAGATATTGAGCTTGAATATAATTGCAACAAGTTAATATCATTTATATTATTCTAAATCTTGGAGACATTTAAGTGTACTTAATTTGTATTTAATTTATGCAAAATACTTTGAAAACATGCATCACCTGGTGTAAATTCAGTAGTTTATTCAATGATGCATTAAAAATTGAACCTGGGCCCTGCTGGTGGCACAGTGGATAGGCACCAGCCTGCAAATCCAAGGGTCACTGGTTCGATTCCCCAGCTGGGGCACATAATCAGGTTGCAAGCCAGGTCTCCAGCCAGATCTGTAGCTGGAGGCAGGTGAAAGGCAACCACACATGGATGGCTCACTCCCTCTCTGCCTCTCTCCCTGCCCATGTCTCTGAAAATAATAAATAAAATCTTTAAAAAAACATTGAACCTGATTTTTGTAGGACCTGCTTTATTCCTTGGTATATGGCCAGAACTTCAGAAAAGCTCAGTGATGTTTTTAGGTGATGGGTGTCTTCTGCTAATAACCATCTTCTTAGCCTTAAATGAGTAAATGCAGATTCCAGTACTAACTAATAAAAGAAAAGAATAAGCCATACACAATTAAATTTAATTTGTATACTTCATTGTTAAGTATCATAGTTAATGCTTAATAGTAATATTATTTTCTTTCTAATTTAACATTAGAAAGCAAAAAGACTTCAGGAAAAAGCTATAGAATCCTCTAGATACAGTGAGCAATCACCAAATGCAATATTTCACCAGACAGAAATTAAAGGCCTTAACACAACGGTAAGATATTTCTTCCTCCATTATTTTTCTTAGTAGATACTGAATTTAGTCCCTAGAGCCTGGGTGGTGAACACAAGGCCCATGGGCCAAACCCAGCCCTCCACTTTGATTTATCCTGCTCAGCACCTTGTTTCTACCTGGCTTGATTAACTGTTAAGGAGTAAATTTATACAACTCTAAAATTACATTTGACCCTTTGAAGGCAACCTCGAGGCTGATGTGGCCCCCAGTGAAAATGGGGTTGACAACCCTGCCCCCCGGAGTGTTATTTTCATGGGGTTTGGCCTCATATTTTCTATTTTTGCTGTTCAAATTTCAGATAGTTAGGGCAGATTTGTCTTCAAAGTACCTCCACTATTGTCCAGTATTGCTTTAGGCTAGGCTCAACCCTCCAGGATCCCCAAGAAACTCCTGCAAACACTAGTCAAATTATACCTCTACATCCCTTTGACAGAAAATATGTGGTGCCTCCTTTGCCTGGCCAGTACATCTTTGCCATATTCCAGGGTTCCTGGTCTCCTCTTCTAGACGTAATTGGGCCCCTGCAACACTGTAAGCAGTAGAAGTAGAATTCAAACCATTTACCTGGCTCCTCAGCCCTTCTCTTTCTAGCACCCTGCTACCTCCTAGTTACTTATACATGTTTTGTGTCTTTTCCAAAGTAAACTCAAAGGTGAATGAGTTTTTCTCCTGATGAAAAGTTTTGTAAATTGATTCGCGTACATATTTACCTTTTGCTTTTTTTAGGTGCCCTCCGGTCGGGTAGTAGTGGTGGAAAGCACTCCTGCCCGGTTAGTGGGAGGACCTCTGGCTGATACAGATATTGCTCTTAAAAAACTTCCTATTCGAGGAGGAGCCTTACACAGAGTGAAAGCAGTAAGAATTGTGGAAGAGCCAAAGAAGAGTGTTCTTACATAAATCGCTCTAGAGAATTTTTTGAGATAAAATCTAATTTTTAGCTAACTACATCTTTATATAAAATGTAAAGCTCATATTTTAGAATAAACATTTTAGTAAAATACTATTAAAATAAAAGCAAGCACATATAATTTATTTTTATTGAAAATATTAACATGTAGAGCATCGGGAGAACTGTCATCAATTATTTATTTATTTTTTTGGAAAGATGACTAATTATCTCAACTGAAATTGTAAAATATGCTGTATCAGTTCATTGGTTGCATCTGAACTATTCCAACTGATTTAAACCAAAAAGAGAAAATACAAAGACACTTTTATAGGCTCTGTGGTTATCAAAGCCAGGAGCAGTGAAGACTTTAGGCGTTGTTGGATCTAGGGTCTCACACTCGGTGAGTAGGACCTTCTTCTCTAGCAGCTCCTGGATTCTATTCTCCCAGGTTGCTATCCAGCAGAAAAGAGTACGCACCTGTCTCTCATCAGTGCTGCAGCTGCCACTCCTGAGCCAGCCCCGTAACTTTGGCCAGATCTGAGCACCGCCCACTCGTGTAACCAGAAGCAGGCCGAGCCACACAAAGCATATTGATGGAGTGGAAGGGGAACTCAGGATATTGTTATCATCATGAGTATGTATCAATACTGGGCAGCAAAAACATATGCAACAAATATATTGGTCAAAGTAAAATATTACCTCTTATGAAAAGCAAATGCTAGTCATGAGGCAAACACTAAAATTTAAATTTAACGGGTTAATAGGAGGTAGATGCGTTAACATTGGGTGTAGAGTAGTATCTGCCTCCCTATGTTCCATTATGAAGTTTCCATAGGCTGCCTCTCTCCCCATCAAACCCCTGCTCCACTCAGGAAACCCCAAAGTTGAGTCCTTGGCCAGGGCTGGGAAAAGAAAGAACCTATTTTCTCAGACAGAAAGGCATACTAGAATTTGTCTGGATTTAGGCCCATAGGGCACACTCAGCAGTGTACTGGTAATTGTTCAGCTGGCTCTTCAAGGGGAAAAGCTGTCAGTGTTTGCCGATTTGCATTCCACTGTGACCAGTTTCAAGCTACCAGTATGATGCTACCGAATGTGGAGTTGGGAAGATATTCATAGAATCCACTTTCATTATTTGGTAAGAGAGGGCTTCAACACCCCACTAGACCCATCTTCTTTTTCTTTATTCTAATTTTTTTTTAATTTAAAGATTATATTTATTTTGAGCCCTGGCCTGTGTGGCACAGTGGATTGAGCACTGGCCTGTAGACCGAGGGGTTGCCGGTTCAGTTCCCACTTTGCGCACATACCTGGGATGTAAGCCAGGTCCCCAGTTGGGGGCATGAGAGAGGCAACTGAACGCTGTTTCTCTTACACATCATGTTCCTCTCCCTCTCTTTCTGTCTTCTCTCTCCTCTCTGTAAAATTAAATATAATATTTTTTTAAAGATTTGGCTTATTTTCAGAGAGATGAGAAGGGAGGGAGACAGAGTTAAAAAATATTGATTGACTTTGGGGGGAATGGGTGGGTGGAGAGGGGGACAGAGGGGAGCAAAAAGGGGATGGATGTAATACAACAACAATAAAATTTATATATATATAAATTGATATATATATATATATATATATATATATATATATATATATATATATCAATCTGTTTGATATTTTTGCATGCCTCCAACTGGGGACCTGGCCCACAACCCAGGTGTGTGTCCTGACTAGGAATCAAACCAGCAACCTTTTCAAGTCACAATCCAGCACTCAACCCATTGAGCCATATCAGTCAGGATTAAGTTTTAAAAATTGTTTATGTATTGATTTTAGAGAGAGAAAGAGAAAGATCAACATAAATTTGTTGTTCTATCCATTCATGCATTCGCTGGCTGACTCCTGTATGTGCCCTGACTGGGTATTGAACCCACAACCTTGGAGTAACAGAGATGATGCTTTAACCAAATCAGCTACAGTACCAAGGCTAGACCCGATTTCTACTTCTTCCTTCATCTCCTCTCCCCTCACAACTCATATCCTTCCAGGAATTTTCCTTTATCCTTATCTATGAGGATAGTAACATCTGCATTGAGGGGAGAAATTGCAGCTGTTGTTATTGTTTTAATTAGAATGAGTTGCCAGCTCACCTCTGGCTAGAAGCCTTTTCCTGGCCCAGCCACCCATTCTTGGGGCCCACAGGAGTGGATTATGTACATCAGCTTATTTGTGAGCTATCTCCCTCCTGAATCCCTTTATCTGTTACCACCACCCACACCATGACATTAGAAGACATAGTTTGTTCCTCTTCTTTGCCAAAAGCCCTAAGCACAACGATTCCATGTAAAGGGGAGTTACCGAGACACAAAGATGGATGTGGGTAGAAACATTAGATGATGAGACACCCATACAAAAAACACCAAATACACCTCAGGTATATCTCAGATACACACAGAATCAAGATGAAGTGGCCATGGCTAAGAACAATGAATTTTTACCCCATTTTGTAAACTATAAACTCCTTCCTCAGACTAAGCTCCCTAGGACAAGGCAGAAGCCCTATCTCTTTTATTGTAACCAGTTCCTCAGTAAATTAATTACTGAATAAGTGTGATGATGGCCTTAGCTCTTGGCAGCCCTTCCCTTGAACTTGGCAAATGCAGCAGATTCCTGAGCTCAAAGAGAAGATTCAGCCAACAAAATATAGAAGTAAAGCTAGACTTGGACATGTTACAGTAATTCAAATGTATTTATTTTATAACAGTGATAGACTTCCTCTAAAATGATGGGGTATAAAAACTATTACATTAAAGCATATAGAAATAGACTCAATATCACTTGGTTGAATATCCCTTTTTTGTCTGTAATGTGACTTGATAGCTCCAGATGAATTGGGACTGACTACAGTCAAAATAGTCTGCAATGGCCCTGGCCAGTGTGGCTCAGTTGGTTGGATCATCAATCCCATACACTGAAGGGTCTCAGGTTTCATTCCCAATCAGGACACATAACTAGGAAGACAACCAATCGATGTTTCTCTCTCTCTCTCTCTCTCTCTCTCTCTCTCTCTCTCTCTCTCTCTCTCTCTCTCTCTCCTCTCTCTCCTCTCTCTCTCCCTCTCTCTTCCCCTTTCCTCCCTTTCTAAAATCAAAGAAAAATATTCTTGAGTGAGGATTTAAAAACAAAAACAACAAAGACTCTGTGATATCTGTGAACCTCTCCCCTGCCAACCAAGAAGAAGAAAGGTAAAACAGGGCAGGTTATTACCTAGCAGCCATTTAACAACTGACTAAATGGAGGTGGGCGGAGGGTAGCAATGCTTAATCTGGACACTTGCACTTGGTAGACAGACTGTACCAAAGTGTGCCTGTTACAATTGCAGCCACCTGCAGGGAGTGAGTGAATCAGGCCATCTGACAATGTCATTAATTCTTTAACCCCCCCCCCCCACATCTTTCATCATGTCTTGTGCTCCTACCCCATTCCTGAGCCCCAGGGGATGTACTGCCCCACCCATCCAGCACGATGAAAGCTGGACAGTGTATTTCCTTCCATTAATCCATCAAGACAAGATTTCAAGCAGAAACTTTTGCTAACAAACTAAAGGAGAAGAAAGTCAAAAGAATAAAAATGATGCCCTGGCTGGTGTAGCTCAGGGGATTGAGCACCAACTTGTGAACCTTTATATTGACTGGTTCAATTCCCAGTCAAGGCACGTGTCTGGGTTGCAGACCAGGTCTCCAGTTGGAGGAGCGTGAGGGACAACCACACACTAATGTTTCTCTCTCCCTCTCTTTCTCCTTCCCTTCCCCTCTCTCTAAAGATGAATAAATAAAATCTTTTTTTTTTAAAGAATAAAAATGATGGAGTTTAGTGAACACAGATGCAAATGGCTTCACCATCTGTCAGTAACTGAGATTTTTACCCAATGAGGGAGCTCATCCCCTGGTTGAACTCTTGTTAGCCAGTGATTGCCTATTTTGGATAAACAATAGTGAATAATTAGGTGTATAACTTCCATTCTTCTGGTTCTCAGTCTGCCTTCAGCAATATAAGGTGCATTTCATTCACAGGGAAAAACTAAGGTGTTCACCCTAAGTCTTTTCAGGTAAAATACCCAGTTTCTTTCATCATTCATACTTCATCCGTCCAGACTATGAATCTGGCTAGCCCCTCCTGAAGTGCTAAATGTGTTAGCCATCTATACTGTGACCAGTGGACCCAAAGTTTCCCAGGTCTGGCCAGACTCATGGGAGGTAATGTAATAAAACCAGTTCCTCTCATTTTTACATACTTTCTGCCCACACAGCCTGAGCTGACATTAGTTCCCTTAGCACTCATGTTTCATGATTGCTTGTATTTAGTTTACTACAGTCAAAGAAAATGTCAAAGATGCTTTCTGTGAAAGGGAAAAAAAAAGGAACTCCTGACATCCAGAAACTGGCCTGGTGGTACTAGCAAGTCAAAAGTCTATAGATAGTCCCATTGCCCAGATCTTATTTCTAACAATATTCTCTAGTAAAAGAAGCCAGGGCTCCTTAAAGAAATGGCTGGTTCTAGAGATGGGGCAGAAATGTACAAGATCCATCTGAAGCATCCTATAGAGCTCCCAATGGCTGAGGCTGGAATAATTTGAGCAACAAAATAAACAATGTAGCATTGAATTATAACCCAAAAGTATAAATATCCAGAAGTCTATATCTATATAAATAAATGATGAAAGAGAAGGAAGGTACAGAGGAATGGAGAGAGATGGGAAGACTTTTCCCATACAAAGATTCCAAGTAATTTATGTAGATATTCCCTTCTCATAGAGTGGAACATAACTCTCCACCCCCTTAAGTATGGCTTATGGTTAGTGACTTACTTGCAAAGAACACAGTATGAAGGAGAGGGGAAAGTAACTTTACAGCAAAGAAACCTGTCAACCATTACTTTGGCCAAGTTAACATCATCACTGAAAAGTGATGTTGATGGGGACCTTTGATATAAAACATTGAGAAAAGATCTTACTTTAGTGGTTTCCATCCAAAAACACTTATAACCCTCATCTAGCCATGAGAAAAACATCAGGCAAACCCAAATCTAGGAACCTTTTTGCAAAATTATCAAGATCATCAAATACATATTCTTAGAGCCCGAGAAGGCATGACAACTCAAAGTGATTTTGGTGTCATAGATGGGAACCTAGAATAGAAAAAAGGACATCAAAGGAGAACTAGTGAAATTCAAATAAAGTATGAAATTTGGTTCATAATGTCATAGTACTATTACTATGTCATGACAAATGTACCATCTAAACCCTTTTCATGAAGATGGCACTGAAAGCAAAGAAGGAAGCCCCTGTCCCTCCTGAGGCCGAAGCCAGGGCTAAGGATTTGAAGGCAAAGAAAGCAGTGCTAAAAGGTGTCTACAGCCTCAAAAAAAAAAAGAAGATCCACATGTCACCCACTTTCAGGAGGCCTAAGACACTGCAGCTCCAGAGGCAGCCTACGTATCCTCGGAAGTGCCCCCCTGTCCCCCATCCCCGGAGAAACCAGCTTGACCACTACGCTATCATCAAGGTCCCCCTGACTACTAGGGCAGCCATGAAGATAGAGGACAACAATACACTTGTGTTCACTGTGGATGTCAAGGCCAACAAGCACCAGATCAAGCAGGCTGTGAAGAAGCTCAATGACATTGATGTGGCCAAGGTCAACACCCTGATCAGGCTTGATGGAGAGATGAAGGCATACGTTCGCCTGGCTCCAGACTACGATGCTTTGGAAGTTGCCAACAAAGTTGGGATCATCTAAACTGAGTCCAGCCAGCTAATTCTAAATATAAAAATTTTATAGTGTAAAAAAAAAAAAAACAAAAAAACGAAAAGTACCATCTAACGTGAGATGATAATAGGAAAAAATTAGTGAAGAGATAGAAGAACTGTGCACTATCCTTGCAATCTTTCTGAAAAACTAAAACCATTCTAAAATAAAAAGCAAAAAATAAATAAAACAAGTTGTATAGTAAGAGCAGGGCAGCTTTAGGCATACTCAGGTATTGTCCACTTGATCATCTTGTAAAGAAACACCTGGGGAGCAGTATTGGACGGCTGCTGCCTGTCTTCTCTCCTCAGCCTTGAGCTCTCTAGAAAATAACTGGTTATCGGTTGAGCTACGTGAACTCAGTATACACCCTAAACTGTGAAAGTGGTTAGTTCTTGCCATAATATCACTGCCTGAATTGGTGGGGTTTTGTTTTGTTTTGTTTTGTTTTTGCTTGGTTTTGTTTTGAATGATCTCTTGACTGACCTAATCAAATGATTTTGAATAGGGCAAAAGAATACATACATTTTCCCCCATTTAACCCCATTTTGGCCACCGTTTCTCTTTTTTTAACTTATATTTTGATATCATAAAACTGCTTTTGAATTATATTTCTTATATTAACATTTTTTTTTAAAGATTTTATTTATCATTTCCAGAGAGACTGGAAGGGAGAGAGGCAGAAAGGGAGAGAAACATCAATGTATGGTTGCCTCTCACTTGCCTCCAGCTAAGGACCTGGCTGGAGACCTGGCTTGCAACCTGATTATGTGCCCTGGCTGGGGAATCGAACCAGCAACCTTTGGATTTGCAGGCCAGCACTTTATCCACTGTGCTACCTGCTAGAGCTTGAATCAGTTATATTTCTGCACCATTGTCTTATTGCAATGACAGCTTTGTGAGTCAATTGTTCAGCCGTGTACCTCCAAGCTCAATTAATTTCTGTTAAATGAATCAATAAATGAATGATGAAAAAATAAAATTTTCTGTATATAAATGGCATGATTTGGGGCAAAATCATTAAAAAAATTTTAATAGAACATGATATCTAAAAGGTTTAAGATGAACTACTCTAAAATCAGAACGCCCTTTCTGGCAAATGTCCTTAGCTTTAATGCTTTAAATAATCCAATGTAGCATATAAATTCAATTAAGAGAAAGGAAACTATTTGTAATTAACCTATATTTGAAGGCGAATAGTTATGTTAATTAACATTAACAAATTCATCTTTAATGTAACAAAATTTTTATGACAACTATGATTGATGACAACTGGTTGGACAATTTTTTAGGCTAAAATTATGTTGTCTTGCTTATGGCATTGAACTTTTGAGCTTCAGTCATTTGCCCCTGGGTTGTAAATAAAAACTGTTTTCTAAAGAAAATCATGGCCCTGTGCCTCTACCTTCAGGAAATGAATTAGGCATCTTCTTGGGTATCTGTCTGGTCATTCTTGTAAGAGAACATAAGCCCTGCCCTCCAACCAGTTGATTTTATAAGCTTAGGGATCCAACTTCCGCTAGCAAAATAAAATATCTTTAATTTAGGAATTCATTAGACTTGCAATCTCATGTTCTCTGCAACCAGTTATTATATAAAACTCAGTTATATAAAATCATATATGAAAAGATACCCTAAAGCTATGGAGTCCATTCATTCTTTAATATTGGTGATTCTTAATCTGGAGCTCAAGGGCATTAACCCTCTACCCCCAAAGAAATTATACACAAAATGATTAGTGTGTATATACACAACACCTAGTCAAGGGTCTACCTTTATCAGAACTTCAAGGTTGTCTATGACTCAAAGAGAATGTCAGTACCCCTCATTTAATTCAGTTTATTCTTGGATCAAGTCAAACCATCAGACAGCTGCATACTTGTTCAGTATGATTTTTGCTGCTTTAAAATTGTTTATATTTAATTGTATTCGGGTGTGCTGGAATCAATCTGCTATTTTCAGGATACTTGAAAACAGTGCTGTGCACCATGGTAGCCATTATGAAACCCTATGTGACCGATTTCTATCAGACCTTAGTCCTAGAAAAAGCTAGGCTTCTCCCAAACATATTGTTTGGCTTTTCTTATCAGCATGGTGAATCTTAAAACTGCTCAGGTGTCCCTCTTCACTTGGAGAACTACAAAACTTGGACCAAACTTACAGCTACCTTTTATCAAAGGTACAGGTTTTCATGATATTTTAAAGAGTATTAATTTAAACTAAAACCGCATATTATTAATTTTCTGTCTTCCTTTCCCATCATCCCAATTTCCTCATCTACTTCATGTTACTCTATTATTTGGTGTATTTCTTTAGGGTTTCATGTCCTTTTTGGAACAATATGTAAGATATAAATAGGAAATATAAAAACCAACTGAGCTAACACCGAAAGACAAAACTTCTATCAAACTACACTTCACTAAAATAAAGTTTCTCACTGCCTTTCTGTTTGTTATTCCATTTTTTAGATGAAGACAATACAACTGAGAAAATTTTTTAAAGTGAGAAAAAAAATTAGTCCATAATGCATAGAAAAATATTTTAATGTATAAGATGGCTTGATGATGAAATGCACGTGTCAGAAGCCACAAAATACACTGCATCAAAATAAATATTTCTTTTTAGGACAACACTAGAATTAGTTTTGGCACAATTTTAAAGTCAATATGATGTATAAGATAACATAAAATTGGTAACAATTATACTTCACTGACTTGTTTTAAAAAATATTCCATTTGCATTTTAAGCAGTTTTCTTTAAAGCTCTTTACAAAGATGCCTTCTAAGTAAAAAATTATTAACAAATTATCTGAAAAGATGGAAATGATCATTCAATAGCTATAAAATAATTACACATCAACAAAAATACAATTTTGATCAATATTACACAATTAGAAATAACAATTTTGATAAATACTGTAAGAAATAATTTGACCTCATAAATTCTGACAGTTAAACTTTCAGGTTGGTGTCATCTTGCTTGAAATATTTTCTATGTTCTCTCTTAAATGTGAAAGTCACATAAAATCCGGTCATAAGGTTACAGAAGAGAAATCAATCATTTTTTTCTAATATGACTTTTAAGATTCCTTCATTTTAAACAACTCTATTGAAAAAAAATTTCAAAAGGCTAAATCCATGTACAATGTTTAACAATTTCTTCAACAAATGTAATATGAATAATTACAGTGTTAAATGGTTCTCTTATGAACCATTCATGAGTAAAAATAAGATAATAAGTTTAAGGATCTATCAAAATGTATTATAGTCCAAGATCATATAGAATCAAGTGTTTGTACATCAGATCTCCCTTGGTTTCTACATAATATAAAATCAATAAAAATGGAAGTTAATGCAGATCATGTTAGGAAAAAATACGTCAACTTTGCTAGCTTGTTGGATAAATTTGAAAAATCAAAATGAGTAGATATTTAATTTTTTAGAAAACCAAACTGCTATCCTCTTAAGTATACATTTAAATTACCTCCTGTTATCTTCTGTGGAAAATTATACTTGGGAGGTATCACTTGTCTTCTGCCCATTCCATGAGATCTTGAAAGCAAGCAGTCTACATACATGTTCCAGAAATCCTGAGCTATGCTTAAGAAGACTTTATAATGTCTAGACCGCTGGGATTTTTGCAAGAATAGCATGAAATTCCAGAATGCATCCACATTGTGCTCTATCTTGAGTTCCTTGAGATCTATCAGTGTCAAAGAGCAAGCCTGCCAGCACTGGTGATCAATGTCCTCTGTGATCCCTGGGCTGATGCTGGCAAGCACTTTCTTTTGGAATTCAAAATCCGCATTAATCAGATTGATCAGCACCATGCATCCCAGACACAGGCAGAACCATCTTCTTGTGGCAAAATCCATAGTCTATACAGAAAAAAATAAGAGATGTATTTTTAACTTAAAAGGAAAAGGAAAAGGATCTCTTTAAACCTCAAACTTATAAGTACTGTGTATTTGTTTTTGATCCAGCCAAATGTGCCTACTGTGTATTTGTTTATTTTCCTCTCATTTGCCAACAACTCTCAGACCATCCTTTGAAAGGATATTACAATTACAATTTGTTTCACCACATTCTGATATACAATCTTTGAGCCACCGAAATCCAACACAAGTTTAAGAAGACATTATAGATATAGTTCATCGTATGCCTTCAGAGCTGGAAAAACCTTAAAAAGCATGTGTGCCAACCTTCTCCCTTGACAGATTAGAAGATTCTCAGTCACATGGCTCAAGAAGTTCTCAGGTCTGCCTCCCTGGCCAAGCCTCCTACCACAACACATTTCAACTAAGCGGGTCAAAATTCAGCCCGTTATAGGTGTAACCATCGGAAAACATTGACCCACATGGTCTTGGATATTCAAGAACCATTTATGAGTTTCAAAGTTACTGATTCTGAAAGTTCATCATTTTTATTCATTGGAAAATATGTTATGTATTGAGGTCCGGTGGATCCCTGGCTTCTCTGCGTTTGTTCAGGAGCCGGATGGAGACTAAACCAGAAGACAATAAAGGTAAAATAAGCTGATAGGACATGTTGTAGGGCCAATAATATTTAGCAAAATCTTGGCACTTTCTAATGGTTCTTGGCACAAGTTTCCTTGCCACCTGATCGATCTTTCAGTAAATCAGCCTAAACGCTCTTAGGTGGAAGTCAAGGGCGGCCACAAAGCTACTGTTACAGGCCGGCGTGGGAAAGGTCCCTGTCGCAAGCTTGACAGCCAAGTGAAGGCACATCTAGAAGACAAGCCTCGCCTCCTTCCCCTTATACCGCCATCCGCCACCTGCCCTCTTCCGTCAAATTAGGATGAAGAGACAAATCAAGCAAAAAGAATTTAAATTCAGGTTATTAAGGTCGTTTCATGTCATCGAAAATTGTGCAGTTTACCCAATTAACTTTCTGAAGATCTAAAAGGGAGGCACTGGTTAGGACGGGAGAATTGTTTCTTCCCCAGTAACTTTCCGGGGACCCTCCGCGACCAGTGCCCTCCTCCCGGGTGGAGTCACCTGGGCGCAGAAGAGGCAGCGGGCGCGGCAGGGCTGTACCTCTAGTCCGCCGCCAAAGCGCGCGTCCTGGCGCGGCGTCCCGAGCGGGCTGCCCTGGCAGCAAGAACGCGGGCTGCTCCAGCTTGGGAGGGACAAGAGGTCTCAGCGTGGACCCGCCACGACCTACGGTTTTCTAGGCTCTCACCCCCTGTACAGCCAAACCCAGCGCTTGAGCAGGCGAACGGCGGGAAGCAGCGCTCCCCGAGCGCCCTGAGCTCACCCAGCTGACCTGTCTCCGCGGTGCCACGCTCCTGGCTGAGAGGCTCCGGGTCTCCTAAAGCGGCGCTGAGAGTTCTTCTCCGGCGGAGACTCCAGCCTCAGCCCCACCGGCAGGAAGAACAGCGCCCCTTTTCTGGGGACGGAGTGAGCGGGCAGAGAGAGGGTGGACGCGCCCCCAAGGCCCCGCCCTCACCTTGCCCACTACCCGCCCGCGCAGAGATCCGGGGGCTGGCCGCAGCCGCGGGCCACTGCGGAGCCCGCTGCTCCCGCCCCCTCTTCTAATTACAGTGGCTCAGTCCTTCCTTTCCTTCCTCACTTTTTTCTTCCCTTCCCTCCCTGAGATGGTCCATGATAGCTGTAGTCTACACTGCTCAGGCGATCTCCTCCCTCTACCCATCAGCCAAAAGCCCTATTCCATCCAGGGGAAAACTCTGAAGAAGTGTTGAGTTGTATGAGTGCTTTATATATTCTGGGTATTAACAGCTCATGAAAGGTATCATTTATAAACATATTCTCCCATTGGGCTGGTTGCATTTTTGTTTTGTTGTTGGTTTCTTTAAGATGATTTTAATAAGAAGAATTCATGATTTGGGGAACATGTTAGCTTAGTAACCATAGGGTTTGTTTTAGATATGCTAAATTAGATGGATTCATGAACTGGACCAACTGTTAAATCTAAACTTCTACATGAATTTATCAGAGCTACTTTAAAATACATTGTGTGCTTTTGAGTTTAATCGCCATCTTTTCTTTTTGTCACGTTGAGATAGCACTTCACACCTGTCGGAATGGGTGTTATAAATAAGATAAGAAATAACAAGTGTTGGAAAGGCTGTGTAGTAAAGAGAACCCCTGGACACTGCAGGTGAAAATGTAGATTGGTGCAGCTACTAGGGAAAACAGTATGGAGTTTCCTCAAAATATTGGCAATAGAGCTACATCATCTGACCCGGCAATCTCTCTTCTGAGTATCTACCCCCAAAATTTGAAAAACACGTATTTGTAAAGATATATGTACCCCTATGTTCATTGCAACATTGTTTATGATGGCCAAGACATAGAAACAACCTGAGTGTCCTTCCACGGATGAGCAAAGACAATGTGGAGCACATATATGAGCACAATAGAATATACTGGGCCTTTTAAAAAACGATGAAAAATTGCCATCTGCAGCAATATGGCTGGATCTTGAGGATGTCGAACTAAGTGAAATAAGTCAGCTCGGAAATGCTAAGAGCCATATGATTGCACTCATATGTGGGACATAAAACAGAAAGCAACAAACTAATAAAAGAACAGGGGCACACACGACAGTATGGTGGCTATCAGAGGGGAAGTGATAGGAGACTAGGGTTTGGTTGGTGAGCATGTAACGCAATACACAAATGATGAGCTAGAATTGTATACCTAAAACTTATATTGGATTGGCCAAAAAGTTTGGAGTTTTGTTTTTTTTTAGTAAGATGGCTCTAGTAGTGCTGAGTTATCTCGAACATTATTCGAAACAATTTTGTTAGATTGTTTTGTGACAGCTGCCATATCAGCATGCATTTAAAAAAATTAAAATTGGTGAATTTTTGTGTAGCCATTTTAACAGATTTTATTTATTTATTTTTAGAAAGGGGAAGGGAAGGAGAAAGAGAGCAAGAGAGAAACATCAATGTGTGATTGCCTCTCAGGTGCCCCCACTGGGTACCTGGCCTGCAACCCAGGCATGTGCCTTCACTGGAAACCAAACCAATGACCCTTGGTTTTCAGGCTGGCACTTAATCCACTCAGTCACACCAGCCAGGGCTGTGGAGCCATTTTACTATTGAAGATGGATGAAAGTACTGTATTTTCAGCATATCGTGCTTTTATTATTTCAAGAAAGGTAAACATGCAACTAAAATGCAAAAAAAAAAAAAAAAAGACGTGCAGTGTATGGAGTAGGTGCTGTGAATGAGCAAATGTGTCAAAAGTGATTAGTAAAGTTTCATGCTGGAGATTTCTTGCTGGATGATGCTCCGTGGTTGGGTAGATCAGCTGAAGTTGATAGCAATCAAATTGAGACATCAATTGAAAACAATCAATGTGATACAATGCAGAAGATAGCCAACATACTCAAAATATCCAAATCAACAAATTCATTGGTGAAAACGAAAAGTATGTCTTCTATTTTGTATAAAAAATTATAGGGGCTTTTTAGCCAACTAAGTATACTGTTATTAACCAATGTTACCCCAATAAATACTATAATTTAAAAAGAAAATATGATTGATACACACACTCAATGGAACACTATTTTTAAAATCATCTTCACCAGAAGCAATAGCAAGTGCAAACTGTTTTAATTAAATCTGACATTGCCTCAAAACTTTTGGGACAGACCTTTTATATTCATTACTATCCTATCATGATCATCCTTTTCCCAGTATATTCTCATTGTCCATAGACTTCATCTCTGAGTTATATCATAGAACATTTTACCCTTTTTCTCTGTCACTTTAGGCCCTCTTCTCATTTTGGGGCCCCTTCCACTTAGCAATTAGGTGTTTATTTTCACTACATTACTGGGCATCTATTTCTAGTTGCCATCTGCTACTGTGCACGAGGTCTGTCTCGAAAGTATTTACCACGAAAACTGTTTTAATTATATTGACATTGGCTCAATACTTTCAGGACAGACCTCATATCTTATCTTTTTCCATAAGAACATGTAATCTTCCCTATCAGTTATAAAAATATGACCTTTATTTCATGTTTTTCTAGTGACTGGCATATAATACAATGAGCAGTCAACAAATATTTTTGGCTGATTTCTATTTCACATTCATGATATTCTCTCCATTCGAGACGAACCCAAGTCTTTCAGAATTCTTGTTTCCTTGTGAAGATTCCCAGATTTACTCAGGCCAGTGGCTTATTCATTTGTGCCCAGGCTTCCTGCCTTCCAATCACTTAGTTGCAGTTTGGTCATACTTGTGTTTATCCCACTTCTCCAGGAAATACTGCCATCATCACACCCCACAGAATTCAGAACAGCACACCACATGTAGCAGGAACATGTTGACTGACTAATGCTGAATGCCTACAAAAAGAAAAATCTTGCAATTCATTGACTTTCTGACTCATTATGATGAAAGACATTAATTTAAACATCCACCATTGCAATCGCCTCTAGTCAACCTTAATAACAATGTATTTATCAAAGAGAGATTCAATGACCAGTGGGGAGAAAAAGAGCAGGAAATGAAGATGAAACAAATAAGTACCCTGCAGAGAAAACAAACGCTCCTTGACTGCTGACTAACTGAAGGAAAAGAAGGCATTTTTTTTCCCAGGAACACAGGAGACAATGATGAACAAAATAACATCTCTGAGACAGGAGAAAAAGATTCAGGAGAGAAGCTGAAGAAAGATGACTGCCCAAAAGGATTACTAGTATAAAATGTTTTGTTGTCACTTTTTAAAGAAAAAATAATAAATTCAAGTTTATCTTAGATTTAGTTTATCTTTAGCTAAACCATAGACAGTGTATATACATCATGTATTCTAGGATCCTCATTATGCCTGTTTACATTTTTTTTTTAGTAGTTTCTTTAAGGATCACAATAGATATACTTAATTTTTCATAGGCTACTTAGGGTTAATATTAAATCAAATCATGTAAAATATAGAAATCATGCAAGGTATGACTGAATTTAACAGCCGTTCTACCCTTTTTTGCTATAGTTGTCAAATTCATTACATCTATATACATTATAAACTCATGATACAGTGCACATTATACATTAAAACATTCCTTAGCCTGTGGAACTTTAGTAATTTCTTGTACTGTATGCCCACATACTCTTCTTTTTCTTTATCTGCAAATGTATTTTATTTCACCTTCATTCTTAGAAGATCATTTTTACTGGATCTAGAAGTCTGAGTTGATGTAATTTTTTCTGGAATTTCCATATTTTTAATTATTTTTATTTCTTTTTAAGTTGATTTTAGAGGAAGAGAGAGAGAAACATCAATTTGTTGTTCCACTTTTTCATGCACTCACTAGTTGATTCATGTATGTGCCCTGACTAGGGATCTAACCCGCAACCTCCATGTAGCAGGCCAATGCTCTAACCAGCTGAGCTAAGGGGCCAAGTGCTCCATTTTTTAATTTTTTTTTTAAAGATTTTATTTAATTATTTTTAGAAAGATGGGAAGAGAGAGGGGCAGAGAGGGAGAGAGACATCAGTGTATGGTTGCTTTTCACCTGCCTCCAGCCACAGACCTGACTCGAGACCTGTTTTGCAACCTTGTCATGTGCCCTGGCTGGGGAATCGAACCTGCGACCTTTGGGTTCGCAGGCCGGGGCCTTATCCACTGTGTATTTTTAAATTTTTATTGTTTCTATTTCTCTGTTAGATTTTCTATATTGTATTTATGGTGTATATGTTTTCCTTTATATCTTTGAATACGTTGTTAGTAATTGTTTTAAATCTTTGTCTGCTAATTTCAATATCTGGGGCACCTCCAGATTAATTTCTGTTTATTGTCCTTTCTCTCAAAAATGAGTCACATTTTCATGGTTCTTGGTTAGTAAATAATTTTAGGTTGTATTCTTGACATTAAAAGTGTTATTTTGCAAAGACCCTGGATCCTGTAATACTCTCCCAAAGAATGTTAGCTTTTTATTTTCTTTGGTTGGTTGTTATGATTTAGCATGCAGTTGATTTGATTAGGCTATGTTTTATGGGAAGCAGCTCAAATATGAGGTTCAGTCTTTCAGACTGGTCTTGCTGCTTAAAGTTTGCCCTGTTCAGAAATGACTCAAGGATGAGCAAAATATTTATAAAAAGAATTTGAGGATTCTCTTCTCTGGATCCCGCCTTCCTTGGATTTTCCTCTTGCTTTCCAGCAACTGTACTTATTCTAAACTCTTCTCCTATTCTTCAAGCCAGAAAACCTGATGTTTTATATTAGAATTTTAGCCAACCTATAGGGAGCAGACTGAGGCTAGAAACTGAAAATAAGAATCTGAGTGCTTCCCTTCTAACAAATGTCTAGTACTCTCCAGAATCTGCTTACTTTTGATCATTCTGCAATACCTTCAGCTATTTGTTCTACGTCTTTCACTTAGAGTTTATTCTTGCTGTATGTAGGAGGATAACTCTGACAAAAGCAACTCATAATCAGAACTCCCTGTAGCCCTCATTTGGTAAGTTGAGAAAATTGAGGCCTAAGAAGGTATTTCCTTTTAAGTGAGAACTTTATTGAAATTGAGGTTTGCCAGCATGAGAATTGAGTTTTTGTGGTACTACAGAGGTTACTGAACTAAGTGGAATGACAACAATCAGTCAAAATTCTATAGTATATTGTAAAAGAAATGTTATATTATAACTCTTCATTACTTTTTAAGGATGTTGCTACCAAAGTGCTGAAAAGAGAAGTTCCTAAAAGATATGTTTATTGAGTATTCTAAAAAGTGTTTGAAGTTAGCATACACACACATATTCAAACTGATCATCTAATATGAATATTTATTTTAAAAGGTAAAACAAAATACACGCAAAAAATAATAACTACTTCTCTGGATGATAGAATTTACAGTATCATTTTTCTTTTGTTTGTAATATTTTGAGTCTGCTTTGTTTTTGCAATAAGAAAAAGAGTGATTTAAAAATAAAATAATCCCTGGCTGGTGGCACAGTGGATAAGGTGCCAGCCTGCGAACCCAAAGGTCGCTGGTTCGATTCCCCAGCCAGGGCACATAATGAGGTTGCAAGCCAGGTCTCCAGCCAGATCTGTATGTAGCTGGAGGCAGGTAAAAGGCAACCATACGTTGATGTCTCTCTCCCTCTCTGCCCCTCTCCCTTCCCCTCTCTCTAAAAATGATAAATACAATCTTTTAAAATAAATAAATAAAAATAAAATAAATCCTCAAAATATTTTATTTATATTGAACTAGGTAAGCACTCCCTAACATCTTTCCTCTGGCTTACCTTATTCTTTTCCCTTTTGTGATTATGAGTATGTGAAAGCAGAGAAAGAGTACAGACTAAATTGTTATTAAAGAATTTTAAATATATACATGGTTGGGCAAAAGTAGGTTTACAACAGTTCGTATTGAAAATAATAGAATAATTAACAAATAATACAAGAATATAAACTCTGCGTTTCATGTACCCACAACTGTAAACCAACATTTGCCCACACCTATATAAAGAAAAGAATACATAATGAGAATTAGCTCCCTTTTAAATTTTAAATTCACTGAAAGTATATTCTGAGATGGACTTCCCAAGCCCCCTTTAATGTCCTTGCTGTGTTTAAGATTCTTCGGCATGCCTTGGTGTACACTGTATCCTTCCCAGACTCTCCCACCAGGCTAAACGCACATCTTTGCCATGTCCAAGAAACATTTATCACCGGGAATTTCTTGAGTTCTCCCCTTGAAGCGTAACTAAGAGTTAATTCTTGTAATCCTTTCTATAAGTCATGATACATCAAATGGGGCAGCAGTCCCCAACATTTTTGGCACTAGGGACCAGTTTTAGGGAAGACAATTTTTTCCACGGACAGGTGGGGGGTTAGGGTGATGGGGTTTTTTGATGATTTGAGGGAATTACATTCACATTCACCTCCTGCTGAGTGTCCCAGTTCCTAACAGGCCCTGATGGGGACTGTGGCCGGGAGGCTGAGGACCCCTGAGATAGGGTTCAATCAGGAAAAGAGAACACTATAATTTGTTTGGAATAAAAAATTCATCAGCGGCATTAAAATGTATACAATTGAGAAAGAAGCTGAGGAAATAAAGGTCTGAATGTGATTAGAGGATTAGAGAAAAATCAATCATGAGAGACTACAGAGAAATCTGCGAAGAAGTCTGAGCAAAGCTGTTGCCTCTGTATATGTTAGTGAGCTTGAAGTCATTGTAAGTCAGCAGGTCAGAGGGTCAGGAAGAAAAGCTGGACACATTTTTCATCCACAGGAACAAAATGCTGGTTGCTCCTCATGCAAAACCCCACAGATGCAGGCCACCTGCAGAAAAAGTTGGGTTTTTTGACCCACGTTGCTGCACGTACTAGCTGTCTCAGGAGCTGGAGAGCTGAAGAAGACAGCTTCTTTGGGGGCTAGAGAAGCTGGGTGCCTGGGCGCTGCCCATGTGAACAGAGTGGACAACGGAGCGAGAGTGTCAGTACACACCCACACGCCCATATACCCACACACACACTTGCACTCTTGCATGTCACATACACAAGCATGTGCTTGAGCAAGGCCTTGGGATCCTGCACTAACATTCTGCTGTAATGGCTGCTGATTTTCCCTTCCAAATCTCATGCAAATTTCTTTAATGTCCAACTTTTAATTAAAAATACCAAAGAGAAGGAATTCGGAGAACAATAGGTCCAGCTGAATTGACACAGTACTAAATTACCATAGTCAAGCTGGTCACCAAACATACCATGAAAAAGATAGAAGTAATTCACCTTGACCTGTCAGGGTCCACCTGGGCCAGGCTAAATCCGTGAGTCCCAACCAGAAGACGGGGAATGCTGAGTACATACATGTTTCCATGTTGTAGCCAATGGACCCGGGGGAGGGGGACTAGGTCATGGGAAAATACTTTATTTACTGTGAAGCCTGGCCTGTCTTCTCACCTCACCTGATCTTTTGTTGCATCAACAACAGATTTTTTTTTTTTAATTTGAACACACATCCTGACCTGAGGGAGACCTCTGTGCCGCTTCACTTGTTTTTCCTATTTCCCTGTAATTAGCATTGCCTAGCACTGGTTGAGAAGCTTCATGCCTTCAAGTTTGTTTACCCCTTTCAATAAAGATCTTAGGGAGCAAAGAGTTGGGCCTTTGGCTTTGAGCCACTGGTCAGATCTTCTTCCCCTTACACAGAGCTGTTTGGAACACTGTTATTTCATCCGCAGCACTGGGGCATCAATTGCAGGCAGGAGTCCCCGACATTGACCCCAATCATGGCCCTATTGAAAAAGACAGGAAGTGAGATTGGATATATTTAAGACCTATAGAATGTGATGGGACATAATAATTCTCAATGAACTCAACTTTCTGGTTTCAACTATCCAACAATTCCACATAAAATTATCAGGCATTGTGACTAGCATTGACATAGCAGGGTTGTTTTTAAAAATAAGCTTGGGCTACTATTATCAGTAAAATGCAAGGCTGGATGGATCATTGCTTTGACTCAGTGGTAATTCCTATGTGACTACACAAATAAAATGGGTCAAAATTACTCCATTTTATGCATAATCTAATTCTGCTATAGTCTTTTATATCTAGCCTCACAGTAGTATTTTATACAAAATTTTTGCTTTTTTGTTGCAACAGTTCAATAACTTAGAAGGAAGTAACATAAAATTGATGTATTTATTGGCTTTTCTCCTGTGTGAACTTCAATTTTTATACATCATAGATCTCATCTTTTTTTTAACAAGAGTGTTCAGCAACTAGTAAGATACCATTTTTCTTTAATAAAAAGAAACTCCCTTTCATCTATGAGAAAATTTTTTGTCAGAAGTCTTACATGGCAAGATTACAATATCAACATTTTTTTCTAAGGTAAAGTTTTATGTGAGAGATGATTTCTTTAATGAAGAGATGCAGTCATTCCTAATTACTGGAGAGGCCATTTACATAGTAGGTAAAGAGAAGACTAAATTTGAAATTAATGGCATATAAGAAAGCAGTTCTCACGGTCCAAAATCAGCTCATAGCATGTTACTGTAAGGATTATTACTTCCTTTACATTTCAGAAGAGATTTTTTAAAAAGGATAAAAGAAATGAGAAATTCATCTCTAAATAAATATCAGTTATTGTAATAGAAGAGTTGTAAGAGAAAAAGTTATTTTAACACTTTCTCTAGCTGCCCATAACTTGCCCATGACAAGAATTTGGGATCATGCAGAGCAACAAAAAGGAATAGAAAATAATGTGTTCCTGTTTTAGTCAAATTCCAGTCCAGTCCCAAATTTCAAATTTCCCCAAAAGGGACTATTGCAGAACACTGAATAACAAGTTATAGCTGATACATTAAGATGAAGTAAATGCTTCATACTAAAGAAAGATGCCAGATCCAAAATCAGATTTTCAAAGGAAATGATCATACAATTCTTGGACTCCAGCTCCAATGAGCAGGGAGTAGGGGTGCCTGGTCCCTTTCCTCATGCTCATTTAGATGTGCAGACTCTCTAAGAATTCAGCGGAGAGCTCATGCTGTCTTACCCCTCCCATGGTGGTTAATTCGTCTTAAACTATAGATGAATGTGCTAATAGAAACATTAATTTCCTTAGTTTGAATTAGTATTGGAAATAAGAATTCTATTTTATTGTAAATGACTACTGCTTTATGAAGTATGAGTTACAAGCAACAAAGAAAATGGGTTACATCAATGAGAATCCTGACTACATTCCCAACTTGCCTGCTGTATGAGCACTCTAGATTCAGGCAAGCAGGACGCATCATCATCATAGGCCCTTCTGATAATTCCACTGCCATTCTTTTCTTTTTAAAGATTTTATTTATTATTTTTTAGAGAGAAGGGATGGTAGAGAGGCAGAGAGGAAGAGAAACATCAATGCATAGCTGCCTTTCACCTGCCTCCAGCTACGGACCTAGCTGGAGACCTGGCTTGCAACCTGGTTATGTGCCCTGACTGGGGAACCGAACCAGCGACCTTTGGGTTCGCAGGCGGGTCCTTTTCCACTGAGCCACCAGCCAGGGCATCCTCTGCCATTCTTATACCTGTAGATGATGAAAACGAAGTATAAAAATAGAGGAAGTATAGCAATAGCCTCTTGAAAATATTTTTATTCCTCTAGTACAAGTGGTTGACAATTGAGGGTGGGGGGCGGTCTTAAAAACATGATTCAACTAATCATTAGGATTTCTATAAATATTTCTTAAAAAGTAACCTTGTAAGAATATACTTCAAATTAAAAACAGGATGAATTAAGAGCAAAGCAAATTCATGTTCTATAAGTTTTCCCCAGTCATTATGAATTCAGATATCAGAAATATTAAAATTTGCTTCTTTCTTTCATTAACACCACTACTTTGCTTAATTGTTCTTGCTTCATAATTCCAAAAAATCAGGGCAGTTTTCTAGCATATAGCTGTGTGTGAGAGATCATTAGGAACTCAGTAATTGTTATATAAATGGTTGAATGAACAAACCATAAACATCTGGGAAGAAAGACAATAATATAAATCTACTCTTATTTCTTTGAATAGGTTTTACTTTAGGACAAAAATTAAATGACCTGAGACTCTCTCTTTGACAATGCTACATTTTAATTTAGAGAAATAAGAGCTTAGCTGGTATATAGCTCTCATTTGTTCAGTCTACATACCTTTATCTAGAATTTGAGTTAATTGTACAGTATAAGATTCCAATATAATGCTTCTCGGAGTCACAGTATTTTGAATAGCATGAAACAAAGAGAATATTTTATGTTATTTTGGGGGTTATAAGGCTAATGGGTGAAAATAACCCTGTACTCCACTTCAGGTGATTCATATGTCATAGGAGTTAGCAATTCAGCTACTGTCTTTCTTAAGAATAAATTAACTAAAAAATATTCAGAGACTATATACTCAGTCCAAGGCCTGAGCCAGATGGACCTTGCTAAATATATATTTAAAAGGATAAGATGTAGGCAGCTAGCTAGTTGGAGATGGCAATGTATCCAACTTAAAAAAAAAAAATCATTTCAAATTTTAAATTGCAAAAGATATAAGAATAGAACTTCTAAGAAGGTAAGTGCATAAGTGTTTCCAACTGGAATATGGATATGATGGCTGGAACTATAGCAGTCATTCTGAAACCATAAGGGGTCTTGAATACAGTGATATGATCAAATCTGTTGTTAAGGGGAAAAAAAGCATGTATGGAGATCGTTATGGATAAAGGGTTACAGTGAAGAAAAACATTGGGTTATACTGTTTTATGGGTTTTTTTTTGGTTTGTTTGGGGTTTTTTTGGTATATGAAAGCTAGTGAAGCCTGATGAGAATTAGGTTATACAATCAATAAAATGTTTAAGGTTAGAATGAATCTTACAGAAGCAATGAAAGCTTCGATGTTCTGTTATATTTAAGAGACCAAGGAGCCTCCTCTGTTTCCACATATTTCCCACATTAAAGAATTTCCTACATTAAAGTTTGAAATTCTTGTAGTAGATGCTGAGGCCTTTTATTCATTCCACAATTAGACATAAAAACTAAAAAGTAAATGCTCTGAGAGAAGTAATATGCTGACTTAAAATCCTGTCAATTTGTATAATATAGGTGTTAAATCCATGCCTGAGACCTACTTTTCATGGGCAGTATGAGAGGAAGACAAACGGAACTTAATACCTGTAGTGAGAAGAATTATATGGAAGAGAGTGGAATGGGAGTGGATAAAAGGGAGATATGAACACTGAAAAACTATTAGTTCAACAGTTTGTCTTTGGAATGGCTTTGGAAAAGGAAATGCAGAGAGGAAGCATTTCGTTCTTAAGTACGAGTGAATCTATTTTAATAATTACTGCTTGTTAACCTATAATAATCATAATAAAAATTACAGATGCTGCCCTGGCTGGTAGCACAGTGGTTAAGGCGCCGGCCTGCGAACCCAAAAGTCGCAGGTTCGATTCCCCAGCCAGGGCACATTACCAGGTTGCAAACCAGGTCTCCAGTCAGGTCTGTGGCTGGAGGCAGGTGAAACGCAACCATACATTGATGTCTCTTTCCCTCTCTGCCTCTCTCCCTTCCTCTCTCTCTGGAAATAATAAAATCTTAAAAAAAAAAAAATTACAGATGCTGAAGAGTATCAAAAAGTTAATCTTGCAGCATATGCTGAGGTAAACTGTTTACCTTTTGAGTAATTATATTAATATAGAGAAGTGGGATGAATAATATAAAATAACAAAATTATGTGTCTGGCTCTACATGTAGTGATGTTGTATAGAAAACTTCCTGGGAATTTGAGTACAATTATTATCTCATAAAAGAAACTTGAATACTCACTTATAAAGGCTTGTTTATTTACACACTTAATCTTCTTTTCCATCTAAGCTAGGCCTATAGTCGATATCACAGGAAACATCTGACCTAAGCAGATCTGAGAGATCTGCCTGTCCAACAAAAATCTCTTCCACTGACCTGCCATGGTACTGAAAATTCCAGCAATGGAGTTATTCCTCCTAACTGAAGTAACCAGAAGCTGTTTAGTAGGCAATTATTTTTTACTAAGAGTAACATTATGCTGATGCCATGTAGAAACAACTTTTTAAAATATATATATATATTATTTATTTTAGAGGGAGGGAGAAAAACTTTGATATAAGAAACATTGATCGGCCACTTGGGGACTGAACCCACAACCCAGGCATGCGCTCCCATTGTGAACTGAACCAGCAACCTTTTCCTTTGCAGGACTATGTCCAACCAACTGAGTTACACCAGTCAGGGCCATCTAGAAATATCTCGACACAATTGATTAGTCAGACTGGCTGGCCACTCTTTGCTAACGTCCTTGAAATAAAGTGGGGGATGGGTAAGTTTTGATATGAAAGTAAAGAAAGAGTAAAGATGCCTACTGAAGAAAACAGACCACTTTATGAATTCCCTCGTGAGCCCTGGGAAATGAGTTTTTGATGCAGAGGGAAAGACCCTGTCACTTCTGGAAAGTAAACTAACAACAGAGAGAGTGGTGTGAAATTGATGACAAAGTCTACCTTTGCTGTTTCACTTATAGACTGTCTAATTTAGTTATGTTGACTCCTCTTGGATGAGCAGAACCAAAGTATGATGGACAAAGTGTGGAGATCTAATTGAAAAGATGAGAAGACTTCAAGATCAATTAAGATAATCTACAAAGATTAATAGTCACAATTATTACTATTATACTAATGTTATTTTCCTAGTTTTCATAAATGGTTATATCAGATGATTACATTAGCACAAGTTAAGTAAAGGATATATTGGAAATCTTTGGGCCATCTTCATACATTTTCTGTAAATTTAAATTTATTCCAAAGTAACATGCTAATTTAAAAATGTTTTTAATTAGAATAACTCTACTTTATATTAAACATTTTATAAGTCAAATTGTGAGTTATGCCAGTTGTTCATTTGGGACTATCATGCCTATTATGCAAAATTCTTTAGAGCCACTGATTTTAATAGTTCAGTTGTACTTCAATCTTCTGAGCAACAATGGGGAAGACATTCTGTCCTCTCAATGGCAGAAGTAGTAGTATTTTCTTTAATAATAACTTCTGCATCAGGTGAGATAATGCTTGGATCATTTGACCTCATGTTCATTTTAGCCACACTTTAAAGGGAACAATGTCCAGATTCATGTTTCTTTACTATCTACTAACCAGAGCTGTAATAAATACTTGAGGCCTTGGCCATAGTTTGTTCAAGAAAAATGTTATAATTTCTCCTTTGAGATTTTTATGTTCATTTTCCACTTACATTTTATGTTCCATTATCATATTCATATATAAAATGGGAAATAAAATAATGTGGGCTTGTGGTCACTAATAAGAAATAAAACCTTAGAAAATAAATATGTTGGGCTTAACACAATTCTGACATAAAACCTAGCAGTAAAGATAATCCAAATGGCAGCAAAAGTTTTCAAGATTAAATATCTACATAGTAACACCTAATGTCCTAGTTAATTAATCATTACAGGTTAATAACCACAGTTATATTGACTGGTGGGGAAGAGGGAGCTTCTCTAACGCAGCAGAGGTTCTCAGGGCAGTTTTCACATCGTGTATTTCCAAAGAATCGCTGTGATAAGCAAGGGATAAAAGGTGAAAAGGATTGTAAATTAACAGTCATGGTGGTTAAGGAAGATTCCAAGACTGACAGTGTAGTGCGGGGTCGCCTACTATGGCTGTGCACATTTTTCACTGCACCTGGGCATGGGGACAGGTGAGTGGTGCAGACTCATCCTGCCAAGCCAGGTTAAGGAAAGGTAATCTCTAATTCTGTCAAAGGCTCGCTTCCAAAGAGAGCTCCATAAAGACCCTCAGCCACAAGCTCCAAGAAACCACTGTGTGACGAAAGTTGCAAGTTTTCTTCCCGACTGAATTCAATGTAATTCTCAAATTCTGACATTTGTGTCACGAGTTTTAAATTGTCTCCTGGAAGTTTTTGTTCGAAACCACTCAACTTGTCAAGGAGCTTTCTCAGTCCCTTCTTTCCCAGCTGCATTTCTGCGTCTCTCACGCATTTGATTTTAATTGTCGGAGTTCTGTTCTTTTTCATTCCGCTTTGGTCCAGGCTGAACTATTTGATAGTTTCCTCAAAAACTCCTCCAAGGCGGCTAAACTCAAAACGTTCCCAATTCAAAATGTTAATTCCTGAGGCATACACTATACGCCCAACTGATCCTTGACGTGACTCTGCACGTTTTATTCATTTCGGGACGCTTTTGCTGAAACAGCTTCCACGCGCCCCTGGGGACCCATCACACAGCGCATGCGCCTGTCTCTGAGCGCGTCCACCGTACAGCGCATGCGGCTCTCCCGAGGGGGGGGGGGGGGCGTGCGGCGGGAAACCGCGCCTGCGCGCGGCGATGACGTGCCCACGCCTTCGGCGGGCGTGAATCGTGGGCCACCGCAGGCATGGTGCGCTGCAGCTGCGTGTTGTTCAGGAAGGTCCGTGACCCGTGCCCCTCAGCCTGGAGCCCGAGGGCCAGGTGCTTCCAGCCCCACCGGGGGACGCTGGTGCTCCTTCTTCCTCCCCACTTTCTATTTGGGGGTCTCTTTTCTGCCTTTTTTCTACCATAGTTTTCTCTGCCCCTGCAGGAGTCGGGGTTCACCAGTGAGGGGGTGTGTCTGCCCCGCATATTTAGGACGGTTGTCTGGGGTATTTGTGTGCACGTGGGATGAAGAGCTGGGGTACTTTCCTGCTTTTAGCCGTGCAGTACTTGGAGTGTAGGTTTGTTTTGCTTTGTCTAGTGGCTCAAATGGTGTATTTTCCTTTTAAGTAATAATATCCATAGTCCGTGTACGTCTAGATTTTCCTTGAGCGCATTGTTTTTTAGAGCTTTCTAAAATGACTTTTCATCAATAATTGAAACTATGTAATAGGCTTGTCTTGCAAGAAATGTAGGTCAGTTTTTGTGTACTGTGAGTTTTAGAATGGTTTCTGTAAAAAAATTAGTTACTTCAAATTTAAAGGCCCCCTTTACAGCCTTACTAGTGATTGTTTTGAGACTACCTGGCCCTCATAGTTTGGCCATTGCTTTATTACTAATGGTGAGATTGACATGTTCCTTTTAAGTTTGGGTTCCAAATCACTGAATCCGATCAATTTAGAGCAGTAAAAATATCACAGACTGAATTTTGTTGTGGATAAGTTATTAAAGGCTACTTCTGTAAGCCTACTGTCACGGAAAGTCAGTGTCATTTGCAAGTGGAATCTATCTCTTCACTTGCATGGGATGCATTTCTGATCTAGCCTTGCAGAACCAAAGAATAAATTCTTCATCCCCAGAGAACAACACTCTGGTTGGCCCTCAAATTTATCTTTTATATATTCCTCCCACCCTACTCTTTTACACCACTGTTTAATGAATACTTTTGCGTGCTTCATGAATCCTGCACTTTGATGCCTTGCTAGGATCCAGCCACTGCAGTCTCAGACCTAGACTGCATCAGAATCACCAAGGGAACTTTTGCTAAGTGTGCTGTCTTGACCTATTCTTATCCCTTCCTCCAGAGTATATTAGAATGGTCAGTGGTGCATGTATCTTTTGCAGGTTTCCAGGAGTTTTTTGATACTTAAAATATCCTAATTTTTAAAGATAGGAAGATTATGAAGTTAAGAAATTACTCTGTAAGGAATTTTGATAGTCTGAGGTTAATACATAGGTTCTTTACCTGCAAGAAGGTGTTGATTTAATGAGGGAAACCGAAGCATAAGATTTCAAAAAGTGTATTAATAGAGATATAATCAAATTGCTTAAGGGCCCAGCAAAGTTGAGGGTAAATGTTGATTAGAGGAATTAAGAAAGACATCAGGGAGAAGGAGATATAAAAGGGACAAGTGGTAATGGAAAAAATTCAATTAAAAAATAGAGGCATCAGCAAATAAGACATTCAGGTGTGCTTATGATAGAAAAGAACAAATGAAGGGGGTGGGGTGGGCGGAGGAGGGCAAAGGGAAAAATTGGGACGACTGTAGTAGAATAATAAAAAAGAACAAATGACGTAAGTAGAGGAAAAGCATGAGCAGAGTGGCATGGAGAAGTACAAGTATAACATGTACAGAGCAAAAGAGGAAGAGGAATAGGGGTTGAATGTGTGGAAGTGGAACAGAAGGTAACTTAAAAGCTTTGAATATAGTACTAAGAATTTTAGACTTTATTTCATAAACAGCATAACACAAAAAAGAACATGACTGGTTTTTGAATAAAGGAGAAACATGGTTAGAGATCCATTTTCAGAAAAATAGCTCAGGAGCTCAGGTGGCAAGATGAGGGATGCTTTGAGGAAGAAGTGACTGAACACTGGTTAAGATATTGGGGCAATTTGTATCAGGAAGGAAAGAGAGCTAGGGCTTTGGAAAAGAAAATATATATATTGGTATAATTAAAGATTCCCACACTCAATGAGTAGTAAATTATGGTTCCTTCATTTGAAAGAACATTAGTGGAACAGACTTTGCCTAAGGGAATGTTCACTTTTGTCATATTAGTGAACATGTCATGTATTTGAGATGACATCCTTTCATGAACAAGCTACCTATTTGAGGGGTTTTAAATAGAAGTTAAGTATAGATCTTGTTCTCAGTTGCTTTAGACCATTAAGTTTACATCCTGGTGATATCCAACAGACTGGATGTAGAGAATATCTCACCTGGGTAATAGTTATGGGTACAGGCTGAGATTGCCCAAGGGAGACAGTCTAGATTGAAAAGTGGACAGCATCAGAGACCTTGAGGATAGGTAAGACAACAACTTATAATTGTGGTGGGGTCGGGGCGGGAAGGATTTCAAAAGTCCAATGAAAAGAGGTCAGACAGGAGATGAACTGAGAGACTAAATTTGGCATGCAGGAAGTCATACTGACTTTGAGGCATTTTTAGTGGCAACAAAGAACTAGAAAGGAGTTGGTAAGCACATTTGGTATACAAATGTTTTCTTTCTTTCTCTCTCTCTTTTCAAAGTATGGAAACTTCATTGATAACCTAAGGCTCTTCACCAGGGGTGGAAGTGGTGGAATGGGTTATCCTCGTTTAGGTGGAGAAGGTGGAAAAGGTGGTGACGTCTGGGTTGTAGCCCATAAAAGAATTACTTTAAAACAACTTAAAGACAAATATCCTCAGAAGCGGTTTGTGGCTGGAGAAGGAGCAAATAGTCGGTGAGTATTTAGTGAATGACTTTGATTATGTAAAAGTAATCCCTCCTGGAAGAAAAAGAAGTTAAAAGAGAAAGATGTAATTAGTAATTTGAATGAATTATATGCTATATTTGTAACTGAGCACAAATCTACATCTGTCCCAACTTCAGTAAAGGTAAAAGATAGGTACTAAGAAGTGTTTTGGAGCTTTCAAACTGTATCCTTTTCTTCTCCCATTGCCTATTTATATTCTTTTGCATTTCCTCTGTAGAAACAAAATGATCCGAACTCCCACTGTTTTCTTCTTAAACTATTTTTGAAAATCTTCAGGAAATCTTTCTCCAGTCTCAAATGAATAACTCCAGCTCATCACCACCAATAATTTTGCCTGCATCTCATAGGCATTGCTGAAAATTTAGCACCTGTTTCACTGACTTACTTTTTGTGTGATTTCCCTTTTCTGTTTCTTTCCTCTTTCTATGACAGCAAAACCTTGCCTTTTTTTCCACTAATATTTGTCATTCTCTGTGAAATATACTTTGTTGGCTTCAAAATAAGAGAATTATTTCTTGGGTTATAAAGAAAATGAAGGAAAATCTCTTCAAGTTTCCATCAAAATGCCAGTTATGGATTCTTCAGTCCTACCTCACTCTGTTATTCCCTAGGAGGTAATTGGTTTAAAGGCTAGACTTGACGTCTCTCTTTTCTTTTTCTTCCCACACAAGTGTTCTAAAATAAAAACAAAATAACAAAAAACAACAAATAATCGATCTGATGTAGAGAAGAAGGTAGAAACAGATCAGTTTGTTGTTCCACTTTAATTATGCATTCATTGGTTGGTTCTTGTATGTGGCCTGACCAGGATCTCTACCTTGGTACTTTGGAATAATGCTCTAACCAACTGAGCTACCCAGCCAGGGCCCCCTCAGAAGTGTTTTTGATATATTTATTTGTCACAATACCAGATAAGGGAATGTGGGTGGCACTTACTTGGGAGATGAATATATGCTAAGGATAGAGGGTGGGATACTATAACACAGACATTCCCAACAACAAAAACAACAAATTATCCTGACCAAAATATGCAGCAGCATACTTACCTGTCAGTAAATGTATCCTTAGAGAAAAACCCCTTAACTTTCCTTTTGAGCATCTTTGTTTATGAATAATCTGATTGAAACTTTTTTTTTATCCTCACCCAAGGACATGCTTATTGATTTCTAAGAGGAGACAGGAAGGAGAGAGAGAAACATGAATCAATTGCATCTCATAGATGCCCCAAACAGGGACTGAATCTGCAACCTAGGCATGTGCCATGACCGGGAATTGAACCTGCTGCCTTTCAGTTTATGGGATGATGCTCCAACCAACTGAGCCACACCAGCCTGGGCAAAACCATTTTATAAGACACATTTTGAGAGCCTTATATTTGTTAGACTTCAGTAATCAAAGTTTCGAATGTTATTTTATTATTTTGATATTACACATGGGAAATAACAGCAGTTTACATCCTAAATTTTTTTTTTACCATTTTATAATTTTTTTTTTAAAACTAAGGTTGCTGTAATTCCAGCCCTATTCTTTGTTCACCATATCTGTGGCATACATGGTATACAATATTTAAATGTTAAGAGAAACTTAAATAGAACATATTTCTTACAGGGATTGTGTGTTGCAATTTTTAAAATAAGAAGCTTAAATCAAAAAGATGAATAGGAGCTATCTGGGTGAAGGGGAGTAAAAAGCATTATAGGATAGGTAATATGAACAAAGGCCCAGTAATAGAAGACAAGTATTAGACACTAGGAGAAGGCTAGTGTGGCTGGAATGCAGAATGGAGAGGAAGATGAAACTAGAAAGATAGGTACAGGCTAGACTTTTTCATTCAACCCATTATTATTTCTGAAATATTGTAGTATCCTACCAGCTCCTAGTCTAGCGCAATGGATTGAAATATTGCAGTATTCTGCAACCTGGTCTCCCAACTCCAGTTTCAGTCACCACCTTCAGTTCATTCTTTATCCTGTTATTTCTAGAGTGATTTTTCTAAAACACAAACTTGTTAATCACACTCGTCTATTTTATTTTATTATATTATTTTTTAAAAATTTTATTTATTATTCTTAGAGAGAGGGGAAGAGGGAGAGACACAGAGGGAGAGAGACATCAGTGTATGGTTGCCTTTCACCTGCCTCCAGCTACGAACCTGGCTGGAGACCTGGCTTGCAACCTGGTTATGTTGCCCTGGCTGGGAATCAAACCAGCGACCTTTGGGTTCGCAGGCTGGTGCCTTACTCACTTGTCTATTTTAAACTCTTCAGTATTTCCCATCACTCTTAAGATAATCTTCAGACTCGAACACAGCACATCAGACTCTTCACGATCTGGACTACAGAGTCTATTTCACAGTATGACACCTCACATGTACCAGTGTTAAGCTAGAAATAACTATTATTTCTTCAAACAGTTCCCTTCTAGTCTAGTGTATCTGTATATGTGACTATATATACATGAATATGTATACATGTACATAAATAAGTACACATATGTACATATTTAAATACACACACACACACACACATTTTATCAACACATCTTTTTCTGCCTTGATTATCTGGCAGAGTCCTGTTGCCTTTTCAAGACTTTCTTTAAGCACACGTTCAAAATATTAGTAACTGAGTAAGATTTTAATTTCAGATATCTAATAATGTCTAGTAAAAAATCAGACTGCCTTTATTCATCATGAAACCATCTCCTAGTAAATTGGTTTGTGTTTGCTAAACTGTGAAAATTATCAAATACTATTTCAACTATTTTAAAATACTACCCAGGGCTCTGTACGCTAAGGTTGCAGGTTCCATCCCTAGTCAGGGCATAATCAAGAATCAACCAATGAATGCATAGAAAGTGAAACAACAAATTGATGTTTCCTCTCTCTCTAAATCAATTTTTTTAAATTATCCAAAGTTCTTTTGAAATTTAAGTGTAAATGTTTTAAATAAAATATTGTAATAGAAAGTTCACCAGTAGTAACAAATAATGAAAATTAAATCTTGCCTCTACATTCTAAAAATTGCAATACACATCGCAGGAAGCAAAATGCTTTATTTAAATATTTCTTTAGTATATTTCTAAGTCATCTGTTTCTGTCAATCCAATTCATTCATTCAGCTAATGTTAATTGAGTATCTGCTAAGTACTAATCATTGTACTAGATGCCTAGGATACAATGATGATGTAAACTAATATATTTCCCGCCCTTCCAGAAGTTCCTGTAGTGTAGTGGAAGAGTAGACATTAATCAACTACATAACAGATGGAAAAGGATAACTGACAAATCGTATGAAGGAGAGCCTACACATGTGTGTGGGTCTGGAAAGTCTGACCTAATCATTGGAGATGAGGAATAAAAAGATTTTATAAAAGGTCAACCATTTATAATTTCGAAAATAACCACAATTAACCTTTCTTGACTTTTCTTTGTAACCAGTGTAATGTGTGTGTGTGTGTGTATCTATGTGTATCTGTGTGTAGTTTGGGGGTACAAAACTGACAGGACAGTATTTTGCTGCTTTCTATTTTTACTTTTTTTTGTGCCAGAAGATTGTTCAAATTGGCTGCATAGTATTATAGTATTGGAAATAACATTATGTTGTCATTCATTTATTTAGATAATTGTTTTTTATTGTTATATTCACAATGCAACACACATCCATGTGTATACAGTAGTTTACATGATTGTCCAATTATTTTCTTTTAGGATAGATTTCCAGAAGTGAATTTAGTAGTTAGAAGTTTGTACCAATTTATTCTCTCACGAGCAATTTGAAAGAAACCAGATGAGCCCCCTATAATTAAAATACTCCCATTTGAGGTCAGTTTTTCAAAAGCTTTGTTATACAGTTGATTTTTTTTTTTTTCTAGTTTATTGATGAACTGTTCATTTCAGGTGTACAGTGTTTTAGTTCATTATAATTTGTAATGACTTTTGGTGGTTAGCTTGGTAATTTAAATCATTACTTAATATTATTTTTATTAGGATATGATAGTCTAAAGAAAATAGAGTTTTTTTCTCTTAATATTTGGCCATGTAACGTCTACATTAGAAGAATTAGTTAATTGTTAGTCTTCTTTATAGACCATTATGTTTGCTTGAAGCATAGCCATTTAATTTTGTGGGTTTTCCTTACTTTAATTTATCTTTATTTATTTATTTATTTATTTTGTAGAGTTAGTGCATTGAAAGGCTCCAAAGGAAAAGATTGTGAAATTCCTGTACCTGTGGGTATTTCAATAACTGATGAAAATGGTAAAATTATAGGTAAGGATACTGTAGATTCTAAGATTGTGAAAAATGTACACATTTTCTAAATTGGGAGCTGTGGGAAATAGTACCTCTTGAGCTTCAGAGTTAAAAAAAAAAATTAACTATTTCAGCTGCTAATTTATGAAAGAACTTTTAAAAATCTTATATAAAGGTTGTTCAATATTAACTGCTAGATGTAAGGTTATTTTAAAATATTAGTGTTTACTTGGTTTTAAAACATAAACTAGTCTCTCAACTACTTATAAAGGTTTTTCTAGGGTCAAGCTCTTAATAGAAACTTCTAACATCTACTTCTGAAAGAAAAATGTCATTAGTTATTAACTCTACTTACTAATCTTGGCTCTAAATATCTTTATTTCTCTTTTTAAGGAGAACTCAATAAAGAGAAAGAAAGAATTTTGGTAGCTGAAGGAGGTCTTGGTGGAAAATTTCTTACAAATTTCTTACCATTGAAAGGCCAGAAACGAATAATTCACCTTGACCTAAAACTTATAGCTGATGTAGGCCTAGTAGGGTAAGTATCATTCATATCTTTATTTTTATATTTCCAGAGAGATAGGTCATGAAAAGGAAACAAATATAAATGTTAATTTGGGACCAGCATTATTTCTAGTTTATAGAATTTGTGCATTGATTATGTTGTATTAAATGTAGTTATTTTCACAATGTCAGCATAGAGTTTCATATTTGCTATTCATTTGTCAACAATCATAGCAATTGAGTAGTCCAGTGAAATGTTAGAAAATGAATAAAGAAAAGATCAATCAAAGGCAGTGATTAAAGAAGGTAAAAGGATGTTACCAGATAAGGAATAAAATAAGAAATCTGAACAAATCATATTTTTAAAAGTGTATTCAAGGAAATGAAAAGAAGGAAAAAATGATTACAAGTTTAATAGAGCTATTGATGTATCGTTAATCAGATGGCTCAAGGCCAGTACAACCTCAACTCATCAGACTTGCACACTATTGGACACTAAGTTGGATCTTGCTATGACTGCCTCCCTCTGCTTTATGCTCTGCTTAGGACCTGTCCAATCTCAATACTGTGGACAACCTTACAATATTGTCCTCTTCTGCCAGCTTCCATTTGTTTTCCTGAAACAATGCTGGTTAGCTTTGGGTTTGCAGTGCTGGCACCCAGGCAACTGGAGAGAGCTAGATAGCAAGACAAAAAGTAGATAGAGGGGAAAACCAGCTTTGCGTTTCTTCTCTTCTCTCTCCCTCTCCCTGGCCCCTGTGGCACTAACAGTAGTCAGATGGCATGCCTAAGAAAAAGGTAGGCGACACTGCTGCCAAACTGAGGGCCAAACTGCCATTCCATTCATTGCCTTCCCATAGGTTCATTCTAAGCTCTCTTCATCTTCCTCTCCAACCATCTGGCTGCTTCTTTACCACACTCCTCAGTCTGAGCCCCTCACCTCTTTCTGTGCTTGTGTGGGCCTGACCAGCAGTGGCTACTCGTTCACAGAGGGCCATTCCTGCTGAAGGTGCAACAGGGGGAGATGTGATCCTGGCCTTCAAGCTTGCCATTGACATGTAGTTGTTTTTTTTTTTTTTTCAATAAAATACAGTTACGAGGTTTATGACCCACAGGTTCTGCGACACTACATATTTTTCAAACGTTACTGGTTTAAAAGGGTTCTATGGATAAGGCTGAGAATCCAGCCATTTACTTTCTCATTTGGTAGAAAAATGAGTTTCAGGTTCAATGGAGACACCTTTACAAACTAAGAAGAGCCTAGCAAGGCTGAGAAGTAAAGGTAGTAAAAGGCTGGGGGCTTTGGTGGGACTATTTGGGTTAGAATCTCAACTCTTTGGGAACATAGCTGTCTAGTCTTGGAGATTTTATGCAGTCTCTCTAAGCTTTTATTTACTTATCTTTTTTTTTTTTAAATTTACTTATCTTTAATAATAAATGGAGAGTTCTCACCTTAAGATGTTTGTAGATACTGCATTTGCAACACATGTGTCTTGGATTAATGAATGCTCAGTGAATGGATGGTAATCTTTATCAAGATCCTTATATTGCCAACTTATCAGAAACCACTATAGTGAAACACTAAGGTTTTCAGAAGTGAACTTGAAATTGCAATCAGTAATTAACACATTGCAATTATTAAACATAATGTTTAACATGTTTTCTAGTGCTTTTAAGTTAGGCAACTATCCTTAAAAACTTACTCATATGAGTACCAGCATAAGCAGATATTTTTTTTAGCGGTTTCAGGAATGAACTGGAAGAAAGGTATATAACTAATACACTTGTACTGCTGATGTCCAAGGGAAACATTGGTTGGTTGTTTTTCATCCGTGCCCCAAATCACAACCCAGGCATGTGCCCTGACCAGAAATCAAACCCGAGACCTTTTGCTTTGCAGGACAATGCCTAACCAATTGAATTTATCTTCACCTATTTCATAAGTCTTTATTGTTCAAGTTTCTCAAGATTATTTTAAATTTATACTCTACTTTTAATCCCAGAAATATTCCAGAAGTTTGCTTCTTATGTTAAGAATTCAGAGATAAATAAGTATTCATGGTACTTACATTTGTTGTAATGTATACATTTTTTCATTTCAGATTTCCAAATGCTGGAAAATCCTCTTTGCTAAGTCAAATTTCTCACGCAAAACCTACAATTGCAGATTATGCATGTAAGTATATTTTGTATTTTAATACGTGGTAGTGAATTTTTACAGAGTAATCTTTCTTTTAGTATGAATAAAATGACAACTCTGAGGGTGTAGCCTCAGTTTGGAAACTTGGCAGAATATATGCATTTTCCATTAATCTTTGAAACTTCTATATCCATCAGCAAAGTTTCTAGTACTTATTACTTACTTTATTGCATAGGCTTTTCTGGTACATAATCATTTATTTGGTTTAATTAGGATTTTATGAGCACCTATCCTTTATCAAGCACTGTGATAAATACTAGGGAGGAAGAGATGCATTCTTTCACTCAAAAAAATATAGCAAGTGTATTTTTCTGGGACCTGGAGTAGGTTCTAGTGTTACAAAGACTGGTAAGCGGAAACACATTTTTCTAACTTTTATTGGGAACACAAACTAGTGGGGTAAGGCACACAGCCATCCAGTGAATACAAGGAAATACAATACAGTTCTGTGAAAGAATGAGGCAACTGCTTTGGCCTTTTGTGGAAGGGTAGCGCTGGGCCCGAGGTTCAGAGAATAAGTATGAGTTAATCAGTGACATCGTGGAGGAAAAGGGTCTTCTTGTCAGAGGAACAAGCATGCATGCAGAGGCCTATGAGTGGCAGGGAATGGATTTGGATACCTAGAGAACAGGCAGGAAGGGAAAGAGGGAATCAAGGTGAGGCTGGAGATGTAGGTAGAGACTGCATCATATGGACCTGTAGGCTCTATTTGATCTGTATATCTTTAAGGGCAGTTATCACCCTTTTACACGGGGGAAATGACTAAATTATTATATTTAATTTAAGAGGATTTCTGCATATAATACAGAAAATGGGTTGGTGTGGGACATAAGTGGACGTGGGAAGAGTCGTTAGCAGGCTGTTGCAGTAGCAAGATGAAATATTATGGAAGCTCAGCCTGAGGACAGTGAAAGAATATGACAGGGTCTCTTCCATCGTTAAATCAAAAAGTTATTTTCCAGGACATTCACCTGGAAAATAAAATTAAGCCATTCTAAAATTGGCCCCTTGATAGAGTTCGTTTTGAACTAACTGCTATAAATTAGGCCAGTATTTATTGTTATAATACAGGCTACCGTTGAGAAGGAAAGAAGAAAAGCAAAAGTCACAGGAGGCAAGCTGTGCAGCACTGGTAGGCTTGAGCTGAGGGTAACTGAATGAGGAGGGGCCAGATCAGACCTGGTGAGAGGAACCGAAATTCGGCCCCCTTCCTTCATCACGCTTCTTCAGGTGTGGCAGGAATTTTGAAACCCGCTGATTAGATTAGACTGCGCATATTAGAAAAATCTGTATTTGTCCTTTTCCTAGTATATTATAAATAGCAAAGATAATTGTACCTTCCATTTTAACAAATAAGAACGTAATTAATCACAGAAAAGAAATAATTGTTTATTTTATACATAATGCTAAGGTAGTTTTGAAAGTACCAGTCTTTATCCTAGCCTTAACTTTTATTGCTTTTCTTTTTTAGTTACAACAATAAAGCCTGAACTTGGAAAGATTATGTATAAAGATTTTAAACAGGTGGGTATTTTTAAAAAAGACACTTCATTAGAAATGACAGTACTTGCTTTTGGTATTTGGACTTTATATCTAACTATTTTTGAGGTGATGGGACAGTTACAAGATTTTATTTTTAATCAGTGAAACTGATCAAATCAATAATGAGCGCTATCCTAAAATATTGTATAAAATGTAACTTTCTAAAATAAATATTATTTATTTAAAAAAAATTTTTAATTGGATGACATTGGTTAATAAGAATATATTGATTTCAAGTTTACATTTCTATGATACATGATCTATTTATTGCATTATGTGCCCACAACCCAAAGTCAGATATTCTGTCACCATATATTTGACCCCTTTTACCGCCCCTCATAACCTTCCCTCTGGTAACCACCATACTGTTGTCTGTGCCTATGAGTTTTTGTTTATTTTTCTTATTTGTTCATTTGTTGCTTTGAGTGTCATCCCACCTCTCATTTTGCTCATGTGGGATTTCACTCACATGTAAGAATGTAGCTTCTCTTTTCTTTGAAAGTTTTACATCCATTTTATTGTTACAACATTGTATCTTCTTTATTTCCTTAATCTTTGTTCTTATTGCAAGTTCATATTTGCTTTTGTACTTGATTATTGATTTTCATTGATGAAAATCATTTTCTAAAGTTCATGTAAATGGTTTTATTCCAACTTTCTCTTTTAAGAACTTTTTTAAAGTATATTTTATTGATTATGCTGTGACAGTTGTCCCAATTTCTTTTCCCTTTACTTCCCTCTGCCCAGTACTGCTCTTCCCTCCAGTAGTCCCAGCCCCCTTAGTTCATGTCCAGGGGTCACGTATGTAAGTTTTTTGGCTTCACCCTTTCCTATGTTATTCTTAACTTTCCCCTGGCAATTTTGTACCTACCAATTCTGTTTCCTAATCCCTGCACCATTTCCCCATTTCTTCCCCTTCCCTGTCCCAGCTGATGATTCTCCAAATGGTCCCCATACTGCTGTTTCAGATTCTATTCTAGTTGTTTGTTGTTGTTGTTGTTTATTTGTTAGGTTCTGTTGTTTATAGTTGTGAGTTTGTTATCTTAAATGTTCATAATTTTGATCCTCTTTTTCTTAAATCCCCTTTAACATTTCATATAATAAGGGCTTAGTGATGATGAACTCCTTTAGCTTTACTTTATCTGGGAAGCACTTTTATCTGTCTGTCCATTCTAAATGACAGCTTTGCTGGATAGAGTAATCTTGGTTTTAGGTCCTTGCTTTCTATCACTTTGAACACTTCTTGCCAATCCCTTCTTGCCTGCAAAGTTTCTTCTGAGGAATCAGCTGATAGTCTTATAGGAACCCCTTTATAGGTAACTCTTCTTTTCTCTTGCTGCTTTTAAGATTCTCTCTCTCTTTTTTTAAGATTCTCTTTAACTTTTGGCATTTTAATTATGATGTGTCTTGGTGTGGTCCTCTTTGGGTCTAGTTTGTTTGGGCCTGTCTTTGCTTCCTGAACTTGTATGCCTGTTTCCTTTGCCATATTTGGGACATTTTCCTTCATTATTTTTTTACATAAGTTTTCAATTTCTTGCTCTTTCTCTTCTCCTTCTGGCACCACTATGATTCAGATGTTGGTACATAGGAAGTTGTCCCAGAGGTTCCTAAGCTTCTCCTCATTTTTTTGTTAAATTCTTCTTTCTTCATTCTGTACTAGTTAACTGTTTATTTCTTCATTGTGTTCCAAAACAGTGACTTAAACTCCAATTTTCTTCCCTTCACCATTGCTTTCATGTGGGTGTGTCTTCGTTTCCCTTAGCGTAGCTTTCAGTTCTTCACTGTGTGCTTGCCATACTGAAGCATGTCTGTCAAGTCTTTAAGCATGTTTATCACCAGCATTTTGAACTCTTCACCTGTTAGGTAGGCTATCTCCTCATCACTTAGTTCCCCCACTGGGACCTTGATGTGTTCCCTTTTTTGGGCCATACTTCTCTGTCTCAACTTGACAGGCTCCTGTGTTTGCCTCTGTGTCTTAGGCAGAGCTGTTGCATCTGTTATGTTGTAAGGGGAAGAGCCTTAGATTCTTGTCAGTGTAGGACAACCTGTTTCACCACCTTGTGGTGCTGTATGTGAGAGAGGGGTCTGAAAGGGAACAGTGATGCTTGCTCAGCACTCGCCCCTTTTCCAGGCACTTCTCCTGCTTCCCGTATACGACTGGTGCCTCTTTAGCTATTTCCCTGATTGTGGTTCCCAGAGTGGGTGGAGCTACACATGTTCTAGGACCATAGGGGCCCGCTAAACACACAGATTCTGCTGAGAAACTGGTGATTTCTTCCTCCACCCCAACCCCCCCTGGTTTTCACAGTCAGAAGCAATGAGGCTTTATTTTCCCCATGGTTGGAACTATAAGCTATGTGATTTGGTCTGGTGCTGGGAGCACGTCCCAGGTGTCCCTCCCTGCTTTTTAATGTGTAACTGTGCTTTCTGCTGCCCAGCCACAGCCACTGCCTTGCTGCCACCATTGCCACCACCACACTGAGTCCTCTCTGTCCTGGCTCCGCCCCTCCTACCTGTCTAGATGGGTATCGTTTGTATCTTTGTTGGACTTCCATGCAGTTCAGTTTTCTAGAACTTCTGGTTGTCTCCAGTTTTGAGGTACTTGTATTCCTTCTTAGTTATGGAGGAAGATGCAGCATCTACCTGCACCTCTTCTTGGCTGAAAGTCTAAAAGAGTTCTTAATGACCGAACCATCTTCCAGAAAAGCAGAACTTCATGGCTCAGTATTCATGGTCACAGTTCAGCATTTCAGGCATCATTGCCTAATCCATGCTTGGTTAGGCAGGTCCCTGCAATTGCAGCCTCATCAGCTGTGCCCCGTGTTCCCCAGGCAGGTTTCCCAGTGGGTCTTTCTTAACTGCAGACTTCGTGGTAGACTTTCTCTTTAAACCACCTGGCTTCCCCCTTACACACCAGACCTCCTAGCTGACTCCCGTCAACACCCCCTCTTTTAAAACCTTTTTAATTGAAAACTATTCTGGCCTCATCTAACTATGAAAATATATTTTTCCTTGATAAGGAAGAACTGTAAATCTTTTTAGTCATTAAATAAAAACAAAAATATGTAATTGACAATCAGCAATCATGCTCCCTGGTATTTATCTAAATGAGTTGAAACCTCATTTCCAAACCAAAACCTGCTCTCACACGTGTATAGCAGCTTTATTGGTAATTGCCAGAATTTGGAATCAACTAAGATATTCTTCGGTAGGTAAATGGATAAACTATGGTGCATCTAGAAAATGGAATATTATTCTGCACTAAATAGATATGCTACAAGCTATGAACAGACATAGAGGAATCTTAAATGCATATTATTAACTGGAAGAAGCCAATCTGAAATAGTTGCATACTGTATACTAACTATATAACTATATAAGATTCTAACTATAAAACATTCTGGAAAAAGGCAAAACTGTGCAGATAGAAAAAAATGAGTGGTTGTTAAGGATGAAGAGGAAGGAAGGGATGAATAAGCAGAGCATAATGGATGTTTAGGGCAGTGAAACTGTTCTGTATGATTCTATAGATCTGCATACATGCCAGACATTTGCCAAAACTCATAGAATGTACACCACCAAGAGTGAGCCTTAATGGACTTATGCTGATGATGTATCAATGTGGTTTCATAATTCAAAAAATAAGATATAAAATTTATACTCATTTTTAAAATAATTCAATATTTTATTTATTAGTTTTAGAGAGAGGGGAAAGGAGGGAGGCAGAGAGGGAGAGAGACATCAATGTATGGTTGCCTTTCATCTGCCTCCAGCTACAGACCTGGCTGGAGACCTGGCTTGCAACCTGATTATGTGCCCTGGCTGGGAATCCACCAGCGACCTCTGGGTTTGCGGGCCGGCGCCTTATCCACTGTGCTACCAGCCAGGGCTATGCTCATTTATAACAGTGGTGTAACAGTAAAAGTTCATTAAACTTCAACAATTATATAAAATATTAAATAATAAAAGTATAAATACAATATTTAGTAGAAAACATTGTAACTTTTTTAAGTTTTTTAAATTGATTTTTAGAGAGACACAAAAAGAGAAAGAGGCAAGCATTGATTTGTGGTTCCACTTATTTATGCATTCCTTGGTTGCTTCTTATATGTGCCCTGACTGGAGATTGAACCCATATCCTTTGTGTATCCAGACAGCACTATCCAGCTGAGCTACCCAGCTATGGCATTGTTTGTAATTTTTAAGGGAAATGAGTGGAGAACCTTCCAACAAAATTTCAGGACATGAGACCTCTGTAGTGTACACTACTTTGTCTCATAGCGTGCTTCCTTTAAACCTCTGAAGTCTTCTCACAAGCAGTATGTATAGAGCAGTGCTTCCCATCCCTTACTATGCATCAGAATTATTTGGGTGGCTTACGGATAGCAGTGATAAACTTGTATAAACTTAAAGCCTGTGCCCCAGAGATTTGAAACCAAATCCGTGTGGGGTAAGGCCTGAAGTTTATACAACTGATTCTGATGCACAGCGAGGTTTGAAAAACATGAGTGCAGCGTAAGGGTTAATAATGCTTATCATCTCCCAAGGAACATAGGAACATTAAATCCTATACTTTTTAAGAATGGTCCATAGTCCTCCTGGTATAATGTGAACAGAAAGGACATTGACTACATATATAGAATTTAAATCTTAAAACTACGGAGTTTACTAAGTAAGTTGCAGCTGAATTAATATCCTTTAACACTTAAAAATTCAGAAAGTTGAAATACAGTGAAAAGTTCATGTGAAACAATATAATTTATGGAGTTCTTAGTAGAATTTTGTGATTAATAACTAATCTCTAAAATTCTAGACTGTTAGATTAAGAATTAAAAATGGAACTAATATCTGATGGCAGAGAATTTTGATTCTGTTCCAAAGGAATCCTGGCTTTATAAAGATGCAGTGGTAATCACAAATCAGGAACTGTCTATATTCTAAATACCATGAAAATATTTGGATGTAATTGGACTTAACGTTTTTCATGTGTTTTTCTTTTGTTATCAAACATTTAACTTTGTATTAGATATCAGTAGCTGATCTTCCTGGTTTAATTGAAGGAGCACATATGAACAAAGGAATGGGCCACAAATTCCTCAAGCACATAGAAAGAACTAAACAACTGCTTTTTGTTGTAAGTCATGTATATCAATGCAATATTCAACTGAGTGTGAAAATTAGTTTAGTTTTTCTAGAAATTGTTTATATGTTTAAAGTGGTAGCATATGTGACTCCATTAAGTCTGTATAAACTGAAGTTGAATACAATAATTTTTGTAATAAGGGAATGAAAATGGCATTATTTACTGTATCAGGTATAATTTTGACCATACTTGTCAAGGTTTAATTCCTTAAGATTTTCAACATAATACTGTGTTATATAGGGTCTTTTCCTACTTTTTATTGGTAGTGCTAGCATTATACAGCTGGCCTTCAAACAACATGGGTTTAAACTGTGTGGGTCCACTTAGGTACAGATTTTTTTCAATAAATACCTGTACTGTTTTTGATCTATAGTGTTGGGAGTTGCCAATGTGGAGGCCTGACTGTATGCATTGATTTTAGAGAGAGGGAAAGGGAGAGAAGCATCAATGTAGGAGAGAAACATCAATCAGTTGCCTCTTGCATGGACCCCAAATGGGGCCAAACCCACAACCCAGGCATGTGCCCTGACTGGGAATTGAACCTATGATCCTTTAGTTTACAGGCACTCAACCAATTGAGCCACAATGGCCAGGGCAATATATGCAATCTTTATATATAGCAACTTCCATCCACAGACCTTGGAACTAACCCCCTAATCCCCTGTAAAAACCAAGGGGTTATAATTAAATTTGGGGGAAGGCAGAAATTATGCATGGATTTCCATCTGTTAAGTGTAAAGTAGGTGTTGGTGCCTCTAATCGCCATGTTGTTCAAGGGTCAGTGGTTTATGAGATTATTTATGTTGTCTTATCTGTACTAGTTTTTTAATTTTATTAATGGTTGTGATTTTACCAGAATAATTGTAATTATTTTGATACTTCAATTTCACTTATTTCTGTATTACTAAAAATTACCAATGAAGTATATATTGAGAAACTATTTTTAGCTTGAGAGAATAGAACAGCTCAAAACAGCAATATATAGCTAACCTTATGGTAAAGGCTATTTCTTTCCCTCTTTTTCTTTTCAGGTTGATATTTCTGGATTTCAGCTTTCTTCTCACACTCAATACAGAACTGCCTTTGAAACCATAATACTGCTTACAAAAGTAGGTTTTCTTTTTCCGTTTGACTGTGTTCTGCATTTGGTCTAATGTAATAGGCACCTAAGACTGATATAACAAATAATAAGTAAAATAAATATATATTCCACCTCTGCTTTTAGAACTTTTGATGTTGAAGAATTATCTAACCTTGTTGTCTCAGTTCTTCAATATTAACCTGCTTCTCAAACTATTACAATCAATAAAACCCTCCTTATTACATGCTTCTTTATCTTGCTTGAACTTTTATTCCTACTTCTTTGACTCTTTTTCAGCATACTACTTATGCTCTTTCCTGTTTATTCTTTAATTGGCATTCATTTACAGTAAATATACTAATGACTGCCAAATCTGTATCTGATATCCATATGCAGATCTTTTGGTTAAGTGTTAAACCAGCTACCTGTTGGACATCTTTTTTTTTTTTTTTTTTAGTTAATTTTATTATTATTGTATTAAAATTGTTTCATTTTGTTGGACATCTTTTTTGGTGGTGGTCTTGATTCTCTCATTCTCACCACCTGTACCACACCCTGTCACTTTTATATCCTAAATCTTGCTCAAATCCATCTGCTTGTTTCATCCACATTGTATGATCATCAGCCCTTCTCATGAGAATGTTGTAAGTCCCTCCTGTCTGGTCTTCTTGCTTCCAGTTTTATTTCTAAGCTGTCCGCTTTTTTTGTGATAGCCAAGCTGATTTTGTGATAGCCTGCTTAAAACACTTCAGTGGTACCTCCTTGTTGTTAGGTTGAAGTCTAACCTGAACATGGTTTATGAGGTCAGGCAAGGGCTGGGCTCCTACCTAACAGTCCATCTCTTCTTTCCTTTGCCCTCTTACATTCCATATCTAGCTCTATGATTTATCTAACAATCGTGGAATGTTTCTTACCTCCAGGACTTTGTATATCCTACTTCCTTTGCAACTTTTTCCCTATTATGGATAGTACTGCTGTGAACATTTGTGTACAGGTTTTTGTATGGACATGTCTTCATTTCTCTTTGAGTGTATACCCAGGAGTGGAATTGCTAGATAATATGGTAACTCTGTGTTTAACATTTTGAGGAACAGCCAAACTGTTTTCCAAAGTAGGTGCACCATTGCACCATTTCACAGTTCTCGCAATGTATGAAGGTTTCAATTTTTCCACATTAATATCAACACTTGTTATTGTCTATCTTTTCTTTATTTTAGCCACCCTAGTAGGAATGAAATGGTGTTTCATTGTTATTTTGATTTACCTTTCTCTAGAGATTATGTTGGTTGTCTTTCCTTATACTTGGTAGCCATTTGTTGTCTTTGGAGAAATGCCTGTTTAGATTCTTTACCCATTTTTTAATTGAGTAATTTTAATTTTTATTGTCAAGTTATGAAGTTTATTATATTTTGCATACAAGTCCCTTATGAAATGTTATTTGCAAATATTTTCTCCCATTCTGCCAGTTGTCTTTTCACATTCTTCATGGTATCTTTTGAAACATTGAATTTTAAGTTTTCATGAAGTCCAATTTGTCTATTTTTCCTTTTGCTCATGATTCTCGGTGTCATTGGTTTTATATATATGTATATAAAATATATATGTGTATATATATATGTATTTTGCCTAATCCACAATCATGAAGATTTACTTCTATTCACTTTGGAATTTTATCTGTGTACCTAATGGAAGGCCAGATGGTTGGCCCTGGCTGTTGAGGCTCAGAGGGTTGAGTGCCAGACTGTGGACCAAAAGGTTCTGAGTTTGATTCCTGGTCAGGGCACATTTCGGGGATGCAGGCCAGGTCCCTCGTTGGGGGCATGTGACAGGCAATCAATTGGTGTTTCTCTTACACCTCAGTGGTTCTCTCCCACCCTTCCTCCCTCCCTTCCTCGCTCTCTAAAATAAATAAATAAATAAATAAAATATTTTTTTAAAGAAGTCAAGTTTGTATTTGGCCAGAGGCACAAATCACAGTTGTTTCTAGGATGTCATGTGAGCTCAAATATATTAACCCATTACCTAACTATTAAACATATTCTGAGCTTCCTTTGTTAATTAATTTTGTGGTGGTTGGGATTTATTGCATTTCAGAGATGTGACTGGGCTATAGATTTCCCAGGCCTGTAAGGTAAAGAAAGATACTAACAGTCTATATAGATATTTTAATTAAATTATTTGGTTTTTCACCCTGGCCAATGTAGTTCAGTTGGTTGGAGCATCTTTCCTTAAACTGAAAGGTCACAGGTTTGATCCCCAGTCAGGGCACATGCCAAGGTTGCAGGAGGCAACTGATCGATGTTTCTCTCTCTCCCTTCCTCCCTCCCTCCCTCCCTCTGTCCCTCCTTTCCTCTCTCTGGAATCAATGGCTATATCCTCCAGTGAGGATTTTAAAAAATTGTTTGATTTTGCTTTTTTGATTTAAAGGAGTTGGAATTGTACAAAGAGGAACTTCAGACAAAACCTGCCCTCCTGGCAGTAAATAAAATGGATTTACCAGATGCCCAAAATAAATTCCATGTGCTGATGAACCAACTCCAGAATCCTAAAGGTAAAGCTCATTCTTTCATTTAATGCCAACTTAATGAACACCTAATACGTGCAGTGTGCTAAGTGATACAATCAGTGGAAAAAAATTAATACTTGCTATTCTTTAAAAACATAAGTTTGAAGAACCCATACCATTTGAAACATTTAAATAAAATTGTAATGTAGTACTGATCAAGTTTCAGAATGTGTGATGTAGATAGTAAGTGAAAGGAGACAAAAAGAAGAAAAAAGATAATTTGAGCTGAAAAGGTTAGGCTTCGGAAGAAGTAAGACTTAAACAGGGTCCTTAACAAGTTAATGAGATTTGGATCTGAAGAAAAGAAAGTCAGCATCTACCTGTAAAGCCTTTCCTTGAACATATTTCGTAGGTTCTAGACCTTCATTCCTAGTACACCACTCTGGGGGTCTTTGAAGAGTCCCAATCTTCTAAAGAGAACTTGAGTACATGTACCTATGTATGTATAACACAGAAAAACAGATGCTGTTACCCTGAAAGGATTTATTTTGTTGAAATTTGTTCCTAAATGAACCACTTTGTGTAAAGGGACTTGAAGGAACTCTCCACTGTCTTGAACATTGAACTTTGACTTACTGTCAAAGACAATGAAAATCAGCATAGTTTTGTGGTTTTTATTTCAGATTATCTGCATTTATTTGAAGAAAACATGATTCCAGAGAGGACAATGGAGTTCCAAGATATCATCCCCATCTCTGCAGTTACTGGAGAAGGAATTGACAAATTAAAGACCTGCATAAGGAAATCACTGGATGAATATGCAGACCAGGAAAATGATGCATATCATAAGAAACAGTTGCTTAATTTACAGATTTCCAATACAATATCTTACAGTGAGCCACTTTCAAAGAATGCTGGTACTAGTTCTAAAATGGATACAGTTTAAATCTATTCAAAATGATATTAAAATTGTTTTCATTTGAAAGCTTTTCCAGTTATGTATATTTTAGAATATTAATTATTTCTAACCTTCTGATATATACACCATCATTTGAGAACCACACTTTTTAAGTTGTTTTATAGTTAAGTACATCAACAGTAAAAAAGTGAAAGCTAAAATGACAGTTTATAACTTTATGGCCAATTCACCTATAATAAAATCCTCTGATAGTCCTGTACTTCTGCTGTCTTTAGTGAGGTCATTTTCTTTTTTTTAATATAAAAGAATTTGTAGAATATTATGAGAATAAGCAACTAGGTTTTGTTTGTTTTTATTTTTGAGTCTTTTACGTACCTGGTTTAACCATTATATATAATAGTTCTTTTAGAAAATTGAAAAACCCTAAATTTGAACATATGTCCAGTGATAACAAAGATAATATTTAACAGAAACCAGCAAATGCTATCACACCTTAGTACTCGTTGGCTTCCAACCTTTTCAAACAGGGAACTCCTTGCATTTTGATAAGAAAGGTTTCAGTGCTCAGTGCTCAGTGCTTGCTCAGGACTCACACACTTGGTGGAACTTTTATGAGTCACGATGCCACCCTGCAAGAGGAAACACGTCATCACTTGTCACTTGCTAGCCACTCATCGTGAGTTCTGGAATGAATTGACGGGCACCAAGGTACTACAGACCTTTGGAATTTCAGCTTTTGGAAAATTTTCTTTCTTAAATACAATATTTTTTCTGCTTTGAAGCAGGCTGGTATATGACTCATTTTCATAGGTCCTCGTCTGCTTCATGGTCTACTTTCATATTTTAGTAAAAAGAGAATAGGATGTGCAAATGTTAAACTAGGATCAGTCATCAATATATTCAAGAGATTATCATTTCTATCAGAGGTTTAAAAATAGTACAAATATTTTTATTATAAAATATACGTCTTCATTGTAAAAAATAAAACTTAAACAGTGCAAAAGCATATAAAGAGAAAAAAGTTCCTATTTTCCTGCATTAGGCACTCTAGGCCTTCCTATACAAAATCACTGTTATGTTCTTGCAGAATTTTTTATTTATATATCTTTTTACCCAAATGAATATTATGTAAACGCTTCCAAGTTCTGTTTTTGTTCTTTTTTTTTTTTTTTACAAAATAGTATCAAGTTAATGAGCTTTTAATAATTATTCTCCAATACTGCTTTTAAATTATTTGTAATTGTTTAGGAATTTAAGGCTTAGTGAAGCCATGACATGTGGCTATAAGTATTAACTAAAAATGATATAAGTATTGTTCTACTTAAAGTTCTTCCAATATGACCATGTGGGTGACTTTTTACAACCATTAGTTCACTTCTGTTTGTTCTATTTTATGTAGTCCACTCCCACCTCTCATCCCCTTCCCCAAATCACTGGCTTTTCTGGTATTTTTTTGTTCTTTGTTGCACAGGTATTTATTAAGTGTTTTCCTGGACCTGGCACTGTGCATGGTGATTCATGTACACTGTTGGAGGACAGACAGGACCTGCTTCCCTCATGGATCTCACATTTGATTGCGGAAACTGCAGGGGATTAGAATTGCTTGGTTCCACTTTAAACAAAGGAATAAGAGTGAGGAGAGTATTTGGGAGTTGAAAATCTGTGCTGATTGTGGTGACTGCGTTTCATATTGGATATGTTTTACAATGATAACTTCACGGTCATTTTCTTTTTTTTCCCATCATTTCCTAAACATAAACAATAAGCAATGTGACGACAGTTACATCAGGTAAATTTCTGAAACTCTGACACTCATCTTATTCTCTGCTCTGGCAAAGGATAGTAGATGTATATTGAGGGTTAAGAGGAATTGTATCTTACTTTGTCACAAAGTTAATGAAAACTTTCAATTTTTTCTTTTCTTTTCTTTTCTTTTTTTTTTTTTTTTTTTTGAGATTTTATTATTTTTAGAGAGGGGAAGGAAGGGAGGAAGAGAGGCAGAGAAACATTGATGTGTGAGAACACTAATTGGTTGCCTGTCACACCTACTGAACTGGGGACCTGGCCCACAACCCAGGCATATGTCATGACCAGTAATTGAACTGGCCACCTTCAGGTTTGCAAAATGACACCCAACCCACTGAGCCATACGGTCAGGGCCATGGAAAGGTTTTAACATACTTTTTTCACGTATAACAGGATATAATTTATAAAGATATATAACATTTGAACAATGCAATTCACATATTTGACCTAATAGTCACACATATATAAACTGTATCCCAAATTATAGAATACATATTGCTTTCAAATACGCATGGGTCATTTTAAAAAATCAATCACATGTAAAAACAAATAGCTGTAAGTTCCAACAAGTCAAGTTCATACAAAGTAAGTTCTTTGACCACTAAGAAATTAGCCTAGAAATCAATAATAAAAATATCCTTAGAATGCTTCTAAGTTAAGAACCCATGGATCAAAGAAGAAACCACAATGGAAATTAGAACACTTGAAGTGAATGTTCTGAAAATTTGTGAGATATATAGCCTGTTTTAAGAGGAAAATTTTTCTCTCTGAATATGAAAAAGAAAAGCTGTAAGGCAATGAACTAAATATGTATTAAAATGTTATAAAAAGAACAGGCATAGAAAGACAGATATCATGTGACCTTAACTAATACAGGAAACCAATGAACAAAACAAATGAGCAAGATAGAACCAAAGGCATGGAAACAAGAAACAGATTGACAGTGACCAGAGGGGAGTAGGGAGGGGAAGAAGTGGGGAAAGGTGGAAAGGGTCTAGTCAAGGAACTAATATAAATGACCCATGGTGTGAACCCAAAGGTCGATGGTTCGATTCCTAGTCAGGGCACATGTAACCAGGTTGCAAGCCAGGTCTCCAGCTAGGTCTGTAGCTGGAGGCAGGTGAAAGGCAACCATACATTGATGTTTCTCTCCTCTGCCTCTCTCCCTTCCCCTCTCTCTAAAAAATACATAAAATATTTTTTAAAATATGCTTTTAAATAAATGACCCATGGACATGGACAACAGTGGGGGGATTGACCGTGGGGTAGTGGATGGGGTGGGTAGGGGTGAGTGGGGCAGGGGAAAGCAATGGGGGAAGAATGAGACAACTGTAACAGAACAATAAAAAACCTTAAATATACAGAAAAAAGGAAAACAAGAACTGCAACAAGTAAAATAGAAAATAGACACAATAGAGAAGATCAACAGAGATAAAACTTGGTTCTTTGAACTAACAAGTTTATATCCCACAATTATAGAGAGTAAAGAACAACAAAGTAAGCTAAATGATACTGGGAATAAAAGGATATTGTTAAGAGCCTACAGATTTTGAAAGACCAGAATTTTTAAACAACATCAAATCATTCATTTGTAAAACAAGTTTCATGCTTAACATTGTTTTATATTTCAATAAAGTCAAAATATGGATCTTGCAAAATCTGACCGCAAAAGAAATAATATATGAACAGTTTTATATCTTTTAAAATTAAAAACCTCCCCACAAAGAAAACTAGCACCATTTGGTTTTGCTGGTTGATTACAACCAAATACTTAAAGGAAAACATAACATCTTACACAAATTCTTCTAGAGAAGAAAAGAGAATGGAAAACACCTACCAACCCACTTTCTGATGAGGCCAGCATAACCTTGGTGTCAAAATATGACAAGGCATTAGTAGAAGGAAGAAATGCAGTCCAATTACATTTATAAACATGGATGCTGATAGCCTAAGCAAAATGCTAGGTAAATGAGAGAAATATATAAGAGCTAATGCTTAATGATTAAGGTAAGTTTATTTCAGAAATATAACATTAAATTTTAACATTAAAAAAATCAGTATTGTAACTAATCTATCATGACAGGAAATAGACCAGCCATTGCCTGGGTCCTGTGCGGAGGGAGGTGTGGAAGGAGGGACAGCAGAGGATTACAGGGGAGCATGAGGGCACTTTCAGTGATGGTTTTATAGGTGTATATGTTCGTGAAAGTGATCAAAGTATTTAATAAACGTTTGCGAAAATGACCAACGTATATAACAAATGTGTGCAGCTTAGTATGCTATCATACCTCATTGAAGTTGTAAAGAGCAGTATACATACACGTACAGAATAAAGAGATAATCCTCATGATTATCACAGATGAAGATAAAACATTGAAGTCAGCTTTCATTCATGATTTTTTCAATTTTTATTGTATTTTTCGCATCATTATTTAGCCCCTTTATACCACCTTCCTCCTGCAGTCACCGCTCTGTTGTCCATGTCAATAAGTCCCTTTCCCTTTTTGCTGGATCCTCCTACCTGCAACCCCCACCCCGTAACTGCCTGCCTGCTCTGAGACAGCCTCTCTTCAGTTCAGTGTGTCCAGTTAGAGTCCACATGTGAGTGAGGTCACATGGTATTTGTCTTTCTCTGACTGGCTTCTTTCACTTAACATAATGTTCTCCAGGTCTAATCATGAGGCTTTAGATTTTTTTCTTGCCAAAAATAAATACGGTATTTTCCAAACAGTTTCACAGGGTTTGCAAAATTTTGGTAAAAAGCTCAGCTAACAACGGTTAAGTTCCATCTAGAAATTTTACTATCATTAAGATATATTAAAAATAATGTTTTAAAGCAACTGCAAAAGTGGACTTAACAAAATGTAGCTTAACTATGAGAATGGGCAATATTACGGATTGCATACACAAAAGACATTTTTGAAATATGGCAATATTTGGAAGACCAAATTGTGAATTGAATCTAATGGATATTTTTAAATCCTTAAGAGTATCTTAAATTTGACTATTAAATCCATAGATTTAAAGTGAAACAAATCATATTCATTATATCTAACATGGTAATGTTTTCATGTCCTGCATTGTGCTGAATATTTCACATATATTCTCTCTTTTAAACACTATCCTATATCGCCGGTTATTTATTAATTTAAAATCAGGTGGTGGGTATATGAAAATTTTGGGTTTTTAAAAAACCCTTTTTGAGAGAAATATTTAATAATTTATAAAAAAGCCTTTGTCTTAAAAATGTTTATACCCTGAGAATTAAGTCAAAATTGATCATGTTGATAGCATTCTATAATTTTCACTGCACAGTTAAATAATAATGGAAATAAACATTTTTCTTTCCTTAAACGTTTCATAGAAACATTTTTGTTTTCTATTTTGGGATTGGAGCTTGGTGAATAGATGGTGTCACAAACCAGCTGGAGGCAAAAACAATCAAACAGGTAAAGAAATGAGAAAAAACAAGAAAGGTAGTATGTTGGAAAGTTTTAATATTTCACTGTGGATAGCTCAGGAGTAAGAGGTGGGGTCATTGCCTCAGTTGGCAATCAAGGGTGGAAAATCCTGGGATAATCTCAGCTACTGTTTCCGATTTTAATCAACCTTTAATTATAGGCAGCTCTCATTTTAAATCTTTTTCTGTTTTTCATTACATGAAGTTGCTTAATAGTCATTGGGTACTTGGAAGACCAAAGGAAGTAATCACCTTTGTATATATTATTAATATGTTCATAGAGATTAAGTCCTTTGATATGCCCAGATACCAAGCTAGGTGAAGGACATATCTGAGTAATGTCCTTTGAAATACTTGGAATTTGAAGAATAGGATATGCAGTTTATATGATAACTATTTTTGGAGCAATAGGTGGCGAGGTAGTTTTTTTTATTTATTTTGTGAAATCTGAGTTCACTGAAAGTTTGAAGAACAAAAGCCTTTTTGTTCACAGCACATATTTCAATATTCAAGAAATTGCCAATATCTTCTGACTAGTGCCTTCATTTTCATATTTGTTATCAAGCATTATTATTGGTGCTATTTCTATGTAAAAGAAGACCATGGTGTAATTATGTAAAGAAAAAGAATATGATTATAAAGCTAAAGTATACTTTCAGTTTTGTTTGTATGTGATTTGCTACAAATTGAGGGAGATTGAAAATAATTTAAATCAAGAGCAAACATTGAGTAAAAAGCTTATGACTCTGGATGGATTCGAAACATGATTAAATAAGAGTAAACAAAAGCCCCTGGTCAACTAAATCCTGATTGGAGGGAAATAAGAGTAATATATAATAATTGAGCCTCAGTTATAAAAACAAATCTTTCCATGATCTGGCACTATTCCTGGGTCAAGAGAAATTGTAAGAACAGTACAGTGAGCACACATGGCCTTTACTTAAAAAATAAGAACCAAAAATAGTCACTTGCTTTAAAGAACCATTCCTGTCATAATGTCAAATGTGTGACTTATGCATCAAAAGTTTAACATACAGGTTACTCTAAAAACTGGATTAAAAGTAGTGGGAGAAGGGAGTAATAGGCATTGTAAAAGACAATGACTTATTTACAGCATGTATAGACCTAGAGGGTATTATGCTCAGTGAAATAAGCCAAAGACAAATGCATATTATTTCACTTACATGTGGAATCTAAAGAACAATATAAAGGAACAAACAAAACAAACAGAATCGTACAGAAAACAGACTGATGGTTGCCTGAGGGGAGGGAGGTTAGAGAAATGGCTGAAAAGGTGAAGGCATTGAGAAGTACAAATTGGTAGTTACAGAATAGTTACAGGGATGTCAAATACAGCAAAGGGAATTTAAAAAAAAAATTAAAACAGACAATGATTTAAAACACCTGAATGTAATTGCAGGAGAAAGCCTTCAGAGTAATTCTTTGTACAATTGCCTTCCCTCCCCTCTTCACTAGTAACTTTATGGAAGAAGATGGGAAACATGCTGTTATTCTACCTATTTTATAGTAAACCACAAATTCCTAACAGTTTTTAAAATTGAGTTAATTGCATTTAACATATTAGTTTCAGGTGTGCAACATGATTCACTGTCTACATTGTGAAATCACACTAAGTATGGTCAACATGTCTGTTTCGAAAACTTGTTTTTCTTATAATGAGGACTTTGAACATCTGTCAGTTCTTTCACATATGCAGTACAGTATTATTAACTATATTTACCATGCTGTATATTACATTCCAGGACTTAACTTATTTTACAACTGGAAATTTGTACCTTTTAACCCCTTCACTTATTTCCCCATCTCTGGCAACCACCAATCTGTTCTCTGTCTATGAACTTGGGAGTTTTTTTGTCTTCTGTATTTTAGATTTCACATGTGAGATCATGCAGTATCTGTCTTTGTCTAACGAACTACATTTAGCATAATGCCGCATAATGCCGTCAAGGAATTACCAGTGCTGTTGAACATGCAAGATTGACTAACAGTTTTTAAAGTGACATCTCTCTCTGCCTGACTTACCCAGAACTTTCTTTCCTTATTTCCTGTATTTGCTAAGGTTATCATAGCAAAGTAATATCAACTGAATGACTTGGTCAACAAATTCTTTGCCACAAAGTTCTGGAAGCTAGAAATCCGAGATTATGGTGCCAACAGTGTCCAGTCCTTCTGAGGGCTTAGAGAGAAACTTTTCCATGCCACTCGCTTGCAGGCTGTCTTTGGGGTTCCCTGTCTTTTAGAAGCATCCCCCTGGTTTCCCCATTTATTTTTACATGCCAGTATTTTCCTTTTTCCTTGTATGGAAAAAGGTCTCCAAATTTCCCTTTTTCATAAGGAAACCAATTATGGGTGAAGGCTCGCCTTAACGACCTCTTTTTAACTTGATTGCCTCTGAAAAGACCCTATTGCCAGATAAGGTTACATCCTAAGGTGTGTTATTGAGAGTTAGGACTTCAACATGAATTTCTGAGAGACACATTTAACCCACAACACTTCCTTATTTATCTCTGTACATTTCCCACTACATTCCCCAACTTCCAAATCAATGAATGATGTTATATATTATTTTTTATTTAACAGTCTCCTCTAAAACTTAGTTTACGGGGAGGTTTTTTTTTTTTTTTTTTTTTTTTAATTAATCTGTATGGTTGAATTTCAGTTAAAATGGTCCAATATGACTGTTGATGATAAAGGGATAACATACTGCACCCGACAAGTTTAGGTGAGGCCTACCTGATGGGTCTTACAGACTCAGAGACCTAAAGCGTCCATAGGATACTTTTTTTTATGGATTAGCTAATATTACCACAGTAACCCCATATTAATGACAAAGAAACTGAGATCCAGAGAGGTAAAATAATTTTCCCATGATTAGGAAGTAGTAAGTGGTAGATCTTCCTAAAAGGTTTCTGTCACCATTTAGAACTGTGTACTCAGGATGATCTCCCTTATTTTGGATGTCAGCCTCTAATACATTACTTACCTTAAATGCTCATTGATGCTATTCCTGAACTTGGAATGGCCTGTGCTAATGTAAGAAATGTCCAACCCTGTAGTTTATTTAAGCCAAATTGATGACAAGTGCCAGGAAGCAAAATCTCAATGGATTGAGAAAACGATCTGGAAGATGGCAGTTTTACTACTTAGTTCATACATCAGAATCAAAGAAGAAGATGTAGGTGGTTACAAAAAAATCCACAGGTGATAGATTTAGGGAGGTGGGAGAAAGCAAAGCAAGGAAATCAAAGATTGGATAAAAAGTAAAAGGGGCAGATATTTCTTTTACATAGGTGGGTATAGAATAGTTCACAATTAACTTTCACAGCACATGGGGATGGAATGTGGGGGAACCAGATAACAATGAGGGGTTTTGGTAGGAAATTTTGCCCTGAGGGATCTGGAAAAATGGGGTTACTCTGTTACTCCCACGGTATGTTATGTAGGTGCAGAAACACAATAGATAGGCTGATTTCCTAGACCAGGGCAAGTCTCTTAATTTTTGAGACAACCATGTGATGTAGGTATTATCCTCTTTTTACAGATAATCTCATAGAGAAGGAAGTTTAAGGCTACCAACTAATATGTACAATAGCAGAGACCCATATAAACGGAGGCAGTTAAATACGTATTTTTTAAAACTTAAAGGATACTGAAATGTGATACCTGCTACTTTCAAGTGGTCCCGCACACAATAAATGGAGATAAATGTGACAAGTGTTGATAATTGTGGAACATAAAAGGTAAGTACATGGGTGTTACACTATTCAAATTCTCTGTACCTTTGAACATTTTCAAAATATAGTTTGATCTCTTTACCACTTCATGCCTTGGTAAGTGATTTGAAGGGAAAAAAGGATTTTCAGCTAACAAACATAATAGGCAAATCGCATTTAGTTGGAAATGCCCAACTCAAACTTTATTGAACTTTCCTTTTTAAAACATTGTTGATCAGCAATTATACAAAAGCTAATGAAAGTGCAACCACAAGTTAACTCATCAATTAATAGCTTTTGGGCTTAAACCACAAGTTTTACAGGGCAGGTCACCAACGTGTTAAGACCTGTAACTCAAACCTGGACGGAACTGAAGGTGTAAGAGTAACGGAGGAAGTGGGAGAAAGGCTGGGGGAGGAATTGGGAGGATGTTGCTGCTGCTGGGAGCCCAGTGAGTTCTGGGAATTGTAGTCTAGGTATCCAGGGCATTCCTGTGTACAGCCTGGGGAGAACCTGTGCAGGCTCCCAGAAGCCTCCGGGGCGGGTCGCGGGCAAGGCACTTCCTGGGACCCTGAGAGGGAGGTTGAGAGTCAGCTCCAGTGTGGGGTGAAATTCCTTGGATGTGAGAAGCGGGTAGGTGTGGTGGAGAATGTTCCGATTTCTGGGTCTTTAGCACAATAAGATGAGGGTTTTGTGTTAAACAGGTAAGTCGATGGGAATCGGGGCTTTGAGAAATGCCGGCCACATTTGCGGGCATGAAAACTGAGCGAGGAGAGGTGTTTGATACCGCTTAAAAATGTATCGTGTACCCAAGTGGAAATGTCGGAGTGTCTTGCGGGAGCAGTGGGCTTGAGGCTTGGCTGGCCGGGTGTGCTCCGCAACTGCAAGTGGCAGTTTCAGACTCACCAGCCGCTGGTGGTTGTGTAACGATGACCTGCTCGCTGTTCAAACCCACGCACGGTTGCAGCCACCGCTGCAGGGATGGGCTTGTTCCGAGAGCTTTCAAGGTCCCTGTTGCGGGCTTTCCATTGGCTCTAAGAGAGGCAAACCCCCCACCCCCGCCACCTTTTTTCTGCCCGCTCTGGCGCTCAGCTCCGAGTGGGGGAGGGGCCGTGAGTGGCCCTGGGGGCTTGGTTCGCTTTCCTTGGTGACCGCAGGGAAAATAATTGCTCAGGATAATCGGGTGTGTTTTTTAATTGTGAGCTGATTTCCCCTAATTTTGGAGTGAGCAGTTAATGCTTGATACCAACTCAAGAAGCATGCATTTAGAAAATAAAAATAATTTGATTGCAATCTCTTCCATACAGACTGCGTCAGACAACATTCTATGTAATGATGCTGGTGATAAATGTAGTAATCCAGGAAGTTACAAGTTTACAATCTCATCCTGCTTATTGAGATAACTAGTATTTGACTAGGAAGCCGCTGGTGCTTTAAATAGCAGGTCAAGCCATTGGTGGAACTGGAAACTCAAAAAGGCATTCTAGTTGCAAAATTTAACCATGTAAAATGAAGATCAGTTTTGCCTAGTTTTGTGGTCATTATCCACTAAAAGGCATAAAAGAAACATAATGATCCAGCGGATGAAAAAACAAACAAAAAAAGAAAATCATGAATTTCTTTTACTTCCCAGACAACAAAATACACAATGTTTCCTCAGCCCTCTTTATTCTTTCACTGTAGTTATGAAAATGATTTAAAAATTCATCAAATGTTGGTAATTTATTGCCAAGACAGAAGTGATATTTTTATCCTTATTTCTATCTTATCATAAAGTGAGAGTTAATTTTTCTTCTGTGTATTACATATAATGTGAGAATTTAAGAATAAACTGCCTTTATTTTTTGTTTTTTAGAAGCATACAGATTTATTTACTATGCTCTGTGTGACATGGGATTCTTCATACAAACATGAAGACCAAAAAAAGTGATTAAATGAACATTTTTATGTTAGTTTTGATGAGAAGTGAAAAATCTTGGGAAACTATAAAACCTTGTAGGAGCAAAGTGTAGTAAACTGGGGGAAACAGGAAGAGATGTTCATTCAGGTTCTGAAACTGGAAAAGCCTGTGTTCCTGCTCCCGGTCATCTGCTAGACTCAGTAAACAGAGACAGGGATTGAATCTTTATGGGCACTTTATTCAGATGGTCCGGGATCTGAGAAAACAGGGTTTGAGCCCTAACAGACTGTCTTACATTCTATTGTAGATAGACCTTTTTCATAGGGAGAAAGAAGGCGTAGGTAAGGGGTTTGGAATTCTTTCTTTGTCCTGGGTGGAGGTCTTACCCTAGAGCCAAGGTGGGTTATTCCTCCAGTTCCAAAAAGAATAGCTTTTACATATCTTTATTACTAAGCTTATTGGCTGTTACCTGAAACTAAAATGTTCCAACATTTGAGCCCACCTTCAGTGCCTCCCAGCATCTTGGTGTAGGATGGGCACCTCTCACTTGAGGGTTTCATGACATGCTTCGGGGTAGGGTCAGAGTAGCCTTTCCTGACCAGGCTGTTTCTCAAATCCTTCAGCTTCAAGTATACAAACATGTCAACGTGCCATATTTTGGGGTAGTATGTCCTGAGCCTCCTCTTCTATAAAGTGGGACCATGTAATATAATGTATTTTTAATTGAATACTCTTGGCCATAGGGATAAACTGCCTTAAAAAATAAAAATAAAATAACTTTCTACCCACCTTTTTTGATACAGCATTTAATTGGTTTTATATGATTGCTAATTATTTTTCCTAATTCTGTGTGAATCCAAGTGGAGTTTTAAAGAAGTATTAATTGGGGACATTTTTCCTATTTTTTTAGGCCCCGGTTATTTCTACTCTTTGTTCAGATGTGCATATATTTCTCATAAGTGGATCAAAGTTGTTGTAGAACTATCAAGTACCTCAAAGAGTAAGTACATCCTTTGATTATATTTCTCTTCTTTTTGCTACTGTATATCAGATGACACATTTTTCTCTTGTTCAGCAAAATTGAGTTAAAAGGACATTCCTCCCTTGTGAGTACAATGACTGGCTTACAAGTTTATGAGGAAACCCAATTATAGGTAGAAAGGATTGCAGTTGTTACCATCCAGAATTAATGTAGCTGCTGTTATATGTGTTCTCATATAACTATTCCTTAGAACGGTCTCTGTAAAAATTTGTAGTGATGGATCTGTGTATTTCTAAAGCTCTTAGCCACTGCTCCTGCTCCATACTTCTTTCAACTCTATTCAAAACCACAGAATAGATAACCTTTGAAAATATTTTTGTTTGAAGTAATACTTTGATAACTGTTTTGTTGTGTATCAAATTTTATCCATTTATTTCTCTGAAATCACGGGGGAACAGATAGTTAGTCATGTGACTGATCTGAAGTGGTTGTTTTGAAACAATCCTTATTTGCTTTGATCAGTAACTACTGCAAAGAGAATGCCCTGATATTTTTGTTATATGGCTATAATCATCTGGTTGTTTGCTGATAGTTCAGAAGAAAAGCATGTTCCTAGCTACAGAAAGTAAGTAATCCTATTAAAAATCATTACAAACTTAAATTTCTGACCACATTTTGTTTTACAAAGGGCTTTACTATTCATGGTCTACATCTACCTTGGGGGGACATTTTTCGGATGAGTATTTGAGGTTCAGAGGACATAGATATATTGTCTAGTTTGGGTCTTTGACCTCCTGGGCTATAATGCTAAGCTGCCTCTCAAATGGAAATAATAAGTATATAGATACATCCCAGCTCAAGGCTGTCTCCAAGCTAGTGTTCATGAAATTTGGTAAAGTGTGTTCTTAGCTTTGCCTGTTTTCCAGACCCTAATAAGGGGTTTTCATATGGAAAAAAAAAAAATGTTTATCTTTTTTCCCTATTGATATTTTTAAGAGAAAATAAAATGTAAATATAATAGTTTTGATAAGCAAATGTTAATTTGCTATATTAACCACTCTTAATGAAGAAGGGTAATCTAATGCATAATATACTTACTAAGTTGAAAACAAACAACACAGTTGTGATTGACTTCCTAACCACTGTGGAACTTAATCAGTGTTGCCAAACTTAGATACTTCTAGAAGCATAGTTTGTGTATAAAATACCTGGGAATAGCCTCATTGCTTTTTGTTTGTTTGTTTTTGTTTTTGTTTTTCTTAAGTATATTTATTTATTTTGCTATTACACTTGTCCCAATTTTCCCCCTTTGCCCCCCTCCACCCAGGACCCCATTCCCTCCAGCAATGCCCCTCTTAGTTCATGTCCATGAGTCATGCATATAAGTTCTTTGGCTTTTCTATTTCCTTTATTCTTCTTAACATCCCCTGTCTATTCTGTAACCATCAATGTGTACTTTTTATTTTTCCTTTCACATCCAGACAATTCACCATTTAATTATTGCCTCCTGTCAGCTTCTCAAATCATATTATACAATGTTTTCTTCTCATTATTTCAAAATGCCTGTGTTAATTCATTTGTTTAAAGAATTACTCTTTTAAGTAATATGAATTGCAAACACATGCAAAATTACATTTACACCCATATATATTTTTACACATATTTAAAGTACACACTGGTGTACTTTAAAGAGTTAATACAAAAAGTTTAAAATATGCCAATAGCTTATATAATTACTACATGTTAAATGATAATATTTTAGATATAGCAAATTAAGCAATTTTTTTCTTTCATACTTACTCTGGAATGCTATTTTTGTGAAATATGTCACAGAAATAGTGTATTATTACATAGTGTAATATATTGTTTTGTTGTTGTTCAGTTACAGTTGTCCCAGTTTTTTTCCCTATTGCTCTCCCCTACTTCACCCCCATAGTCAGTCCCTACTTGTTGTCCACGTCCATGGGTCCTTTATACATGTTCCTTGACTAGACACTTCTTTTTCCCTGTTGTATCCTTCCCTTTTCCCCTCCTGTTGCAGTCAGCTTGTTCCTTATTTCCATGTCTCTGGTTCTGTTTTGCTGATTTGTTTTGTTCATTAGGTTCCACTCACAGGTGAGATCTTACGAGTTCTGTCCCAAAAGTATCGAGCACAAACTGCTTTAATTATATTGACACATTGGCTCGATACTTTTGGGACAGACCTCGTAAGGTATTTATCTTTTGCTTCCTGGCTTATTTCACTAAGCATAATACTCTCCATTTCCATCCATGTTGTCTTGAAAAGTAGGGGTTCCTTTTCTTTCTGCTGTGTAGTATTCCATTGTATAAATGGACCACAGTTTTTTATGCACTCATCTATTGATGGGCACTGAGGCTGTTTCCATCACTTGGTTATTATAAATTTGCTGCTATGAACACAGTGGTGCATAGGTTTTTTTGAATTGTTTCAGGATTCTTAGGATATAATTCCAGCAGTAGGATCACTGGACCAAAAGGCAATTCCGTTTTTAATTTTTTTGAGGAAATTTCATACTGTTTTCCAGTGGACGCACCCGTCTGCATCCCGACCAACAGTGCACCAGGGGTCCCTTTTCTCCACATCCTCCCCAGCACTTGTTTGTTCATTTGTTGATGGTGGCCATTCCGACAGGTGTGAGGTGGTATCTCATTGTGGTTTTAATTTACATCTTTCTGATGGCGAGTGATGTTGAGTATCCTTTCCTGTGCCTATGGGCCCTTTGTATGTCCTTCTTGGAGAAGTATCTGTTCAGATCTTTTGCAGAATGGCCTCATTTCTCTTGGGAAGTTACTAGGGAAAGAAAATGAATTTTGTTTTAAAAAGAATGGGAAAGACTGCCAATGAAGAGTAGAAAGCAGGGGCACAGTCTAGAAGCAGCTTGGAGGCTTCAGAAAATAGAATATGAATGAATGAGACTCTTAGTGATAGACTAGATTTGTAAGTTTCTCTTTGTATCCTGACCATATCATATGGACCTTTCATTTGTTTGTTCATTCATTTATCAGTGCCTTCAATGCGTCAGTGTTGACAAAGCAAATGAAACAGAAGGCTCTTTGTCCTCCTGGAGTTCACAGTCTGGTGGGAAAGATAAATACTGAACAAGGAATTAATAAGCACAATTGCTGCTTATTAAAGAAAAAGTATAAAGGTGCTACCAGAGCACATAACTAGGGCATGGAGAAGGGATGGAAAGACAGGGTTAGGGCCAAGAAACTAGAAACTAAAAAGATGAGCACATGTTAGCTAAGTGAAGAATAGGAGGGATTAAGAAAGGTTTAGGAGGAAGAATAGCGTGAAGAAAAGACCTTAGCAAAATTAAAAAGTGGAAAATTCGCCCTGGCTGGTGAAATGAGTACCAGCCTGTGGCTTGGGTTGCAGGTTCGATTCCTGGTTAGGGCACATGCCTGGGTTACTGGCCAGGTCCTCAGTTGGGGGACATCTGTCGATGTTTCTCTCCCTCTTTTTCTCCTTTCCTTCTCTCTCTAAAAATAAATCTTTAAAAAGATAGGTGGAAAATTTGAGAAGTTAGAAGAAAAGCAGTGTAGCAATATAGACTATAGTGCATAAATTGGTAGAGTTAAATATAAGGAAATTGAGAATTTGGCAGGAACCAAATGGTAGGATTTGTAACTTTCAAAACACTCTGAGGGAAATAAGTCACTAAATAGTAAGAAATGTACTGGAATGATCAGATTTGCATTTGAAAAAAATTATTCATGATTCACAAGTAGTTGGTATGTAGTCATAGCACAGGAGTAGATTTGTTTACACTCAGTACAGACAAAGCTTAACCTGAGAGTCAGAATGATCTTTCTTTTCTCCTTTTTTTTTTTTTTTTTTAAGATTTTTCCTTTTTGGAGAGAGGGAAAGGGGCAGGAAGAGAGGGAGAGAGACATCAATGTATGATTGCCTTTAACCTGCTTCCAGCTATGGACCTGGCTGGAGACCTGGCTTGCAACCTGGTTATGTGTCCTGGCTGGGAATAGAACCAGATCTTTCAGTTTTAAATCACTTAAACATTTTCCTTCTCTTAACCATCCCTATAGGTATTACTTATCTCTCTTATGGAATATATGATTTATCAAATTGTATGTATATGGAGTTAGGAACAACATAAAAAGTAAAGCAGCCAAAGAAAGGTACAAAGAGCAAGGACATTTAATTCCAGCACTGAGATTGAAATTCAGCTCAAGAATTGAAATTGATAGTATTTCCTTTCTGAAGATGCTGCAACCTTTTTGGCTTTGAAGATAGGACTTTTAGGTCATCTCTGATCTGAGCTAAGAATGCTTCAACAAAAGCAGTTTCATGGGACTGGTATATCACTTATATTGGTTTGATGCAGGATAAATTTGAACATACTTTATACTTCCATAAACACTGACCCCCTTCTGTTCATTAGCATCTTTGGTAGTTTATAAGCTAAGAAATATAGAAGTTTACTTATTAATAATAAACTTGTTCATCCTGATCTTGTTTCTCATTTCATTTGCAGTGGTACAGGGCAGTTCGGTTGGAGAAATCTCAGTTACATTGCTACTCCAAGTGTCTGAACCTTACCTCTGAAAGCAAGAAGGAATTGTGATTGAGTTAGGATTCTGACTAGGTCACCTGAAGGAGTTCTGAAGTTTTGAAAGAGAGGGATCCTTTTTTCATATCTTCACAACTTTTTTAGGCAGAGGGGAAGGGAGAGAGAAAGAATGAGAAACATCAATGTGCGGTTGCCTCTCACATACCCCCAACTGGGGACCTGGCTCACAATACAGGCATGAGCCTTGACTGGGAATCGAACTGGCGACCCTTTGACTTGCAGGCTGGTGCTCAATTCACTGAACCACAGCCAGGGCTGTCTTCACAGCTTAAGCAAATCATCATTGTCTTTTATTGATCAGTATTTTTTTTTTTTAACCCTGAATGATACAGTTTTAGAAACAGTTATAGTACATTATTAGTTCATTTTGCTTAATACCAAACAATAATTGCTTGGTACGTAGTAATCATAATTGCTTGATAGGTATTAACCGAACAATAATTGATATGTAGTAATCAAATCATACAAGTGACTCACTATCAGTATTTTGAGTTTTATGAAACAGCATATTCTTTCCCTCAGTGTGTTAACAGTGGGGCAAGGCAGATCTTAGTGGCCTCAGTGTTCCTTCAGGGCTTAACACAGTGCTGAATACTCTGTTGAAAGGAGGATTGTTTAGCAGTGGTACTTCCATGTTCATGTCTGCATTATCAATAGACGGTGAGTACTGTGGCCCTGGAGCAGGGCCTAGTACTCATTTATTTAAATATTCCTCGAGTAACTGCAGGTTGCTTACAGTGTATAAGGGAGACAGGTGAAAGAGCAAAAGCCCACAGAAGCAGAATTCTGGAGCTTGACATCGTTAGTGGTATCGAACAGAAAAGGAAGACTTTGTCCACCCAGTGCTAGCAGAGCCAACGCTAGACACCAGAAACGGCAGTGGGGAAATATTTGTGTATTTTATTCTGAGTGGCACCACACAGGAGAATGGGAAACTAATGCTCAGAAGCTTGAAATCCCCAATGGTGAGTAGGCTACAGATTAGAAGGGCAAAATCACAAGACACCATGGGTTAGTTAGGAGGTCTGAGGTCATGCTGCGAGCTGATTGGTTATAAGTGAAGTAAAGGTGGTAAATCATTTTTTGAGGTCTTGGGGACAGTTCTGAAGTTTGTTCTGGTGTCCCTTTATCTGGTTCATGGGGAAGTAGCCATGGTGTTGTTCCACCATAGGGTGGAGCTAAAGCAGAGCTTAGGTCAAGATGTTGTGTTTAGTTTGCCAGAAGTCTGGGCGCTATGATCATTAGTTAGGTCCAGGCTTACTGATTTCTGCTTCCTCGGAAAAGGCTAGGTCTCTGAGGGGTGTATGTATAGGGGGAGAGAGAAAGAGAGAGATGTGATTTCTAGGGGTCGGATTTAAGCCTTAATTTAGTCAAAATCAAAAGGCCGTCAGTTTCATCAGTTGCATTTTCCAGTGTAAACATTCTCAAACCTGTGCTAGAGTTTCCGTTGCTGGGCTGGGGTGGTTGGTTGCTAAATATAAGCAAGACAGTTTCCCCCCCAAGTTTGCGCACACACAAAAAAGAGCTGTAATTCCTTGTTTTGTTTTCACCCATAACATTTTCTTAAACAGTTGCTCCTTCTGGTAACATTGACAGAAAGCAGCATGATAAACAAGTAATAAGCTAGTATTAGAAAAACTTAGAACTAACTATGCTTAAACTGAGGACTTTAAATATGGTCACTGGTCACTTGTGCTTAAATTCTGATTTTATATTCTACTCTTTTATATGTGTGTGCATAGGTATGTGTATACACATACTTATATTTTCTTTCTTTTTTTTTTTTTTTTGAGATTTTGTTTATTATTTTCAGAGAGAGGAAGGGAGAGGCAGAGAGAGAGAAAAACATCAATATATGGTTGATGTTTCACCTGCCTTCAGCTACAGATCTGGCTGGAACCTGGTTATGTGCCCTGGCTGGGAATTGAACCAGTGACCTTTGGGTTCATAGGCCGGCTCCTTATGCATTGCCCTACTACTAAACATAACATCTTGACCTAAGCTGTTTTAGCTCCCCTATATTTTCTACTACTAAAATTATTCCTAGTTTATGCAGTTAGACTAAATATGCAAATATGTTATTTTCCAAAGAACATTGGTTTTCTCATTTGAACACATTTATAGTCCTAACCCAGCCTGGTAGCATTTTGGTCTTGTTTTTCTTCTGACCTCTGAACTCCTGGCAATGCAACTCCATCATCTCAGTAGATCATTTTTGCCTCTGTACAAGTTGGTGGATTCTGTAAACCTGTACTGGATCCAGAAGTAAGAATATTCTCAACCTTGCTGCTTCGGCATAATCTTAACTCAAAGAAGTAAATGTGCTACCTTACTAGAGTAGCCTGTTATTTTGCCTCATAGGAGCATGATAGAAGGCAGAGAAGAAGTGGTGTTTGGAGATAGAACTTTAAACTTTTGAAAAAATTAAGGCTGAATAGAGTACTGATTATAGTTTGTCATATACAGAAAAAGAACACAGCCTTTTAAATTGGGATGAGAGAAAAGCCTGGCTACTTTTCTTCTTTTTCTTACAATAGCATTCATAGAAATAGGTTATCGTCACTTCAGAAATGTTAGTATTCATCTTATGTGAGCAGTAATAGTACATATAATAGACAGTAGTAGTATACTAATATAATAACCAATAACCAATAGGATAACAGTTTGCAAGCAAGCATGCAAGTCATCTTGAAACAGCCAGGAAGTAGCTGAGCAGAATAATTTCTCAGCTAATGACCATTTTTGGTCATTTCTTTCAGCTAACTCATTGGAGAGGAATCTGTTTACATTTTGTAATTTTCCAGTGTGCCTAGTATAAAAGAATGAGATGCTTGCTTTTTCTTCTTTATTCAGCAAACGTTTTCTGAAGTGCTCCAGTATGCCAGGCATTGAGCTGGTCACTGGGGAGTAATTAATAAACATTTGCCTTGTGCTTACAATACACCAGACGTGTTTTAAGCACCTGACATGATTTAAGGTATGTCCAGAAAGTATTGGCTTTGCAAACTTTTAATTACGTTGACGTTGGCTCGATACTTTGGGGACAGACCTCGTATTAACTCATTAAATACTTAGAACAATTCTGTGAGGTAGGCACTGTTACTTCGCACATTTTACAGGTGAGAAAGAGGAAGCACAGGGAAGTTTGTAGCTAAGGTCACTCGGCTGGTAAGTGAGGAGGTGGGGATGAGAACCCGCGCAGTGTGCCTTGGCACCTGTCCCCAGCCGCGCTGCTGCCCTGTAAGGAACCTTCCCTCCACCTTGGTCTTTTAGAGCTGTCTTCGCCTCTGCTGTGTGCTAGTCCCGTGTTAACGTGCGTGAGCATCTGAGGCTGAATTAGTGGTGTTTGTAGTTGGTTGTTGAATGCCCTGACTGTATATTTGAATGCCTGGCACGTGAAAGTACTTAATATATGTGTGTTGAATGGTTATTGACAACCAATAGAACCTCCGATGTGATGTTGAAAGAGTTTGAAATTATTTTGGTGGTTCCTCTTGTTTGCTCTGAAGGAAAATACTCATGTCTAAAGACGTCAGTTGCATGACCCAGTCAGTGGTAATCAAGCAAATGTGTATGCCCCGGTGCCCTGAGGTCTCACACACACGTTTTATAAACATTTTTATTGTACATACAGAAGCTACCAGGACAGAATTTCCTCTTAAGTGACGTCATTAGTTATGTCCCAGTCAGGTCTCTTACTGTCGCCTCATGATTTGTCCTCTTGTGTGTCACCCCCTAGTCCAACTGACAGTGCTCCAGCAGCCTGCCTGCCATGGGCTGTCGGGATGTCCACGCAGCCACGGTGCTCTCCTTCCTGTGCGGAGTCGCCTCAGTAGCCGGCCTCTTTGCGGGGACTCTGCTTCCCAACTGGAGACAATTACGACTGATCACATTCAACAAGAACGAGAAGAACCTGACTGTTTACACAGGCCTGTGGGTGAAGTGTGCCCGATATGATGGGAGCAGTGACTGCCTGATGTACGACACGACGTGGTACTCATCAGTGGACCAGCTGGACCTGCGGGTCCTCCAGTTTGCCCTGCCCCTCAGCATCCTGATCGCAGTGGGTGCCTTGCTGCTCTGCCTGATTGGAATGTGTAACACGGCCTTCAGGTCCTCGGTGCCCAACATCAAACTGGCCAAGTGCCTGATCAATAGTGCGGGCTGCCACCTGGTGGCCGGGCTGCTGTTTTTCCTGGCAGGTACTGTCAGCCTCTCCCCGTCCATCTGGGTCTTCTTTTACAACGTTCACCTGAACAGGAAGTTCGAGCCCGTCTTTACGTTTGACTATGCAGTGTACGTCACCATCGCTAGTGCCGCGGGCCTGTTTATGACGTCCCTTCTACTGTTTATTTGGTATTGTACGTGCAAATCTTTACCTTCCCCTTTCTGGCAACCACTGTACTCGCACCCTGCCAGCATGCATACCTACCCCCAGCCCTACTCAGCGCGCTCCCGCCTCTCTGCCATTGAGATTGACATTCCAGTAGTTTCCCACACCACCTAATGGGGAACTCGTTGTTAAAGGCAACTGTAGCCTCGCAGTTCTCTTGCACATGGAACTGTTTCAGACCAATATACATTTTCCTTTGTTTCTGACCTGCCTAGCAAGCCAAATTTGTATGTTCTGGTAGAATGAAGTGCTGCTAGTTTTATGAACAGAACACTATTTTAAATGTGAATCATTCCTTTTTTTCTTGCTTCTTATGCTAGAAGGACTTTTAACCTCCATATTGATACCTGATCAGTAATTCAAGGGAAAAGGACCTGTGTTTCAATTGAGGTGATCTAGCACAATGTGATAGTGGAAAAAATGATGGCTAAGAGAAGCTCTTCTCTATGATCTTTAGGAATGTTTCAGAATGTATATTGTCCTTTTTCTGTGCTACCATAAACTAATTTTTTAAAAAGGACAATTTCAGATATAAGAAATTTATTTCAGGCAATGATAATTGCTACCTTTACAGTAGTCAGACTAGACTACCAGCTTAAGGCTGTGATTTTTCTTAGTTCTCTCTTGGGGCTAGTTGTATCGGGTAAGAGTTCGGTATTTTGAAGAGTACTTTCTTCTGTGAGTTCCTTATCTTCTACCTCATGCCAGTAGTTAAAAATAACATACATTTGAAGCTATAGTGGAGAAAATAAGCCTAACATTATAAATATCTATTGGTATGTATAACATTTAACAATTTTCAGAGTTAAGGATTTTATAAATTGTATTCTTGGAGTTAAAATGTGCCATATGATGGATTGGTGCTTCCTCTGAGGCAGAAAAATACTTTTTTACAGATGCTCTCCACCAAGTGGTACACATGCCCATGCATAATCTCTTAGTGACTAAGAGAGAAAAATAGAGGCTGAAGCGGTTTGTCCTCTTTTAGACACTGGCAGGGGACAAACATCTGTTCCTCACTGACAAACATCAGAGGTTCAGGGGTTCACTCTCTTGACTGCCTTTTGAGTGATGGGTGAAATAAAGTATGGTTTCACCGTGAGCTCATTCACTGTTGGCTCAGTTCCTGTCCCCAGCATCGAGTATATATATATATATATATATATATATATATATATATATATACATCTGCCAAACACTTTAGTGGGTGCTAGAGAAGATACATGGAAAGGATGAGACCATGTTCCATTCACTTAGAAATTTTAATAGAGAAGGTCAGACTGTTATCTGACAATTAGGGAACAGTCTGACTTCACTGGTAGCTGATCTTAACCCCTCAGTCATTGATCCAAGAATATATATTAACCAGAAGCATGGCTTCCTGGTAGACAAGCTCATTGAACAATGCCAGTCATGTTCTGGAACCTAGAATTTCAATTTATTGGATCCTTTAGAGCATCTGTCTTAGCCTAGACACTGTAATAACGCTATATAAGATTCACGAGAATAGGACAGAGTGGTAGAGAAATTGAATGTTTACTTTTCACTTCTGAAAGTTGTTGCTGTATTGAAGAAGGGGGAGTATTTAAAATCTCCTCCAGTGGGCTAACGTTTAGATGACATCATGCTAACACTGAGATGAAAGCTTAGAAATTCAGGGATATTGGGTCTTTACCCTTGTGAATTTGAGCTGCTTACTTAATTGGTGTAATTTGTTACACATCAGTACTGTGTTCATAAGGATTTTGTTCTAGTAACCGTTACTCATTAATGGACAGTTACAGCATTCCACAAATGGCTAATTGCATGGTAAACAGATTCCTATGCCTCTTTGCAAATCTGAGTATGATTCTGGTACTTCGTGGATGTAAGTGGTACTTTCTTTTCTCTCTCCTAATCCAGCACTAGTTTACATACTGTACATAGCAAGTAAATCCAGGTCTATGATTTCTAAACGTCATCAGGAGAAAGCATGCACGACTGTGGGATTTTAGTACAGCTCCTGGTTTCTTTCAGTTCTTTTTCTTTTCACTTTTCTCAGATGGACCTAAATCTTGATCATTCCAAAATAATGGCAGGTAGAATTTGGAGTTTAATATTGATTTCCCCCTTTGCTAATTAATTTCAGTCCCCTCTCTCAACTTTGTCCAGAAGTGTCAAGAATTCTACTCTCTGTCTGTTCTTTGTATTAACAATGTTAAAGAAAAGTAGACTTAACTATTAATATATCAGATAGTTTTTAATCCATGGGATCATAAATATAAACAGTAACCTTTTCCTACAAGAATCTTTTGGATTCTTTTCGTAATCTGTAGCCTTAAATCAGTATTTATTATAGGTTCACTAGACAAACAGCTGTTTCCCTTTTTGTCTTTAATATTTCAGGTTTGCTATCAATAGCTATTCTTCAAAGCCATCAAAGGAAAGGAAGTATATACAATTCTTTTTTGTAACTTTTGAGCATTCATCAGGCTGTCATTGTGGTGGGGAGTTTTTTGTTGTTACAAGCTACTAATGTTAAGGGCCTTTTACAGAAGCCAACTTGAAAAGAAACCTTAAATGTATGATGCACCAGGTTTGGTTTATTCTGTCGAGGGAGAAAAGAACCCTAAGTTTACTTGTAAAAAATATTCACTGTAATAGATAATATGTTTGTTGTAAGCTGCCATGTAAAACCTCTATAAAACTGCACTGTACTTCTTGATGTTATTAAATGATGTATTTTTACAAGTTTTTGTTCCTATCCTCATTTTCCTCCATGAATTTAGGTAAAATATTTTGAGAAAAATTTTCAAATATATTCTAATTTAAAAAGGCACAGCCTCATTTAAAGCTGTATAGAATAGCAAATAGAAAGGAATTAGAAATGAGATTTATTATTTCAGAAGCATCAAAACCCACTTTTCTGTTTTTAAGAGTGGTCTTAGAAGTTTATTATACTTTTTAAATATTCCAAGAAAAAGCATTAAATGGAACCAGTGTGCCAGATTTGCCTCATCAGTGGAGTTAGCTAACAGTCTGATTCTGGAGAGTGGGAATTATCAAATGGTTAAACAGGAGGACCTTTCCTTACTCAGCAGAACTTGAGTTCCCCAGAAGTAGTCCTGACAGGTAAGTGATCTTAAAATTTCTGAAACTTAGGATGAGCTTTTTAGTTTTTTTGAATGACAGCCTCCTGTCTCCCAACTCCTCACTGACCCCGTGGAGTAGGAGGCAGAGCCGGATGTTGCACAGGAAGCCTGAAGCAGCCTCGGGCTGGGCTGTCCCCCCAGCTGATCACGCCAGCACCCCACAGTGCTGTGTCATCCCTCAGTCTGGGCACGCTCACTGAGGGTGACTAAATGCGAGAAAATTCTTCCATGCTCACATAAGTCAGAGACTGACTTACCAACCAGAAATGTGAAATACAAATTACTTGCAACCACCATCCAAGACTAGTTTTTAATCAGACACTACATAGAACTCCTTGGAGAAAAGACTTGAGTCTGATTCTGGTCCTGGGCTAGGAGAAGACAAGATGAGCCCAATGCATCCTGCTCATCCAGGAAGGAAAGAAATGCTCAGAATGATGGGTGCTTCTCAAGTCACACCTGGCAGCCAGCCTGAAGGGGTCCTCAGTGACCTGATCTGGGGCATCGGAGCACCAAAACAGAAAATAGTGATGGGTTATAGCCCAATGAATAAAGCAAAAATCCCTGTGTTCATGCTGACACTAGTAGGTGGAGAAGAAAGCAAAGCTGTGCGGTGCTGAGAATGCTGTGTTCCAGCTCAGGACCGGCCTCTCCACCCGTTTGCTGTATTTTGTTCGGAAGCGCCAACATTCCACATGGTCCTATACAACAAATGCTTCATATGTTGAGCAAGAAAGTGAGATGGTGAATAAGGAAAGGGGAGAAAACCTGTGTTTCGTATGAGAAACCCAACAGACCGAGCCGTTACCAGGAAGCTGGTAATCATGATTCTGTGGGAAGAGTCTATATTTAAGTCTGCAGCGGGGCTTGGCTTTATAGAAAAAGGTCACTTTTCATGAAGAGAAAGGCTTTATCAATATTTTTTAAAGTTTCATTAAAATTTTTTCCTCTACCCCCACGTGCCTTTTCTTGCCTTCGCGCTCAGGCTAACCCTGTGAGCCGGCAGGTCCCAGTGCGGTTTGGGCCCCAGGAGACTGCTGCGGGGAGTGGGGGCCAGGCCCTGCTGCCCCTCCCTGGGGTCAGCCGAGGCCCATCTCCCCCCGCTGGCCACGTGAGCGAGGGCTCTGGCCCAGCTGCTCCCTCCTGTTTCCAACGTGCTGACTGGCCACTGGAGCCGGCTGCTGCCGAACAGTTGACCACCTCTCTTCCAAAGTCCCTGTTCAGGGACATCAGTAGCTTGAAAATGGCCATGGTGGAAGTACTTATGCCACAGAAATTGGCAAATGGTACAAGTTAGAATTTTTCTCTCTCCGTTTTCCCTCCTTTCATCCTTTCCTATCTTCCCTCCCTCTTTTCCTTCCTCCTTTCTTTCTTTCTTTTTAAGATTTTATATTTTTAGAGAGAGGGAAAGGGAGCAAGGCAGAGAGGTGGAGAGACATCAGTGTATGGTTGCCTTTCATCTGCCTCCAGCTGCGAACCTGGCTGGAGACCTGGCTTGCAACCTGGTTATGTGTCCTAACTGGGAATCGAACCAGGGACCTTTGGGTTCGCAGGCTGGCATCCTATCCACTGTGTCACCAGCCAGGGCCTCCTTTATTTTTGAGAATTGCTTGTTAAGCCTTTAGCAGCACGCACCATTGCCCAGACGTAATTAATTTGCTGCGCTTCAGTTTAGGTGATGAGGAAATTAGGAATCATATTGAGTACCGAGAACTGTAAAACTATCTGTGATAAAGGGGCTGTCTCTGGTATTGTTCCATCTCCCTAATACCCATCCATCCTGAACCTGATAAAATGCGAATATAACCTAGTCTCCCAACTACTTAAAATAATTCAGCAACCACCTTAGAACAGAGCCTAAACTCTTTCAGTTTGAATGGAAGGTCTTGTGCAGTAGTACACGAGTACATCAAAGAATATAGAGCCAGGAAAAGCAATGCAAGAATTCTCTAGAAGGAGTTTTTTCTCACTGTGCCCATGGCTATAAGACTTTTAGCAATTATTGACACAATATCTCACAAGACAAAAGAACAAAGAATGCAGATTTAATAATAAGGAATATCCCTTTTCAGGAACCACTAGATTTGCCATATTCCTTGTTCAAGGAATTTTTATTTCCTTAATGATGGAAAGAGTGACATGATGAACATGATAACTAGCCTTTAAGATGCTCCCAGTGATCCCTGTCTCCTGGTATTTATATCCTTGTGGGGCTCCACCCAACATTGAGTAGGGCTGACCTACGTTACCAACAAGAATTTGCAGAAATGCCAGTATGTGATTTCTAAGGTTGTTGGTCATAAACAAGACATTGTAGCTTTTCTGCCTTTCTCTCTTGGATCCCTTGCTTTGGGTGAAACCAGCTGCCAGGTTGTGAGGAAAGGCACAGCCCCATGGCTATTATGGGAGGAACTGAGGCCTCCTGCCAACAGCCAGTGTGAATTTGCCAGCCATGTATGTAAGAGAGCCATGTTGGGAGCAGAGTTCCTCCACCCCATTCAAGCCTTCAGATGACTGTGGCTGTGGTGACATTGTGATTGAGGTCTTTGAAAGCAAGACCTCAAGCCAGAATTGCGCAGTTGAGCTGCCCACAGCTTCCTCTTATGTTTTACTTTAAAATCCTGTTATTGTGAGTCACATATCAAGAGACTGGCAGCCTGTCTGTATTTGTATATTTGTTTTTATTTCAACAGATGCCTCTGAATTTTTTGTTAGAAGCGGAGTCACTCAGACTACCAAAAGAATTAACAATGCTTCCACAGTGGCATAGACTTGGAATAGTATTATACCATGGACAGCTGGAAAGAAGCACCTGTCCCCCTACCCCCACCCCCAGTTCCACTGGATTTGTGCTTTTTGAAAGAATTGTGACATCAGAGCAGGACTGGTTTCATGGGCATGAGACCTGTGTACTCACACAAGTCCCTGTGCTCAGAGGGTCCTGCTCTTAGTTTAATATTCTGTGATCACTCTCTTGAAATTCTTATCTTTTTAAGCAAGGGGCCCTATGTTTTTATTTGGTGTTGGACTCCATAAATGATGCAGCTGGTCCTGTGTGAGGGCACTGAGGAAGGCAATGCATCAGCTTTGAAGGCATGCAGAGTTGTGATTTTATCCAAGCTGTCTCTTCCTTGCTCTGCAATGGGAACATTACTTACATTTCCATCTGCAAGAAGAGTACCATCTACCTCTAGGGTTATTACTATGAAAAGTAGATGTTTTTGGGTAGAAAGACAAATAAAGCACCTGGTCCAGTATGCCTGGCTTCATTATGATTACTATTCGGAAGGCCTGATGTGAGATCCCAAATGATATGACTGCTGGACATAAATATAAGTTTGTGAAAATAGATTTCTATTTTTGCTTTACATTTTACAGATAGCTATGGATTTACATCATGGCTACTATTACTTTTGCCGTGATCCTCGTGACTTAACTATTTCTGTTGGAGCCATTAGGAGAGACTAAGAAAATTAGCAATGCTCTTCAAGTATTACCTATTTCATGTAGAGTTGTTCTTTCCTTCAGGATTCCAAAACCAAGGAAACAAGGAGGTCACTGAATGTCCCTGATTCTTCTAGGAGAGATGAAATAACTAGAATATACAATTAAAAGATATTATGGTGCCCTTTCTGATAACCTGGGACAAAGGATTTTTTCCACTTTTCCCACCATCAAAGCATCAAAACCTTTCTCTGGTTTGAGGGAATATAAATTTGAAATCTTCAGAGATGACCAAACAAATAGCCTCATGTTTTAAACCGGCCCCAAAAGAGCTACAGTAAAGGAAGTCATTAGTTTGAAAGAAAGGGTGACAATGGAGCACTAATTGTAAGTCCTTGCTTTTCATCACTTTGAATACTTCTTGCCAATCCTTTCTAGCCTGCAAAGTTTCTTTTGCGAAATCAGATAACAGTTTTATGGAAACTCCTTTGTAGGTAACTGCTTTTCTCTTGCTGTTTTTTAGATTCTCTCTTTATCTTTAACCTTTGGTATTTTAATTATGATGTGTGTTGGTGTGATCCTCTTACATCCATCTTGTTTGGGACTCTGGTTCTGGATGTGTAGTATGTATTTCCTTCACCAAATTACGGAAGTTTTCTTTTATTATTTTTCAAATAGATTTCCAATGTCTTGCTTTTTCTCTTCTCCCTCCAGCACCCCTATGATGCAAATGTTGATCATTTGAAGTTATCCCAGGGGCTCCTTATGCTATCCTCAATTTTTTGGATTCTTTTTCTTTTTACTCTACGAATTGGATGCCTTTTTCTTCCTTATGTTTCAAATCATTGATTTGAATCTTTGCTTCATCCACTCTGTTGTTGATACCCTGTACATTGTTCTTTATTTCAATTAGTATAATCGTCATTTCCACCTGAGTCCTTTTTATGTTATCAAAGTACCCACTCAGTTCCTTGAGCATCCTTACAACCAGTGTTTTGAACTCTGCATCTGATAGATTGCCTATTTCCATTTCGTTTGCTTTTCTGAAATTTTATTCCGTTCTTTCATTTGGGCCATATTTCTTTGCCTCTTCATTTTGTCAGCCTCCCTGTGTATGTTTCTGTGTATTAAGTAGAGGTGCTTTGACTTGTCTTGGTAGGGTGGCCTTATGTAATAAGTGTCCTGTAGGGACCAATGGCACAGCCTCCCCTACTTCCCAAGCTGTGTACTTGAGGAGATCCCTCCCCATGCGGGCTGAGTACTCCCTCCTCTTGTAGATGAGTCTGGATTGCTTGTCAGCAGGTCAGTGGGAGGGATTTACCCAGGCCAGACAGCTGGTAGGACTGGCCAGCCACCACTTCCCTCCGGGGCTTGTGCAGGTGGTTGGGTGGTGTTCTGACTTGGTTGACACGGTCTGTAACTGACTGCCCGGTGTGCAGGCTCTGGGGTTTCGCAGGTGGTGCAGGCCAAGATGAGCCTCCACCTGGGTTCTGTCCGGGGCCCCTGGGCGAAAGCTCTAAAGCGATCTGCAGATGGCTGCTGCTGGTGCTGGGCTTGGGGCCACTCACTGAGAGGAACGGGGCTGGGCTCAGCTGTTGTTTGAGCACATTTAGGAAGGTTGGAAGCCTGCGCCTAACCCAGCCCCTCATATGGAATGGCCACTGTTACCAGCCGAGGCGGGCCCATCAGTTGGCTGGGGCGGATCCTTAGGTAATGGTCAGGGCACGGCTTACTCTGTGAGCCCAGTTGATGGAGACTGAGATATGGTGCCACTGCACTGTTGCTATGCGGGGAGGGTTCAGAAAAGGCGTAGTGGCCACTCCTTGCATTTCTGTCCTGGGGGGAGGCTGTGCCCCAGCTCTCGCCCTGATGCCAGACACTTCATTTCTTCCCTGTGTGCCACTGGTGCCCTTCAAGGAGCTGCTCTGGTGCTGGAGCTCGGAGAGGAAAATCTGTGTGTGGTGTGAGGCCCTTTAAGAGGAGAAACGGAGAATCCCAGTTTCTTTTGCTGACCCAACACCCACTGGTTTTACAGCCAGAAGTTATGGAGACTCACTTTCCTGGCACTGGAACCCTGGGCTGGGTGGTCTGGCATGGGGCTGGGACCCCTGGCTCCTGAGATACCCTTCCGTTTTATATCTCCCACATGGAGGTTTGGGACCAGCCAGCTCTGCATCTCTACCTCTCTGCCCTTCCTTCCGTCCTGCCTGTCTCTAGATGAATGTGGTTTAATTCTTTTATTGTTGGACTTCGTACGGCTTGATCTTCTGATGATCCTGAGTGATGGTTGTTCTGTAGTTTCGCTGTAAATTTGCTGTGCTTGTGTGAGGATGTAGCTGCATTTACTCATGCCTCCATCTTGACCAGAAGTCTGAGAAAATATATTTTTTAAGCTAATTTGAAGATCACTTTATAAAAGGCTCTTTTGCAAAATATTTTGTGGTATGGAAAACAGATCTTGTTTTAGAGTTGCCTTGGTGGCATGTATAAGCACAAATTATTCTAAAAGAATGGATTTATAGATAGAAAAGTTCTCTTCAGCCTTAAAATTCGATTGATCTAGCTATAATTTTGTGGAACAATTGTGACATCTAGTGGTTAATCTAAGTTATTTGAAGGCATCATTTTGCGTGCTGTTTCTGACAAGTTTATATATACGAACTTGACACACAAAATGTAACAAATATCCTTGTATGTAGCTCTTTACATAAATATATGGGACAAAGTATGTGTATTTAGAAAATTGATACTGCCAGTTCACCCTTCAAGGAAGGCTGCACCAATTTCCACTTCCCCTGTGATTGAGAAGAGTCCTCACATCACCCCAACAATGAATATTACCAAACACGTTCATTTTTAATTTTCACTTCTTTATGAATGGGGTAGCAGGTTTTTAATGGCTTTTTTAATTTTTTCTTTTTGTTTTGTTTAGCTACTTGCATTTCTTCGTCACTGACATGCTAACCACATCTTTATTCCATTTTTAAAAATATACTGGTTCTTGAACATCTTTTTTTTGTAAAAAGCTTTTACAGAATAAGGAAATTAGTCATTTATGTGTCATTTTCATTGAAAATATTTTTCCCGGTTTGTCATTCGTTGTTCATGTTTGGGTTGTCTTTTGCTTTGTAAAGTTTTTGTGTGTGTGTGAAATCAGGAATATCAGTTTCCTCTTCTATAATTTTAGATTTATATCATATTCAAAATGGGATATTGGTGAGATAAGCAGAATTTTACTTTTGTCTCTATACAATTGCCTATTATATAAACATATTACTATAAGCATGTATTACTTACATTACAAAAATTATTTTAAAGGACTTTAATAGCAGAGGATATTTAGGATCTGCAGTTAACTGAAAAAACAAGTAATAAAACAATAAGTCAAATATCCTACTTTAGAAAAGATGATTATCTATGCAAATTTTAAAAACCTGGTGGATATACTACATCAAAATGTTAACAATGATCTCCGATTTGAAGGAATTGGGTAATTTAAACAATTATTTTCCTTTGTATTAATCTCTATTTTCTAAAAACTTTACAATGGACATATATTAATTTTGTACTTATTAAAAAATAATTATGTTAAACTGGATTAATTCCTAATTCTAATTTCATGTAGCTTACGTGTTACCTATCCAAATGCCTCACACTGCCCTTCTCCCTCTTCCCCACTCCAATGACTTATTTTACTCTTAAAATGTTTGATTCATCAGGCATGTCTCATAAAATAAGACAATATACTTCATTCACCTGTAAAAGGAGCCAGAAGGTAATTGGATACAAAAATATCTGACATGAAGATTATTTCTTCCAGCTCATTTCAGTCATGCAAGGCCGCTTAATCAGTGGATTTCTCCTCCATGCTTGACTGACTTCATCTATATTTTATGTGGGATAAGTAGCAAATACTCCTGACATCTTTGAATTCTTTTTATTTATATAATTTTATTCATCCTTGTTCCAGGAAGGATTTAAAGTAGTTAATAAAGACACAGAAATTTAAAAATAAAATGTAACCAGATAAAGTAAAGGTAAAATAAGTGGGTGAAGAAATCAGGACAAAGGAAATACAAGGAACGGTGAGATTAAATGAAATCATAAAATGAAATCTATCCCTTAGGAGCCAGCACTTGTCTTGAGGGTGATACTAACTCTTCCAAGCAGCCTCTCCAGCGGCCAGGAGAGACCAGAATTGGAGAGGGTCCAACTGTCCTGAGACTGAGCCACAGGGAATGATTCCAGTGCATGAGGTTTACATGTGACAATAACAGTGTTTACTGAGGCTGTCTATGGTCAGGAGCAAGGCCCTGCCTCGCCTCACGGTTTTATTTAAACTTCACAACAACCCCATTGAAGTGGGGAATATTTATGTCTATGTTTTTCTTACTCCCTAGGAGGAAAACATTTGGGAGTCAGTCTTTGGGCTCCTCAAGTATGTGCCTTACACAATTTCTTCCTCCTTTGGAGGAGTTCAGGAGAGTTGATAAGCCTGAGGGGAGGAAGGGGCAGCTGTGGCTCCCTCCCTGTTCTCGGCTCAGAGCCTCTGTGCCCCGCCAGGCACCCAGCTAGCTGCTCTCCAGAACTCTTCCTGCTGCTTCTGGACTTCTGACGGGCTTCTCCGTTCAGCTGTGTTGGTAAGAAACTCGACGCTGTCCGCAATCCCTTATCTAAAACTCATGAGGCCATGTACATTTCAAAATTCGGAAGTTTTAAAGGTTTTAAAAAGGTTATATGGTTCTTCTGCAGGTTTTGGGACAGCTCCCCATCATCAAACATATTTTATTTCTGCAATAAAGGGTATGCATATTCAAATGGAGTGGGATAAATTAAGGCAATTTCACATCAATTCACATCAGATTTCACTGTCAAATGAGTTCAGATGATGTTGGATTTTGATGTCAAGTGAAATACAAAACCACCTTTGGTTTTTAGAACCATTTGGATTTCGAATTGTTAAATGTTTGGCTTCTGTGTCTACTTTCTCAGTTGGTTCCTGGCTTGGAGAAGGGGGTAAGGCGGAGGCAGAGGTACCTTGAAGGTCATAAAGCTTCAAGTTGCTCGGTCTTCCTATAGCCTTATAACTTATATTCTTTTCTTTAAAGAGAATATGAGAAAAAATATAGCCCCGCAGAATCTAGGTCCACCCCTGGAGACAGGTTTGATTGCCTGCCCTATAATGCCAATACCCTGAAGGAAGGTACCATTGTCACCCCCACTTTTCCAAAGAGACTGAGGCTAAGAACGTAAATAATTTGGCTTTCAGGTATAAATGGCAAAGTCTGGATTTAAACTCAGACAGTGGAACTACTGAATTTGTGCTTTTAACCTCTGCCTTTCTACATGTGTGGATAAAAATAAAAACCTCATTGACATTTTCTTTCCAGCTAAAGTGAATCTCAGAGGGTAGCCTTTATCTCAACAAAAATAACCACAGGCACCTTAATTTCTATCAAACATCTGAGTCTGATGAGAAAAGAATACAATTCTTGAAATAAAATCTTCTAGCTACTTAGGAAAAAGTGCTAACAATACACCTCTGTACATATTCTTCTAAAGAGAATTCTCGGAATTAAGTCCTGGTTTGTACACTATCATTTTGCTGATGTTGAGCCTTCAAGATTAAGCAGAATCTCCTCTTTTTCCCACAAAAGTGTTTGTCTTTCCACTTCCCAACATCTTGACAATACTTGGCTTTTCATGAAGTTCAATCTGGAAATCAATGATAAATGTGTACGCAGAATCCTCTAACATTTCTGTAGCTGTCAATAGTGTTTGAAGTAGATGGACACTGAAAGCTAAAAGATTTATGCCTTTAGTATTTTTATCATATTATGAAAGGATCTTAGTCACCATTACATTTCCTGATTTGTTATGACTGGTATATGAGAACACTATTGCTTTGGAATCACGGAAACTTTGTGAAATCATTTAATAGTACTAATAGCTTGTAGAGTCTCTTGAAGTTTTCCATGTGGGCAATCATCTGAAAATCAGAACAGCCAAGTATTTTAGAATGATCATATTTCTCAGTGTAATCACCTACTTTACAGAATAAGAAGCTCCCAGGACATCTCATATCTAAAATAAAATCACTCTCCAGTATCTACAAGCATATGTTTCAATACAGACATTCAGTAAAGGCCTCCTGTTCCCCACCCTGAATGTTTTCCAAGAGGTGTAGCTATAGGCCTGTTCTTTTTTTGCTCTGTCACCGAAGACTTTATTCTCTGAGGCTGGCTTGGTGTGGCTTCAAATGGAGCTGCACAAGGCCAAAGAACTGAAAGCAAATTTGTTATTTTTTGTGTCAAGAAGAGCTTATTACCTCACTTAAGGACATCTGTGATTTTGTGGAATAGTAGATATTTTAGAGACATAATCTTTAGATTTAGGAAGCTCCTAATAATATTTTATTTTTCTGTAAATAAACTTAAATAAATCCATTCTATTTTTGTTTGTCAATAAAACAAGTGGAAGAAGAGCTGTAAATTCCACATCATTTGTTCCCATTGAGAAAAAAGGTAAAGAGTCACATAATGAAAATCAAGGTCAAAGACCCATTATCTTTGTGGCCATTTATTCTGACCACCTGTCAGTGCTGGGCAAAAAAAGACTAATAGTCTTAATAAAGTAAGAGTCTTCTGGGAAAGCATAGTCTGGTTGCCATGTGAACTGGAAACCAGAGGTTTAAGTGCATGTCCTATCTTAGTATTTTGAACTGACATCATTAAAGGACATTTTTCCAAAACACTGCTCAATAGAAGACATTGTAAAATAAACTCTATGTGCCAATTAGGGTTTTTTGGATTCAAATAATTAATAACCCACAAACTCAAGCAAAAAAGTTATTAGAGCCTTGGCTGGTGTGGCTCAGTAGAATGAGTGCCGTGCTGCAAACCAGAAGTTATAGGAAGGTAGCTCAGAGTCAAAGGAAACGTTGAACAATTGGCCTCAGAAAGGACCGGGATGCGGGCAGCTCTGGGAACCTGTAGAGTCTCTGCAGAGAATGGCCAACTGTCAGCCCTGCATACATTCCTGTCTGTGACCCTCCACTCGGGATCAGGAGAGAGACTGACCTGCCTGACTCCTGCCCAGGGGCCCTGCTTCGTATGCCATGTCTGTGGGCAGCAGGGGGCTGATGGGGTGGGGGTGGGGGGCACCTTCATGTCCATGTCCTTCCAGGATCCTATGTGCTAGAGAAGGGGGAGTTCCCAAGGGAAATCAGGATTTTCTTATCCAACAAAGGGGGAGACTTGCTGTACAGGACACAACAAATACTCGTTTCTCTCCTCCTCGGCGAGAGTTCTATCCAGCCTTAGCACACAATCTCCTGGCAGTAGCGCCAGAGGGGTCCAAGACCCTGGAAGGACAGGACAACTCTGAAAGTGGGTCTGGAGTGCTGGGAGGGGAGCCTCCATCCAGGCCACTGTGGACATCAGGCTGCCAGCATGGACCTGAGTCTCCTGGGCGAAGGTGGCCTTAGCACACACACATAATGGGACGGAGGCTTTTATAACCCAGAAGGGTATTCAGTGGGCCCTTGTGGGCTTTCAGGAAAACAAGAAGGTCCCCTAAAGAGACCAGGAGTTTTGTTTTTAACATCAGACCATTAGAGCCGTGAGCTCCCCAAACTTCTGTGATGCTGTCTCCCTCTGTGACAGCTCAGCTTGGCTGCACAGCCACAGTTTGTTCTGAAGTGTCATTCCCATCATCCCATCATCTCTTTCTTGCTTCTGCTGCTGCTGTGCCCATTGTCTTTGGCTGTAAAACAGGTAAATGTGCAGATTCCAGAGTGGACCACCTGGGTTCAATGGCTCTTCAACATACCTTCTGGGTTTGACTGCTGTTGCTTTACCACTGACTGCTTTTTAATCTTCCTCTTTCTTTGTAAGATTTTTAAAAAGATTTTATTTATTATTTTTAGAGAGAGGGGTAGGGAGAGAGGCAGAGAGGGAGAGAGACATCAATGTATGGTTCCTTTCATCTGCCTCCAGCTACAGACCTGGCTGGAGACCTGGCCTGCAACCTGGTTATGTGCCCTGGCTGGGACTTGAACCAGCTACCTTTGGGTTCACAGGCCAGCGCCTTATCCACTGTGCCACCAGCCAGAGCTCTTTGTAAGATTTGTTGAAATACCCAATGATAGTATTACCCCCATTTCCTGATAGCATCTAATCCACAGAAAAGCCCTATTTCCTTAAGCCCACTCCCAAATCACCTGACATAAAACCAAATTCTTTCTCAGTCCTTTCTGACATCTTATGGAGACACCCACATTTCCCCATGCTGTGAATTCTCCCTCTCTGTAATGAATAATGAACCCAGCTTGTTCAGAAACAGGTGTTCCTAGTAGTCTTTAGCTGGAGTGTGTTGACATGGTCATGGGTTTTGAAATTTGAATGCCCTGCTTTCTCATCCTGGCTCCGCCACTCACCACTATATGACCTGACAGGCATCTAAACCTCTCTAGGTCTCAGTTTCCTCATCTGTAAAATAAAGATAATCATAGCACCTTTTCATCAAACTGTAAAGAGCTGAACACAGTACCTGGCACAGAACTTGTCAATAAATATTTGCTATTAGTATTGACTCAGTAGCAGAATATCTTTCTTTATCTAAGGAACATACTAAGTCTAAGATTTGTGTTTGATTTTTACCATTAAAGAATAAGGAATTATGGAATTATACTCAAAACTTTTTTCTGTCTATAGTTCTTGCCAAATCCCATAAGCTTGAATTCCAGTGCATGCGCACTTGATGTGAGGATGAGAGGAGGGCCCAACATTTGCTGAACATTGCATACTGGACCCTTTGCTGGGATTCTTTATTTTTTTGTAATGCATTAAGCTAAGGAAATTTTTCTGAAAACTTTTGAAAAGCTAGATGCAAAATTTTCCAGCAGAACTGCAAGCAATTTTGCTGGAAAGAGAGGCCATTCAGTCATCCTCCTGAAAATTTTTATCTTGATTTAACAAGGATTTAGGTTTAATTTTCCTGCATTCTCTGCCAAAGACATGACCTTCAGTTTCTTTTTTTCCAAGAAGTGTCTTTTAGAGCCTGCAAAACACATTCAACTCACATGAGAGTGTAAATCAAGTTAGAGTATGAAATCACATATGCTACTTACTGACTCCAGGGAAGTTTGACAGCAGAATGTAGGTGGCAATGAGCTTCAAGATACCTGAGAAGACCTTTCATTTCAGGGTCTGAAATGATTAAATGATTAAAATTGCTCTTTAATAATTAAATGTGCCATCTGTATAAGGCGAAGAGTGACCTTTCACCTTGGGTCTCTCAGGCTGGTCTAGAATTTCTGCAGTTGGCACATATGGTATCAGAAATCTATTGCTGTTCTTTCTTTGAAATATTAGAGGAGTGGACTTAGAGCAGCTGTTTTTGTGCTGCCAGATTTCATTGAAATGTGAGTTTTAAAAGCCCTTGGCTGTCATTTTGAGTTAGCTTGCCTTAATCAAAAATTTCACCGTAATGTAATTCAACTGATGCCTGAAACTCAATACAGCGGAACTTTTGCTGAACAATGCACTTAACCCCAATAACCAACGGGATGTATATTTTCCATAAAATTGTCCTATTCGTGTTTTATGTGCCTTCAAAAATGTCTAATAGATCACCAACATTCCTTTTTCTATAACGACAAAGTATCGAGAAAACAATGTCCACTGTACTCTTTTCATGCACCAGGCACACAAAGGAGAATATGAATTTGGAGCTCCGTCTGGTCTACTGCTGCAGTACTACTGAAAAATTGATGCAACCCAGTCATTAAGCCAACTGGAGTAATTAGATGAGTACACATGCATGTTTGGCTTAAATGTTAATTCAAAAAAAACCCCCACAGCTCAGAAATCAATAGGTACAATTGTCCATACAAAGGAATATCTGCCACCATAAACATAATTTATCTGTGTGTTTGGGGGAACAGGGCATCGACTTTCACCAGCGCTCACTAACTAATCTGTAGTGTGCTGGGGACTTTTCATCTGCTTGTCTTCAGCAGGCTGTTTAGGTATTAAACTTTAGCTGTTAGACCACATCAGATGCTTTAAATGTGGACATTAGTGCTGCTTTTGGACATAAACTAAGTTCTCCATTTCCATATAAAAGTGTGAACATTTTTTTAATAAAAAGATTTTACTCATTATTTTTAGAGAGAAGGGAAGGGAGGAAGGAAGAAAGGGAGAGAAACATCAATGTATGGTTGCCTTTCACCTGCCTCCAGCTGGGGACCTGGCTGGAGACCTGGCTTGCAACCTGGTTATGTGCTCTGACTGAGAGTTGAACCAGCGACACTTGGGTTTGCAGACTGGCGCTCAATGCATTGAGCCACACCAGCCAGGTAAAGGTATGAACTTTTAAAGCCAGAAGCAAAGATAAGTGAGTTAGTTTTATTTTTAACATACGCTGCCAATTTTATTTTTAAAAGCTAAACCAAAAAGGTAATGGGATTATGAAAAAAAAAAAAAAATCCTCATAGTCAACAGTGTGGTGACTACAGAGGGAAAGGGGACGGGGGAACAGCGGAGAGTAAAGGGGGAGTAAGTGGTGGTGGAAGGAGACTTTCCTTGAAATGGTGAACAGAATTGTACCCCTGAAACCTATATAATGTTATTAGCCAATGTCATCCCAATACATTCAATAATTATAACAGTAAAATAAAAGCTTTTTAAAAATAGCTAAACCATGGGGGAAACTCTTAGAATCTGTTATTTGAATTTGTTTTCCATATGAACTTATTTATAGCTGGGAATCTGGAAACATTATCCTGTTTGTTTTATTGATTTCTTTATTGTATTCAGGAGCCAGATGACATTTGCTGAGTATTAAGACATAACATAAAATAGGGTGGGTACATTTGTCCTTTTTCCCCAGCAAGATTTTAAGCCACAGGGGACAGACAGTAAGTATTCACTCATTCATCCATTTATTTATTTTAAAAATATTTACTTATGATCTCCTCTCATAATGGGAACTAGAATATTTACAACCATACATGAGACATGTAAAAACTCAATCTTAGATTAATATAGGGAGCCAAATACATAAAATAAATATCCATAATGCCATGCAATTTTACATGTATATTTATTCATATACAAATATGTGTGTATATATATATATGCATACACACAGATTTATAAATCAGAGGAGAGGGAATTCAATTTATGAAGGAAAGTTATGCTGGTTGTTTACCAGCTAAGCCTCCAAATTCATTTTCTACCCTTCTCTGCCCTACTCTGACCACTAAGGATTGCATTACCTAAGTTACTTTGCCTCTCTGGCTTTGGGAGGATAGGTATTAAGTAAAGAAACAGGTCAGAGTATTTTTTTCCCCTATTCCCTCTGCCACATTATTTTTCCTGCACCTTATGACCACAGCTGCTGTGGAGCAGTCCCTCTCCTATTCTCTGAACTTCACCTGTTGCCCTTGCTTTGCCCCTTTAGTTCCAGGGCTGGAAATATTTGTTATTATTAGTTCCTGGGTGCTTTTCCATCTTTGGTCATGTTACTCTTGCCCGCACCTCTGTATTTAGTCCCTTCATTGAATTCTCTTCCATTAACCCTCTTGCTGGGCCCTAAACTAAAGAGAGGAATGCAGATGGTTAAGAAGGGTAACACAGAGCTTCCTTTACCTTCTAAGGCTCAACATATATACTTGGATAGATCAGAACATAGCTTGTTATCCAGACAAAAAACAAACAAAAAAATGTCATTTTTGCTGCCACCAACAGATGGCACCAGTAGTTGTGTCAATCATTTAGGGCTGTGCATTGTTTTGTTCTTGAGTCTGTTGGATGTTGTGATGTCATCCTTATCCCAGGTTTCTCTGTTTCAATTACCCATGTGCATAGGAAAAACATAGTATCTATAGGGTGTAGTACCATTTGCAGTTTCAGACATGCATGGAGATCTTGGAATGTGTTTTCTGTGGATAAAGGGGGGCTACTGTATTGTGATTTGTAATAAAAAAAACATGTATTTGGTCTCCATGTTTGTTTCTGACAACTTAAAGTTTCCTTTAGGTGACTTCTATTGAAACCTTAAACTATTTTGGAGATAAGGCCCGTGAGGGAGATAATTTAGATTAAAGATTTCATAAGGGTAGGCTAATGCAGTAAGACTGGTATCCTTATGGGAAGAGGAAGAGACATCAGAAATATGTACCACAGAGGAAAGGTGGGCCAACAGGAAAGGGACCATGGCACATGGTACTTTTGAAGCAGCAGTGAAACCTCACTTAACAGGTAGCAAGAAACTGAGGTCAGTCCAAGGGTTTTCATGTTTCATGGGTGATAACATCACTTTCCCAGCCTGCTGCCTGAAATTGGAAGTTGCCATTACCCTAATAGATTCAGGACTAGTGAGGTATATACATACGTTTGGGCCAGGTGAGGAATCAGGAGGCACAGCAGAATGTTGAACAAAATTCAACCAAGTAAATTTGAAGACCTAACTGGCTTTATTAAATGATTCGTGAATCAGGCAGCATTCTCATCTGGCAACCAGAAAGGTGCTCTCAGGGGTTGTACAAAATGGAAAGTTTTTATAGGAAGAAAGATGAGGCAAAGGAGCTATTAACAAAAGACAATAAAGGATTATTTTTAGATGGGGACATATAGGAGGTTGCAGAGGGAACTGCAAGGGTTCATATTGTGCAGATTTCCTCTCTTTACTATGGGGGTGCAAGGGTGTGTAAGGGGTCATGAGACAGATTACCTCATGTGGTTGACCAGAAAATTCCAGACTGGTTAATTAAGCTTATATTTCTGGGAGAGGTTGAAACAGCAATTAGGTCAGGTATTAAATCTAGGTTTGGTATCATGGGCTTTAGCACCAGTGATGCCATGTGGGCCTATGATTTTCTCCTTAACTACTGTGATGCTCTGAAGGAGTGTCCTGATCCCTTCTACTATTCTGCTCCAGAAATGAAGGCTCTTCTGTAACAGACGGCCATAATAATCTACTGTTCTTAATTTGGAAAAATATTAAAAACTTTCCCTTTATGATATTATATATTAATTTGGATAGGGGATGTTTATTTTATGTATGTATGTATAACAAATATATAAATGCAAATATGGAAATTGTATATAGATAGAAACAACAAGAGTGCAAGCTTTGAAGGAGCTTTATACATGGGATTTGTAGACTTACACATTCCCCTTCTTCATTGCAGATATTCAGATCAACTCTAGGAAGGAGCACAGGACCTTGCATAAGAATAATAAACACAACTGTTGCCACCATTTTTCCTTCCTTTGAGGAGTCTTGATATGTTGTTGCCAAGGAACACTCAAGAGATTTTAAAAAACCTAACACCCACTGGCTTACATAAAGGGGGAATTATAGACTCAGATAGTAGAACAGTTTGACTCCAGGGATTATCTGATCCAGTGGCCAGATAGATCAGCAGGAACCTGTTTTGTGTGAGGTGCAGTCCTCTGAAAAGCAGGTGGCAAGACAGGATTAGGCAGGGTGATCATTTGGATCTCCATATATCAGTGTCAACTCAAGCCCCAGTTCAAAAGTCCTCAAAATGTTGGGTAGTCCTTTTTTCTCAGTGTATAGTCACCTTAGTAAATGATAATAGGTCCTTTTGGGGAAGACTGGGAGAATCAATATAGTATTTTTTGAGGCAGTATTTGGAATCCTTTCTAAAATGTAGATACCTCTTTAGTCAATGAGTTCTGGATTTGAAAATTGACTTTTTTCTGGATTTGAAAATTTTGGAACTGTGGAAGGGATCATAACTTTTTTATTGGGGCCATTGCCTCAGCCTCCTGCTCATCTATTCTTGTCCCTTTTTTTTTGTGGATGTTGAACAGCATCTTGCTGACCATCTCTCTATGTTGCTCCACTAACCACCTCTATACCCAAACAGAGGGTGCACCTTGATTACCCAGTTTGTGTGATATGGGAAGCTGTGCACTGGATGTCACAGGACACCTACTACATGAGGCCACCCTACTGAGACAGAGAGTTGTAGCAGCTGTACCTAATACATAGAAGCACACACAGGGAGGCTGCAAAAATGGGGAGACAAAGAAATATGGCCCAAATGAAAGATTAAAACTCCAGAAAAAGAACTAAGCAAAATGGACATAGCCCTGGCTGGTGGCACAGTGGATAAAGCAATGGCCTGCGAACACAGAGGTCGCTGGTTCGATTCCCAGCCAGGGCAACATAATCAGGTTGCAAGCCAGGTCTCCAGCCAGGTCCTTAGCTGGAGGCAGGTGAAAGGCAACCATACATTGATGTTTCTCTCTCTCTCTGCCTCTCTTCTCTCCCTTCTCTATGAAAAATAATAAATAAAATATTTTTAAAAAATGGAGATAAACAATCTTTCAGATGCAGGGTTCAAAACACTGGTTATAAGGATGCTCAATGAACTTAGTGAGTACCTCAATAGCATAAAAAGAATCAATCAGAAACAAAGGATGTACTGATTGAAATAAAGAACAATTTATAGAGACACAACAGTAGAGTGGATGAAGTGAAGAATCAAATCAATGATTTGGAACATAAAGTAGCAAAAGACATACAATCAGTATAGTAAAAAAAAAAAAAAAAGAATTCAAAAGAAAACAAGAATAGTGTAAGCAGCCTCTGGGACATCTTCAAACATTCCAACATTCCCATTATAAGGATGCCAGAAGGAGAAGAGAAAGACTGAGGAACTGGAAATCTATTTGAAAAAATAATGAAGGAAAATTTCCCCAATTTGGTGAAGGAAATAGACATGCAAGTCTAGGAAGCACAGAGAGTCACAACCAAGATGGAAGCAAAGAGGCTCACTCCAAGACACATCCTAATTAACACGCCAAAGGTTAAAGCGAAAGACAGAATCTTAAAAGCAGTTAGTTACTTACAAAGAAGTTCCCATAAGACTGTCAACTGATTTCTCAAAAGAAACTTTGCAGGCTAGAAGGGATTGGCAAAAAATACTCAAAGTCAGGAAAAGTAGAGACCTATAGCCAAGATTGCCCTAAGCTTGCTCTAGCAAAGCTATTGTTTAGAATCAAAGGGCAGATAAAGAGTTTCCCAGACAGAAAAAACTAAAGGAGTTCATTATCACAAACCATTATTATATAAAATGTTAAAGGGACTTATTTAAGAAAAAGAAGATTTAAACTATGAACTATAAAATAGCAACAAATACATATCTATCAACAATTGGATCTAAAAAAAAAACACAAACTAAACAAACAAGAACCGAAATAGAATCATGCCTATGAAGAGCATTTTGATGGTTGCCAGATGGGAGTGGGGTTTGGGGGAATGAGTGAAGAGGTGAGGGGATTAAGAAAATAAAAATTGGAAGATACAGAATATTGATAGAGATGTAAAGTACAATATAGGAACTGGAGTAGCCAAAGAACTTATACACATGACCGATGGATGTGAACAATGGTATGGGGATTGCTTGAGGGATTGTGGGGTGCTGGGTGGAAGAGGACAAAGGTAGGGAAATTGGGACAATTGTAATAGCATAATCAATGCAATATAATTAAAAAACAAAACAGAAAAAATATGTTAAATTTTAATGGCTGTTGCCAGTTTGGTTTCCAAGGGCACTATAATAATTCATAGTTCCACTAAAAGTTATAATGGTGTTTTTCCCCTACATTGTTACCAGGATTGTGTACTAACTTTAAGTTTTTTGCTGACCAGATGGGTACAAAGTACTACTCTTTATTAAAACATTCATTGGCTACTTGGATTTGCTTTTCTGTAGATGGACTCTTCATATCTCTTCCCGCCCCCCCCCCTTTTTTTATCCTTTTCTTGCCAGTTCATGAGAGCACTTTTCATATTATAGCTACTAACTCTCATCTGCTTTACAAACAGTAAAGAAAACATCAGCCTGGAACTCTTATTTTTCCCTTTCTCCCTCTTTATTCTCAGTACTAGGTCTCCAGTCCTCAGACTACAGCCTAGATCAACATCCAGAAATGTCACAGGACAACTGCACCCTTCATTTTTGAAAAACAAAACAAGATAGGGCCTAGTCAAGGGCAAGTTTCCATGCCCTGTCCCACCCACCCAACCCCATATTGGGGCAATGTTGCCCAAATTTTAGTCATTCCATAACCATCTGAGCCATTTTGCCATATCCTTTAAATCATGCACTACTATTTATAGTTCTGAAACTTCATATTGTTTACACTATTTCATCATAAGCGCTAATTACATTCATAGCTATGAAAAAATTTTAAAAATCATCCATCTGTACACCACTTGAAATACACCATGGTTAGAACATGTCCCAGGGCCACAGGCTTGTCAAGGACAAGATCATGGGCATACAGAGTTTCAGGATGTCACCACTTACTTCATTGCACAACAGTCCCCACAGGGTGGGGAGGGAGGTAGGTTCATTTACATCCGAGGAAGGCAGCACAGAAAGGTGCCATGCTTTACACATGGAGTGGTGACAATTAGATTCCAAGCCTTATTTCAAAAACCGAAAACAAGGGTGTAGTAAGGATCGGTCAAGTCCAGTGGATGAACTGTTTCGAGTTGTACCCGGTGGTCAGGACCCCAGGAAGCCCAGCCCTGGGCCGACTGGGATTGCATGACGAGCATTCTGTGTTCTGGCTGGAACATTAGGAGTTCTAAGGTTCTGCAAATCACTTGGGGCCCAGGGCTCGAAAGGAGCTGCCGCAGGACCTGGGGCTGCAACAGATAACGGTCCCTCGGTGGTCCGCCGATCCACCTGGTGCCAGCGCCCCCCGCGGTCCCACTGGAAGGGACCTCATAACCCAGGCCTGAGCTGCCATGTGCTCACCGCGGGTGTGGGGCCAAATACTCCTGCCCGTTTTCCTCTCTCTCTTTCTCATCCAACTGCTTATCAGCTTCTCAGGGAATGGTTTTGCCCAAATCTCCAGACACAGGGGCAAGCAGAGGCCAAAATCTGCGGATGACGAGGGTGAGCCATCCCGAGACAGAAACTGGTGCCACCAGCGCCACCGCTGTGCCTTCCCAATCCTGCCGGCGTGCCAGGCTGAGGTTTCATCTCTCAGCTCTCTTTGGTGTGGGAGAGAAAACATATTTAAAGGCTCCTGATGATTTGGGTAAAATCCAGTTAAATTGAGCTCAAATGAATTTGCCTTACCTGAAATGAAAAATAAAGGGGCGGGGGGAGTTAAAATAGTTTTAAATTTGGGAAAGCAGGTCCGTACCCTCACTTTCACATGACCTATATACAGCTCATGAGCTTTAGGCTGTGAATATGCTATTGGGTTTTGCCCTAATCAGACTTCACTCAGTGCCATAACTAGTTTATGTTTTAAGATCTTAGGTAATAAAGTGCTTAATTTGGGTCTTTAGAAATAATGACTTTGGTAGAGAGACTTCCCTTGGTTCTTTTCCGCAACTGAAGAAATTTTGCTGCATTCCAAATCATGCTGAGTTAAATTCATGAACTTGGAAAGGTCTTTAGAATCCTGAATTGGAATTGTGGAGATAAAAGGATAACATTTGAATTATTTGGAAATAATCTGTGAATCCAAGATTGCCATTTTTTACAAAGCCTGTTGGTCAGAATAATTACTCCTGTCTGGTTTCTGGAATCTAAACGCATGTTAATATCTGCTGGCGAATCTGTCTTCCTTACTGAAACCAAACCCAAAGCTCTCATCTTGGAGAGGATGGCAGGGAGTTGGGAGAGAGTGAATTAAAAGGCCTGGCTGATTTCCTGTGGTTTCTCCTTCAAATGCTTTTTTCTCCTGGTCATCCCCATCCACACACCGAAAGGAGCAACCATCTAGCACCATTCTGCCCTGTACCGCACCCCCAACACACGGGGCCTAAAAACACAGGCCACACATAGAAACATGTCCTTCCCTTTGTTCCCTAGCAAATTGGAGGCCTGTTAAAATTATTTTAAATCTATTAAAATGCTCAAGGAAATTAAAAAAAAAAAAAAAAAAGGAGTAAATAAAGCCGGTGAATAATCAGAGATAACAGAGGGAGTTCCGGGGCTGACCAACCCTGGTCGGTGCTGCAGAGGAAACAGCTTCCTTTTGTGAAGCAAAGCCTGTTCATTCAGCCAGTCTCAGGGCTCCCGGAGTGGCTGCTCCCTAGCCGGGGCCAGTTTCCCCTTTGTGTTTGTGCATTACTGTGCTGTCTAAGAAGAATATGGCTTCTTAGACATGATTCCTTCACCTCCGAAACAGAAAGGGGTTCTAACCCCTCCCTGAGACCCCCACCTGTATCACTGGCAGCCACCGCACCTTGTGAATGACCCCAGGATCAAGTGAGACCACCCCCAAAGCAGGTCACTTTGACCCCCAGGCCAATCATTCATTTATATTTGAGAACTCAATGATGTCATAATGCATGCAAGGGAGGAAAGGTGTTACTTAAAGAACAAAATATTGCAATTTAGGAATTCATGGTTAGAGCCATCTGGGATGATGGCAAAATCCAACTGTAAATCATAGAAATCATTTGCTTAAAATAAGGTGGAGGATTGAAATTTTTTTGTATGATGGAATTTCAGTTAATTTTTATTTTTGATGTATACTTATTTCTTATATTGAACATGCATCACTTTTATAACTCCATAAAGATAGATAACCAGGTCTGTCTGAGTAAAACCATGTTGAATAGCAAAAGAATTATTAAAAGAGGTTTTAAAGTATGATGTTTTAAATATACTGTGGTATATGGTACTGTGATTTTTTTTTCTTATTGTTTTTTAGAAGTCTTTTTTTAGAACTTACTTGGCTAATCAAAGTTGGATGGTGCCATTTCCTAATTTTCCAAGTAACAGAAGAAAATCAAGAGTTAAGATTTAGTTAGCAGCAATGGGAAAAGTTTCTAGGTACATGAAAATAATGAAGTGAAATGCTGGGGTATGGGTGTATATGCTATCACACAGGAATGATGACCTGAAATGCACTTTTATATACTGTTGAACAATAAATAGGCTTGTATTTACATTTTTGTGCTTAATATTTTTTTCTTGTAGGATGTGCAGTAAAGAAAAATTGTCAATTGTGCATAGAAGATAGAAGAGTAAGTTAGTTAACTTTAATATGAAGAAATTATCTTGGGAATATTATAAAGTCACATAATTTAAAGCTGCAGTTCAAAAACTGTGCTAAACTTTGTTATACACAATTTCTATAATATGAATGACTAATGGCAGTTATTAAGATGTATTTCTACATTTCAAACCATTCTTCAAGGATCTAGAAGTATACAAGAAATAATTCAGTACCAACATGTGCTTCCTTCTAGAAAATTATGCTTCAAAAACTTTTTTTTTTTTTTTTTTGGCATGGAAAAAGATCATAGTGACTTTAGGAAGAATTTTTCTATGTCAAGGTAAAAGTTTGGCCCTTTGAGATACAGCAGAAATTGTCTTGTTACTCTATTCTCTAAAGACTAGAAAGGATGAAATACTGTCCCTTAACCACACTATACGGTCGCTAATATCTCCTTCTCTGATGATTAGGTGTCTGACACCATTATTCTTTACTTCAGATTTGGAAGACATGCCATAAGTAATGAGGTAAATGGTATTACAGGGAGCTTGGCAGCAATCTCCCAACACCATTCCACTGTAACAAATATTGGAGGACTGATTAACACCAAAGAAAGACAGACACCAAACAGTTAGAAAAGGGCACACTAGTCATTGCTATCTGTCATAGTGATCTGGATGGACCACTCTGTGCCCTTATTTATCTTTATCTAGGCCATTCCTCTATTTTAATGAGGACCTGAGCTCAGGACTCTTGGACTTCACCTAATTGTTGCCGTAATCCTACGTGCTTTCCATACTTGGCAATGGCCCAGGGACACACGGTCCTGCCACGTTCTGACTTCCTTAGCTCTCTGCATTAGGAAGTCACTTCCACAGCCATGCCCAAAGTCTGCACGATCTACAATGGCTCATGCATTCTCATTCCCTTTCACGTAGAAGACCATCCTCTGGCTCTTTACTTTCTCATTTTTTTCTTCAGCTTATGGCCTTCTCTCTTCCTTCCTGTGACTTCCCATTACTCTTCACTGAACTGGACACATTTCCTCGTTTGTCACAATGGAAATTTCACACATGAAAAAGTGTAATAAAACTTTATTACCCACCCCCCATCCATCTTAACTAATCTTATTTCATGTAAGCCTTCTCCTCCAAAATGGATTATTGAAGCAAATAATGATGTGTCTACTGTATCATTTTATTTGCAAATCTCTCTCTTTGTATGGAAAATAATACAATAATTAATAACAAAAGAATACAAGAATAAATTCAGTTTCTCATACTCAAACTAAACTTCTTTTGCCTAACTGGATATATAAATATAGAGCACACCAACTCTTTTTCATTCCCCCAAATATTCCAGTTTGAATGATAATATGCTTATCCTTCTTAACTATAAGGGAATCTTCCTCAAATTCTATTGTATTTCAACACTGGCCTTCTTAGAATTGGAAAACATTCTTAACCAAAAATAAATCCATAAAAAGCAACTAAGTTACGATACTGCCCCCCATGCATAATTCATAAACACAGTGTGTGAAAAGCACTATATTTTTGTTGATATTTTCTCTTGCACTAGAAATAAAATCATGGTAAGAAACTTAGGGAACTTTTGGCTTTTGTTTTCATTCAGAATGATTATGTGTCACTGTTGGTTCCTTGGAATGGTACATCTCAATTTGATATCACAATGATGAGACTTGTCAGAAGTAATTTTTTTTTTTTTTTTACAAATGGCAGTTAAAAGTCTGAGTTTGGAAATTGACTTAATAAATGAATTAGAGTATACATTTTCTCCATTAATCACATCTTTCTCATTCATTGCATCTTGATATGGACTGTTTATTGGTTGAGACAGAAAGGAATGAGACAGAAAGTTATAGCAAGCCCAGGGTGGGTTTTTTTGAATCTCCCACAGCCTGCCTCATCCATTACACTCCACAGGAAATGGCCATTACTCACATACTTGTAAAATGCATTTATAGATGACATATCTCAAACCCACAAGTATGCCCACTATGATATTTAGTTTTCTGAAAGTGTGTGTGTGTGTGTGTGTGTGTGTTAGGGCATAGCGTAAGGAAAAGTGGACAGGGTAATGGGTTTGAATCTGGATAGGACAGTGACCATGTCATTATCACTTGCCAAGAGTCTTTCAGCTGAAAAAAAATGTGGAGGACGAATTTCATGGATTATTCTCCAAGGCAACTCTTCTCAGCACCTTCATTGCTCTTGGCATGTCCATCCTTCTGGAGCTTGATTTTCCTTGAGAAGTGTAAGGCCATCTGTCAGGTTCAAGTTCCCCCATCTTTCTTCTGAACCAATTTGGTTTTATTCTTTTACAATCATTTTCCCGTAGGAAGTCGATTTTCAGTTCCAAAGTTAACCCCTAAGTCTTCACCTCCATGCATGCAGCCTACCCAGAAACACATTCACAAATTCAGCCTTTCTCATTTCCTTGTTCCACAACTAACTTTCACTCCTGCCACAGTGGACACCGTTCTTTCTTTCTGCCATGGCTTGTGTGTCTTAAGCCAACTCTTTCCTGGACCGATTTTACCTAATTCTAAAGGCTCAGACCAAATTCTGCCTATCCCCTGAAAGAAATCTGACCTACTCCTACCAACTAGAAATGGATACTTTCTCTTACAAATTTCCATTACATTTTACATGTGTTCCATTTCTCTTGAAATTATAATATTCTTTTAGACATTTTAAAAAAGATTTATTTGTTATTTTTAAAGAGAGGGGAAGGGAGAGAGGCAGAGAGGGAGAGAGACATCAATGTATAGTTGCCTTTCACCTACCTCCAGCTACAGACCTGGCTGGAGGCCTGGTTTGCAACCTGGTTATATGCCCTGACTGGGAGTTGAACCAGTGACCTTTAGGTTCGCAGGCCTGCGCCTTATCCACTGTGCCACCAGCCAGAGCTAGACATGTTTTTTTGTAGAGAGCACATATTGTGACTGCCAAACACAACACAAATAGTGCTCTGTGTATCTGTGGAACCTCCATTGTATCTAGCACTTACCTATAAGTAATTAGTAAATGCTCTTTGGAAACTTTCAGTGGCCTCTGCTTTAAAATTCTTCTCTGCACAGTAATACTTATTTAATACAATAGGTTTTACACTATAATATTAAACCATAAAACCATTTAGTTTATACAATGTTAACGAACTATTAAATATCATCACGTACCTTCCCCATTTCTGTATTTTTTCCATTTTAATGATATTTGCTTTTAAAAATATCAATGTTGATGTCTATTTGAGCTTATTAATGCAGAGTTCTATCCCAGAACGAATACTCTAGTTTTCCCATGAGACAATATTAATTATCATTCTAAAGTCTTTTAGCTGACTTCTCAGTTGCCATTCTCTGAAGAGTCTGAAGTAGGCGTGGTTTTGTGTTTATATGCGTAATCTTCCTAAACTACAAGAAAATAAATCCATGTAATTTGTCTTAAATTATGAATTACCAGCTTAGCGGTAATGTGAAGGTCTGCTCTTTGAAGACATTTAGACTTAGTTAAGTTAGTCAAATATTTTTGTGGTGACAGTAACCCAACTTAAATTTAATAAAAAGGGGAATTTTTGACTCACTAAACTGGGAAACATGGGAGTGGCCTTGGCTTGATGCACAGCTGAATCCTAAAGGATGTTATTTCCATTTTCTCTCTCTCTCTCTCTCTTTTTTTTATTGTCTCCCAGTTCTGCCTCCCTCTGTGTATTGACCTCATTTTCTCCTATAGCAAATAGACATTCTCCACAAAACTGGGGAAGAGGCTGGCTCCCAGCAGATCTCTCTCAATGTCTGTACACAACTCCAGAGAAGATTCTGCTTAGCCCAATTTCGGTCTTAGGTCAGCACTAGTTACTGGGCCAGCAGTATAGGCTTCCTGAGTGCAGCCACCCGGGCCCAGTGATTCCAGCAGTAGGAAAAGGGTGCGTGGGCGAAGCTAGCTGATAGCTGCAGAGCCCCGGACGTGCAGCTGGGGAAGGAATCCACGAAGGAGAGGGTGTAGTTCCCGGAAGAACAATGTTTCCTGAGCAGGGCAGACAGAGAATAAAAATATGAACTACCTTAGTCTACTGTTTCAACCTTACCTTTCAGGACATGTACATTTTATTTTCATCATGCCTACTTGTTAAAAAATGTCCCTTGCAAAATAATGCAATGGATTCTCAACCAAATGGTACTTACCAAAGTCGTGGTCAGTTATCACCCCCTCTCTCCCAAGCCCAGCTGTAAGTCTAGAAACTGAGACAGTTGTAACAATGTGCAGATGTTCTGTGGAGCTTCTCCGGCCAGGCAGTGAGCAGGAGTCCGCCTGCCCCAGGTTTACCCTCTTTTCATTGTTTTCTGCGCCAGAGTTAGAGGCACAGTACAGAATGTCAACATTGAGGACCCTCACCTGCGTGACCTTGGTTACCGGGGCCTGGGATCCAGCTCCTCTCTGATAGCTTCAGGGTTTTTCCTGAAAATTCATCTCCCTTAAAACTCTGCTAGATGGAAAACAAAACAAAACAACCTGCTACAACAATTTAAAATGATAGGATACAGTTAGCCTACCTGGGTTCAATCTCAGACTGGCCTACATGGCTTCATTTGACTTTTGGTCTTGGTGTTCATGAAACAGAAACTGTCCTGCAAATACCTCCTGCTTGCAGGCCGTGTCTAAGGGGGGAGTCACTACCTCTGCTGAACTCAGGGTGCACAGCCAGAGTGACTGGGAGGGGTCTGAAGTCAGTCTTAGAGGACTGGCTATGAGCACCTAACATCATTGATTTGAACTCTATCTAGCTCCCCTATTTACTGGCTGTATGATCTTATGCAAGTCATTTGACTGCTCTGTGCCTTACTGTCTTCATCTATAAAGTGGACATAATGGCACCTAGCTCACAGGATTGTCATGAGGATGAAATGAGCTAATACATAAAAGGGACTTAGAATGGAGCCTGTCACATGGTAAGCCCTATGTAAGTCCCAGCCATTTTTTCTATTACTACTCTGTCCTCCTTTTAATGACTTATCCAGGTTCCAGTCTTATCTCCCACAATGGTTTCCACCTTTATACCTTGCTTTTGCTTACTTCAACAAGGGGCTTAGAATTCCCTTTTCCTATTTCCACGTGATTATCCGACCATCCATGAGCAGGAAGAGGGAGGGGGAAGAGGCGGGGTTGATTGACAGCGCCATGGCCCACAGGTAACTGCGGAAAGAGTGGGTGCTGCCCACAGAGGCAATGGGAAAGTGTGTTGGAGAAGGAAAAATTCCTGTCTGCTGAAGTCCTTATTACTGTGTGAAGTAATGTCTTAGGTTTAGTTCACTAAATACAGAGCCTGAGGAAAGAATTCAGGTATGTGTCACTTCTTGAGTGACTGCTCTTCAGCAAAAATTGACCAACAAGAAAGGGAGGCAGGGCAAGTAACGGACGTGAGCCACGCAAAGATGTGGTTCGGTGGAAGGCTGCCCTGGGCCCGAACCATGGACAGCCCGGGTGGGGAGTATCACCAAGCGGAGTTGCTCTGCCTTCAGGCAGGGAGGCCCACTGTTTGGGACCCTGTATGACAATCAGTTACTGCTGGGGTGGGAGGGAGCGTTACCTCACAGGCAGAGGACAACTCAGGGAGACGGGGGCTTGAGCTCCTTGCAGTCAATACCCCCCTGCAGCCGGGATTGGGTGCGTGGGCCTGGCAAGGGGCATCTGGGCAGAGCACCAGCAATATGAATAATATTAAAATGATGATGATGATGATGGCTGTTATTTAACGAATCCTTATTGAACTGGCAGTAAAAACTTACTGGAACTGTGATTGTCATCCTTGTATACTGCTTTTATTTATTTATTTTTCTTTCCAAATACAGTGTTTTTGGTGCAGTGAAAAACAGGCTTGCAAAAAGTTTTGTTTATCCTATTTGGGGTGTCAAATAAGCTCTGTATTTTGGTCAAACTGTAGAGGTGAGTTGTGCCTAATTGAATTTATATGTACCTTTTTTTAAATTAAGATTTTGTATTTATTATTTCCAGAGAGAGGGGAAGGGGGAGAGGCAGAGAGGGAGAGAGACATCAATGTATGGTTGCCTTTCACCTGCCTCCAGCTACAGACCTTGCTGGAGACCTGGCTTGCAACCTGGGTATGTGCCCTGGCTGGAAATCGAACCAGTGACCTTTGGGTTTGGTTTGCAGGTCGGCACCTATCCACTGTGCCACCAGCCAGGGCTATGTATGTACTTTTTAAATTGACTTGCAAACACGTGATCTGCTACATTTGAAGGATTATAAATTTTTATATTAGTTTGCTTTATTAAAATAATAGCAAGTCTGTTTATTGGTGTTTCCCCTAACATAGGCTGATATGGGTTCTTTCCATCTTCTGTTGGTTCAACTAGGTCAGCATTCATTCTGATGGGTGGGTGCCTTACCATACCAGTTATTAAATGCTTCAAATTTCATCTTAACCTGGTGTATGATACCCATTACCCAGAGAAAGGTGGGTTGCGTTATTAATACTGTTTTAGGAACTCCAGGAGTTTCTTATAAGGTAGTCCAGTGGTGATGGTGTATTGAGCCCAGTAGCATAATGGTAACATATTTCCTGAGCTAATGTATTTTGTATTGAGAATTTCCTAGGACTGAACAAATCTCAATCATCAAAGAATCTTTAAATTACACCTATAATATTATATTTTGGTTTGTTTTGTGGTAGCTGCCATGGCAGGAAAGTGTATTAGAACATTTCATAAAGTTTTCAAAAAGACTTAAAAGGCTTTCCAGGGGAACCCTGACTACATAAGGAAACCCTATCTAGAAAAACCCATGGTCTGTCTTTTTCTTACTTGAAGTGAAAAAGCATAAATCTTGCTCTCAAGTCCCTATTTTCTTCAGGTACTTGAAAGTATATTTAAATCATAGTTGTTTGTAGCAAAAAGCTTATAAACACTTCATGTATGTAGTATGAGTGGGAGCCCTAATCTCCTATTCCATGTGGGGCCCTTACAGTTTCACAGGGCACGGAGGGCGGAGGGCGGGAGGGGGAAGGGGGAAGGGAAGCTCTGGAGCAAGCATTTGTTCTTTCTTTGATAAGGATCCGCTGAAACTCAAACAGCAAAGCCTCTCATGCAGCTATATGCAAACTTACAGGCAACCTGAGGAATCTGCTATTTGATCTGTTGAAATACCGACTGGAAGGATTTTAGGGATAAAAATAAAGGAAGAAAATAGCCAGTGGCCTAACAGGTTACCAATTTGGAGATAATGTTACCTGCTTTTTACAACCCAGATTATTTTTAAATGTTAGTGACTGCTGTGTGAATAGTAATTTTATTGGCGTATACCATGTATGTTAGGGTATTTTCTGTAAAAACTGAATTTGTAATTACGAATCAGACTGTGTGAGGCTAGAAGAGATGAAAATGTAAGAAATTATTAACCTTCTATTAACTTAAAATATTTCTTTGCATTTCAGTTGACATGTTTGGATTGCTGATGCTGCTGCTCATTGCAATATTAATTATAGCCTTCATTTGGCATTGCTGTGTCTTACAATATTACCTGCAGAAGTATGTTCATTTTATCCTTAGTAAGAATGCACTTTGGAATAATATCGTTGAAGAAAATACTAAGCCAGTTATCAGAAATGTTTTACCTTTTTTATATAATAAAAATAATAAATCCATATAATGAAAAAGAGTTTAAAAAGTCCAAAATATTATAAAATAAACTTCCCACCACCTATTCCACCTCTGAAAGTTACTCCCTAGAAGTAATTTCTGTTTAGTATGATTTTATTTGTAGTTCTTTTGGTTACCTCCATATATTTAAATAATATGATTATATCTCTTTTTCATGGTCTATTAGCTTTAGGTGTTATCTATAAGCTGAAAAACTTATCTATTATTTTTTGTCATTTTGCTGTTAGAGGATATTATAATTTAATTTTGAATTATAATTATTAGCTCTGAAGATTACTAATATTTCTTCTGTTGGTTATCTTTTTGACTTTAGTAATTTTATAATCTCTGCTTCTATACTTCTCCCTTTATTATTTTTTTAAAGATTTTATTCATTATTTTCAGAGAGATGGGCAGTGGAGGGAGGAAGAAAGGGAGAGAAACATCAGTGTATGGTTGCCTTTATCTGCCTCCAGCTACAGACCTGGCTGGAGACCTGGCTTGCAACCTGGTTTTGTGCCCTGACTGGGAATCAACCAGTGACCTTCGGGTTTGCAGGCTGGCACCCATCCACTAAGCCACCAGCCAGGGCTATTTCCCCCATTATTTAAGATAAGAAATTTTGGAACCTCTCCTCTGTCTTCTAAACTCTGTAAACTTTCTCACTCATTTGGCCTTTTCAAGTGTACATTTACATTTTATTCTGTAACTATATTTACATCTTGAAATGCTTAGTCTATAGTTTGAATCTCACATTTTTAAATGAATAAAAATAATAGAACATATTATGATTGTATAAATTTTGTGTATAAAGAACTAAAATGGAAATAGGAAATGTAATTTTGTCTAATCCAGATTGCTTGAAAGAGAAGTATCTAGTGTCAAGATCAAATCAACTCTTTTTGCTTACTCTCCATTTCTCAAATCATGCTACATTTCAGTTTGTTTCATGTTTACATGGTGACTTTCCTATACATTTTTTTTTGCATTTTCCAGAATTTTCAGTTACTTACCTTCATTATTTCTAATCAAAAAGGATACATGTATCTTTATTCCCATTGCTGTAATTATTTGTCTTACTATTTGGTAAGTATATATTAATTTTCTTCTTACAGATATTCTTCTAAAAGTCCTGACTTCCTGTTCTAATGTATAAAACTTAGCTTAGTGCTCTACAGAGTTGGAAGAATTATTTGAATCTCATATTGTCCTCTGTTTAAGATTTTTCCCCCTTTTACTGAATTACATTCTCATGTAATTTTTTAAAAAGGATCAAGTATGGAAAATATTTTCATAGTCACACATGTCAAGAAATTTGTTTTCCTCCATTATCCTTCATCCCAGTATGGTACTATTATTTTTCTTCAGATTGTATGCCTTTTCCAAGAAGCATCCACAGCAAGATAGGTGTATGCTAATAGGCACACCTGTCAGTGAAATATGCCTAATTGCTCACTTAAGAGCTGTACTTTGTATATGATTTTATATTTTTCTGGCTTTGAGACTTTGAATTCTTTTCAACTAACATATAAAGATAAAAGAAAGAGTGAGATGGAAGATCACGTCTTATTCTTCATATCCAAATATAAAGTTATTCAGAAGGAAGAACCAATCACTATTCACTCACATCGCTTCTTTTTCAGTTTCTTCTAGACCTAGTGAATTCAATGAGCACGGTATTCTGTTAGAGGAATTACTAAGGACTTATTTCACTTCATGACCCAAAGATCCTGATTGAATTCCAGAAATATCCATCTTTCATTTTAAAAAATACCCTCAGATGACCAATGGAACATCAAAATGTTGATTACTACATTTGATCTAATATTCTTGTTACTCAGCAGATATGATTTAAAAGTTAAGAGCTTTTCAAAGTTCTAGATGTCAGAGATTATAAATGTTTAGCTGCTCATCTACTCAGTTCCCCCTGGACTCACCTATTTCAGCAATTATTTATTGCATGTGTATTATGCCCCAGGCAGCATTGTCACTAGGGATATAATTGCAAATGAGAAAGATCAAGTCCTTACCTTCAAAGAGTTTACATCCTACTAAAGGGACACAGATAAGAAATAAGCAATTGATAATTCTATTGCTAATTTATTAATATTTTAAATGTTATTCCATTTACTTTAATTGCATTGTTCTTACTTAAACACTTTAATTCTTCTGTTGGGTAAATAAAAGGAGAACTTTACTAGAGTAATGGTAATAAAAATATTGCATAAGTGTAGTCTTCTAATGAAATTAAATAATACCAATTATAATTTTAACTATTCTGAAAATAAACCTCACTAATTCTAAATTTATCATCATTTTAAACAGAAATGAAATCTGTATTCCTAGAAGACCACAAACTTTTATTATTCATCATGGGACTACTGGCAAGTGTTTTAATTTGTTTTTATAAGATGCCCCAGACTCTTTTGTAATTCATATCTGGAAGTCTTTCCCTTAGTTATTCCAGGCATCAAAATGAAAGTTGTGTAGAAAACATGACAGCACATTTCATTGTTCTCATTTCTAAGACACATTCTTGTGTCTTCAATAGTCTAGGATGGGTAAAACCACAATATTGGTAGAGAGGAGTTAAAATTTCCCACCCAAATTTGATATTAATAGTTTTCCCAGTTCCCCCAATTCCCATTGTACACAAGCACCTCAACAGAAGAAGATGACCTTTGCCTTAAGGAATTAATTTTCCCAAATTAATTCACTTCATTATATCTAGTTGGCTGATCCTCTATCGACCCTTCTCAACCTGATTCTCTCATCTTTGCCTTAGTTACAAGGGCTGACTTGCCCAGGACCCAAATCTTGGCTCCCTTCTGCTCTTTACTCTCAGCTCCTGGCAAGCACTCCCTTCTCCTGCCCAGGCCAGATCCCAGAACCCAACTGAAGTCAAAGCTATGCCCCCCCTTTCACTTGGGTAGTTGGACCACAAGAAATTTTAGATCAGAATATGACTGAGGAAGGGCACTGCAAGGTCCTTTATAATTACCATGAAAAATAACTTTGGGGGAACCTTTATAATTACCATGAGAAGTAACTTCGGGGGAACACCCAGGTTTTTGTGCTGCTCTGGGCCTTTGGGACAGAATAGCAAACCTGAATGGGAGGCCGGGTAAACCACACAGGGGCAAGGGTGCGATGACCACATTCCATCGCCAGTTCCTAGGTTCTACTTTGGTTGTAGCAGGATGCTGAACCGTTTCCCAAGCTAGTGGGGAGAGGCTCTAAGTGCTTCCAGGGGTGGAAACCAAACCCGAGGACTGCAGAGAATGCTGCTGCATTTCTGTTTTTGTCCGTCCCTTTTAAATCCCACAGCATGCTGGGCCAGGAGACATGCTCTACAAAGAGCACAAAGTTGAGTCTTTATTTATTTACTTTAGGTAGAAACAAGTGTGTATTCACTGAATGAGAACAATTAGTTGTACTAGATTCATGGTAGGGAATAAAATGTAGTAAATTTCCCAGGGCGGGATGATTTGCCACCCAGGAGAGTCATCTCCAAGCCCAGGGGTGGATGCCTGTACTAAAGGGTTGAATTAAGGAAAAGGATTCTTCAAAAGGGACTGATGAGATGGAAAAGTGAAAGACAGGGGTGTCATAGAAATCAAGAAAGGAGGGTCTGCATTTGGATGGAGAGAGATTCATGAGTGTTCTAGGGACTTAAATTGGGAGGCTACTGGTAACAGGTCTTATAAGCATTTATTCAGGACATAGAATAAGCAGACTTCTCTGACTTAGGGAATAGAAAAATATGGAACCTGCAAAATGTTAGACACAGTGTATTATTTGACCACAATGTACCTCACCCACAGTGTTAGCATCCAGGACTGGTGGTGATATCACTCCTCTTAGTCCTTTGTCCTTGGACCAAAGTTCTCTAGAGTTCAGATGACTTGCTGGTTAGGGATTCATTGAGCAGCCACAGGTTTTCTCTCAGTGGAAACTGGTCTCGTGGTCATCATAAAATATTTGACCTTTCCCTCTTTGTCAGATTTATACTGAAGTTAATAATACCTTAAGCCACCTGAGATCGAAATATTAAAACAGTGGTAACATTAAGATCTCAGAATAAAAATCAGATGATATTTTGTGGTTAGCATTTTTAAATATTAGATAAATCATCCTTGACTTTTCCTAGAAAGCCTTTGAAGAGATAAATTTATTTTCTCTTTTCATAGTATACGACGAATAAATAACTGGAAAGAGAAATCTTCTAGAGAGACAAGGAGGGTTTCTATCATGGTAAGGTTTCAAATTATATTGCATGAATTTTCTCCATGACTTTCCCTCCTTCCCATTAAGCAAATTTTAGCCATGTAATCAGAATTATTAAGAAAGTAAGTGGAAATCAACTCTGCAAAATGTGACTAGGTTCTCCATGCCTGAAAACGTGTAATAGAAGACAGCCGAACATGGAGTTGAGGAGCAGAACAGCTCCTCAGCCAGGCTGCCTTAGTTGAAATCTGGGCTTCATTTGCTGAGTGCTCGGTCGTATTGGACCACTCGCTTCACCTGTCCATGCCTTCATTTACTGATGGTTAATATTATCTAACAATAGTGACTAGATCATTTGGTAGCTCTGAGAATAAGGTGAGACTTTACAGGTCGTATTTTTAGAGTTGTTTCTGACTTTCAGTAAGTCCTCAATCAGTTTCCTTTGTTATACTAGTCACAGAAGCTCAGCAATTGAAGGCCCAACCCCTCTTTAATAAAAGAACTTAAAATAATAGAGCAACGGCAATAAAAATTTACATTAGTGAAGCCTTCTGATGAAATAATGCCAGTTTTAACCTTAACTGTTCTGAAAATAAACCTAATTGTTCATTTACCATCATTTTGAACAGAACTTGAGTCTGTACTGCTAGAAGACAATGCAAGGAAGCTCTATGAAGATCTCCATCATGCTGGGTGATAAGTGGCTAGAGATTGCCTGCCACATGGATTAAAAAGTTACTAACTTAGCTGTGTGTGTGTGTGTGTGTGTGTGTGTGTGCATATGCTTACATGTGTTTGACTTACAGCAAGGTAAGCACAAGGAATGTTTTCATTACCATCACCTACATCCACCTACATAGAGAAGGGGTCCCTAGCTAAAGACACGCACCGTAATTTCTAGGGCTCCTGAAATAGTCAGTGCAGGTTAACAGAGAGGGAATGCACTTACCTCCCAGAAACCTATCCCCCAGGAGCTAAAATAATCTCCAGGGGAGAGATAATACATATCAATTTAAAGGACCAGCGGCTGGAGGTGCATGTTCAACCCCGGGTCAGGGAGCATATGGAATGCAACTGATTGCTGTTTCTCTCTAGCATAGATGCTTCTCTCTTTCTCCATTCCTTTCTCTCAAAAGACAAAAAAATCAACATATTCTTGGGTGAGGATTAAAACATTTTTTGAATAAAAGAAAAGATCAGTGACACCAGGGTGACCCTATATCATCCAATCTGGGACTATTTAGAGAGTGAAAGGGGGTACAAATAATAATTATGCTGTGAGGACAGGTGTGAACCAGGACCACCTTGGGCAAACAAGAGTGTTGTCATGCTGGTTAATGCCCTCTGTCACAAGGGAAATGTGCTCGTTTATTGTTGTTGATGGGACTGGCTGTATGCAAACTTTTTTAGAAGGCAACCTGACAATATCTACTACTGCTATTTTTTGGTACTCTTGCGACCTGGTAGTTTTGTTATTAGAGATTTTCTTCCTCTTATAGAAACACTTCACGGATCACCAAAATTATGTATATTGTTGAACCACATGAAATTTCTGGATTTATCCATTATGGCATACTACAAGAAGGAATTTCATGTGGTTCAAACTAATAAAATAATAAGGAGCTGATCTAGGTGTTGTGGATCCTAAAGCTTATAGAATTTTGGAATCTTCCCTTTAAAAAAATGTATTTTTAATCTTTCTTCTGTTATTTTACCAAAAAAAGTACTCTAAGCCTTGGCTGGTGACACAGTGGATTAGGCACTGGCCTGCGAACCCAAAGGTCACTGGTTTGATCCTCAGTCAGGGTACATAACCAGGTTGCAAGCCAGGTCTCCAGCTAGGTCCATAGATGGAGGCAGGTGAAAGGCAACCATACATTGAGGTCTCTCTCCCTCTCTGCCTCTCTCCCTTCCTCTGCCTCTGGAAATAATAAAATATAAAAAATAAATAAATAAAAGTACTCTACTAACACATATTTTCAGGGCCTTGAAAGGACTGGGGCAAATGAAGGCTCCCAAGCTTGACCTATATACCACACACATGTACTCTATGAAATATTTTTAAAGTGTTCTACACAAACATCCTTGTCTAGACTTGAATAAGAACGAAAGTGTTATATACTACATTTGGGGATGTAAATTAGTACAAGAATTCTAAACATCAGTTTGCTAATATGAATCAAGAGCCTTAAACTTTTTTTAACTTTTTATCCCAATAATGTCACTTTTGGAAATTTATCCTATAAAAATAAGATGAATAGTTTTATTTATTTATTTATTAAAGATTTAATTTTTATTATTTTTAGAGAGAGGGGAAGGGAGAGAGGCAGAGAGGGAGAGAGACATCAATGTATGGTTGCCTTTCACCTGCCCCTAGCTATGGACCTGGCTGAAGACCTGGCTTGCAACCTGGTTTTGTGGCCTCACTAGGAATCGAACCTTTGGGTTCGCCGGCTGACACCTTATCCACTGTGCCACCAGCCAAGGCCTTAGTTTTATTTTTTAATATTTAGCTCTATGATCCATTTAGAGTTGGTCATGGTATATAGTGTAAGATTGAGCTACAATTTTTTCTTCATCCAAATGGCTATTCAGTTGTCCCAACACAATTTATTTTAAAAACCCACCTTTATGCCAGTTATATGAAATTAAATCTTTTTCATAGATTAAATTTCCATGCCCATTTGAAGATATGTTTGTATGTTCTGTTCACTGCCCTTGGGTATGCTAATCATACCCTAATGCCATAATTGTTTAATTATGGAGAATATATAAATTATAGTAACATCTGGAAATGATATTAAATCATTATTTATTTTGTTTCCATTTAAAAACAATTTTAAGTTCAAGTAGAATAAAGGTGTAAGCTGTTAATTTCTAACATGTGACAATGCTGGAAACTTCAGACAATTAAACATTTGTTCTCTGAAATGCATAGTCATTCTAGAACTTCAGAGGTACTGCATGCAAAGGAATTCATGAATTTATGATTTCCTCTTGATTTGTTTCAACTTGGTTTCCCCCTACTCTTTCTTTCTCTTTCCCTCCCCACTCTTTTTTTCTGTTTCTCTTCCTCCCTTTTTCTTCTTTTCCCTTTCTTCCTCCCTCCCTCCCTCCCTTCCTTTCTCCTTCTTTCATTTTTCCTTCTTTCCTTCCTTTTTTCAGAAGCAGACTTACGAAAGAAGAACTTGATAATATTGGAATTTAAAAATCTTTGTTTTTCATGCCTTGTTGTCCAACTTTTATACCAGGACACTTCAATTTGAATGAAAATGCAAATGCAGAAGGGAAATGTTATTGCAGAAGTGTGTTCACCAGGCTGTTGACTATAATAATTGTATAAAGAATTTTAATGGAAAAGACAATTTTAATGCTTTTTGGTTATATAAAGGTTAAAAATAAAACAGTGAAACACTGAAATCATTAGTCTTGACAGCCCAACCCAGAACTGACATCTATACGGCAATATTTTAAAATCTCAGAATAAGACATTAAAACATACTGGCATAACTTGTAGAACTAGTTATGGATTCTGTTCCATATCAAATTAGTAAGCTTAAAGATGGTGAAAAGGAGTTGAACCCAGATTGTAAAGAAGCAGAACTGTGAGGAGAGAGAAATAAAGAGCCTGAAAAGCTGTGGCTGAGGAAGCTTCTTGTGTGGTGAGGATGGGATGAGAGAAAGTTTGAAAGGGCAGCTGTCTTAGATGGGCCCCCTGGGAAAGAGGCCCCACAGCAGAGGTTTGCCTGCAGGAGTTCCTGGGGGAATGCTGCTAAGCATCACACACATAAGGGAGAAAGAGAAGCAGACTTGGTACAGGGAATAGTTGAATGTTCATGTAGTCCCAACAGAGGCTGCAGCAGTCCTCTCGGGAGCTCTGGCACGGGGCCGGCCTCCCTGTGGGCCAGCCTCTGTATCAACCACCATTAGATAGGGATTGCTGTCCAAAAGGACTTATAACTTTGAGTGAGATGGCTCCCTTTGGTTGAGGGCAATTCCCAGAGACAGCCTGGGAGCCAGGAGAATCAGTGCCTCGCTCCTGAGTGTGGGTCTGGCCATGCACCGAGTGCCTGCCCAGCAGCTGCCCTGGATGGGAATGTTGAGAAGGGTGATGCTGGCAGGAAGGGGTTTGAAATGTCCTATCATTAAGAGCACATTCCTCCCTTATTACTTTAGAATTTTCTTTATAGCCTAATTAAGCATTTAAATTGCTTTCAATTATCTTTCCACCGGTATTGATTTTTTTTTTTAATTGACCCAATGCAGAGATTGGCTACATTTGACTAGCTTTATTTTCAGGTTAACTAAATTTTGAAATGGAATTTATTGTGATGGTGAGTGAGAAGGGAAAGATATGTAAACAGAAAACGGTAGATTAACTGGAAAAAGAAGGCAATTAAAAATGGGATGTCTTCACCTGTCAGAATGGCAATCATCAGCAAATCAACAAACAACAAGTGTTGGCGAGGATGCAGGGCAAAGGGAACCCTCATACACTGTTGGTGGGAATGTAGGCTGGTGCAGCCACTGTGGAAAACAGTATGGGGTGTCCTTAAAAAACTAAAAATGGAACTGCCTTTTGATCCAGCAATTCCACTACTTGGACTATACCCAAAGAATCCTGAAACACCAATTCATAAGAACCTATGTACACCTATGTTCATAGCAGCACTATTTACAATAGCCAAGGGCTGGAAACAGCCTAAGTGCCCATCAGTGGATGATTGGATCAAAAAACTTTGGTACATTTACACAATGGAATCTATATAGCAGAAAGAAAGAACTTGTACCCTTTGCAACAACATGGATGGAACTGGAGAGTATTATGCTTAGTGAAATAAGCCAGTCAGTGAAGGACAAATATCATATGATCTCACCCATTACGGGACAATAATGAGCAAAACTAACAACAAGCAAAACAGAACCAAATATATGAATACAGTGAATAGGCCTTCAGTGGTCAGGGGGAAAGGGGTTGG